>CAJNDS010002599.1:328459-347285 GCA_905221605.1 Symbiodinium natans | reverse complement strand
TGATATCGTCAGAATGTCCGTTGGTCTACGTATAGGATCCTCCGGTAACAAATGAATCGATTCTTTTCGGATTCCCAATCCTCTTTCCCATGCAACTCGGAAGATTTCATCCCGGATGAGATTATGAAGAACGATTTATTCTTATCATATTTCAATTCAAATAATGATTTATGAAGGTATCATTATTTTGGAGGCATAATCGACATTCCTCATCAATATCAAATATTGGCAAGTCAAATCATATGGAAAGGACATCATGACATGTAATATACACATCAAATACTTGATTGGGAATAGCTCGAATCCATCCATCAGCCCAACTTCCGAAAAACTCTCGATTCTCGACCGATCCCGTTCACCCAAATTGTCGCAGGAAATCGCTATGGGCAACCACAACGCCTTCCTTGAATAAATCCGACTATCGAGGCTTATTGGTATCATCTTTCAAGCAAGGAATCCATATTGGAAATAATGCTGTATAGCCGGCGCCAACCCCAAGATAGATTGATCGCCAGGCAGCGCGTAGAACGAATAATTACTATATAAAAGATATCGGCTATGGAACCGAATTCCTGCCCGACCACGATCTTTTCCGCACTAACCCGCCCCGGTCAGGAGGGAAGCCAACTTGACGCCATGTTTATTCTGAAAGTGGCTGATCCACGAGAATTTCGACAGCCTGTTTAAATCGATCTTCGTTCCAAGTAAGCAACGGAGAAAAGAACGTATGTGGGGCTGTGTGTGCCCAGAATTGAAACTAACAATATCCATAATATTATTGCATCAAATGAAACGCTACGTATTTATAATCCACATTATCCAAAGCTCGGAATATCTATTCATATTGCGAACGCCATATTTCGTAGAATTCTTGTACGAGCTCCTATTACATCCATCTTATTCAGGAATTAGGCTCGACCCATGATCTTATACGAAGAATATATTGGAAATGAGATCATAAATTACTCGGATATCCTACAAATTCATGAATCACGTATATAAATCCAAAATAGTAGTGATGGTATCAGGATCCATCAAATATCCAATCCGAAGGATTCATTGGGCTTCGATGGTCCTATAATGATTAGAAAGGATAATCAGAAGATCGCCTAATTTTTCCCCGATAAAAAATGATACATCTCATTGTATATATAATTATTCAATCCAATCTTCCATCCATAACGTATATCAAATTATCTGCGTTCTTGTTCGTCTGCCGCGATTCTGCGCCCTTGGGCTTAATTGGGGGCGATGGTGGGCGTTTAATGCACTGTTTGGGGCTTGGAGTCGTATGACCGCAATCTTTGTTTTTGGGACGACCGCATTGTCTCACGAGAATTCTGAGATTTCTATGCAGATTCTTACTTGGTGATTTGGAGCGTGGATATCGCTTCGTACCATCTGAGGATATTTAGGATATTTAGATATCAATATATAGAATTGGAGATTTTGGGAAGACATGTCTCTTGTACCGACTAGAAACGTTATTTCAATCTCCTTAAGATCAAATTACGATCCGAAATTGAAGATAATTACGATCATATTTTCATCCATATCAATCAATAGTAAGCCAATTCGAAAAAAAAATCTGGAAATATAATACTAGAAAAATTAATATCGATAAACAAATTCAAGATTTATCGTATCCAATCATCAAATATAGAAAAAATAATCAGTCCTATGATGATAATAATCCCATGAAATCCTAATGAGAAATATCTTCGACCTAAGATATTTGGAATCTGTATATCAGCAAGTGATACAAGCGCTTTTAGACCAAGTAGATTGTTCAGAGCGGGCACGTTTACGTGCCGTGGCAACGAAAGGGGCGGATGCATGGCTACACCAGAACCCAGGGATGATCCAGGATATTCTCTTGCCCGATCCCGCCTTTCGGGATGCGGTATGTTTGCGATTGGCGATCGTTATATTTGAGGGTTCGGCAATTGGGCATTGCGAGCTGCATCCCAATATGCCCAGCGTAAGCGCGCACACGCGACTATCGTTGCAAGGTGCATTGCGGTTGATCTCGGTCTCGAGCCTATCATCTTCGAGAATTTAGGTGATATTGAACAAGGGGCTCGGGACTTGTTAGTTAGTTTGTGTGTTCGGGTCGACGAGTGTTGTCGGCGTGTGGCGGGATGTTCTTTTCAGGAATGCTTGGGTCGTTTGAAATTCGATTTATAGAGGGGGCTCCATAGGGCCATCGAAGCCCAACGGATGTTTCGGATGGGACATTTAACGGATGCTAACGCCATCGCAACCTTCTTGGATTTATGTGAGTGACTCATGAATATTCTCTTTCATTTGAACTCCTTGCAGGATGCCCCTCATGCAGGATCATGGATCGAGCCTAACTTCTCAATATGATGGGCATTTGTGGAGTTTGAAATCACGTTTTGTGCCATCGGAATACTTTTTTACTTTCAATGATTTGTCTCTCTTTTGATAGATACATTTGGGAATCTTCGAATTTCTTTTCCCTTTCGTGGGTATGATGCCGGAAGCCTCGTCTATTCTGGATTCTTTGTGTCGAACGGCCGATGAGAGAATGGGGGTTAAATTCAACACAACTCGTGGAAAGCTCTCGGCCAGGATATCTGTCGACTTGCAACGTGGTTTCCACACGGCTTGTGCGCTGCAATGGGCGCATCAAGCGTCTAGTGAAATGCAGGAAGATATTGTCATTCGTCACTTGTGCGGGCCACTTGTATTGAAAAACAAGAACAACTTTTCTGGTTCGATTATATTTGGGCACCGCTTAGAGATATATATCTCAATTAGGGTCCTTTTCCTCGAGATGGAATTTCTTCATTTTCTCTTCGGATTCCGACACTTCCTTGCTCCTTGGCCTCGTTCAGGGTGGTGGTAGGAACGTATTCGAGAATATGGAAATGCCTCGTCTCGATTTCTCTCTCATTTGCAATCGATCTCGAGGATTATATAGACTCAATTTAGAAAGGGAGAAATAATCTCTCTCAATATTTGAATGGTATTTATATATTCCCTCGGGCCTCTTAAGAATATCAGAAGTTGTTTCTTAAAAAATATTTGTGGGAGCAGAAATCTCTTTCATTTAGTCGTCGATATTATTCCCATAAAATGTTATGGGCTCGACCCCTATTTTCGCTCTGCGGCCGCCCTGTCAGATGCCCCGCCTCCTCTTCCGGTCGATTTGGTTGCTTGTGAGGGCCTTGCAGGGGGATCCTGAAAATTCCGGGAATTTTAACGCTTATTATCTAAAAATCCTGGGAATTTTGGGAATCACCCGGAGCTGAAAATTCCCGGAATTTTAGGAATCACCCGGATTGAGGTTTAGGCTTTCCGGATTGGATCTATGGTTCTAATTCAACAATGATGACGTGGATGCACCTTCAGGGAAATCTTCAAGGAAATCTCTTGATCCAGGGTAGTTCAGATGATGGTCGCCGCCCGCCAGTTGTTCAAGGGGGTTCGGCCTCACGATCACATATCAATGTATGCAGTGTCGACGCTGGACACGCCTCATGAATTTTTCGGGATCCCCGGGTTCAGGGTTTAAGGGTTTTATGGTTGTAGGAGTTTGTCGGATTTAGGGGGTTTTGTTTTTTGCTTCTGTCGTAATGGTGTGGGTTTTGTCGGGCGTGGTGGGGGTGGGTGGTTTTGGGGTGTTGAGGGGCTGGGATTGAGGGGCCAGGCTGGGGTTTTGATTTGCTGTAATGGTTTGGGTTTTGTCCGGTATGGTGGGGGATGGGTGGTTTTGGGGCGCTGAGGGACTGGGGTAGAGGGGCTGAGGGGCTGGAAGGGTTGAGGGGCTGAGGGCTTGAACCGCTGAGTTGAGAAGGGGTTGAAGAGGGGCTGAGAGGAGAGGGATTGAAGGAGGGGCTGTTCAGGGGCGGGGTTGCTGAAGGGAGGGATTGTTGAAGGGAAGGACTATTGAAGGGGGTTATTGAGGGTTACGAGGGGGTTGTTCCGGGACTATTGAGGGATTGTTGAGGGCCGTTGAAGGTTGAGGACTCCTGCATTTTATGGTGTTTTATTGATTTTGGGGGGTTTTAGGGTGTTGAGAATTTGAGGACTCGTGTGGATGGTGTTGTGTGATCATCCGAGACGTTGGTTATTCAATTAATTCTTTTGGGATGTAGTCGAGTATCAAATCTCTCTTCGTCCATTATGAGGCTACAATAGTCTCTTCATTATTATCGTCTCAATGGAGGATTCATGTTTAATTGATGCTTTTCGGAGCATATATCTGTTGCGCCATTGCTTTCGTGTATACTTAGAGGAGCATAGTTTCCTGTTGTTGAGGAGTTGGATTGTGGGATTGGGGTTGAAAGGTGGGGTTTTGATTTTTATTTTTGTTGTAATGGTTTGGGTTTTGTCGAGTATGGTGGGGGGTGTGGATTTAAAATGTTGAGGGGTTGGGATTGAAGGGGTTGAAGGGCTAAGGGCTTTCTCTTTTTTCTATTTGTGAAGAACGCGCTGCATTCTTGCTAGCTGCACTCACGCTTTCTCCTTTTGCCCGCTCCTCAAGGGAATGGGCCTGCTTGAGCTAGAGCCGGATGGCACTCTCGAGGCAAGCAAAAGGCCTCTTGAACGCGCATTGCGCTGCAGGACCTTGTGAGCCTGCAACCGAAGATCCTTAAGCCTCCCTCCGATCTTCAATTTGGTAGCGGGAGCCTAAACTGGCTCCGGAGACGTGCTTCGCCATGGCATCGAGGGGACAATCTGGCAAGCAGCCGGTTCCCGACCGCAGCCCTGGCGCTGCCTCTTCTGGTGGCGCGCCGGATGTGACGAAGGACAACTACATCCCCGTCTTTGATGGCCAGCCGTCCAGCTACCGGGAGTACAGGAAGCGCGTCATGCTCTACTACAAGAAGATGGTTTTGAACAAGCGAAGTCAGGAGGCGACCATCAACTTGTTAACCTCGTTCTCAGGGCATGTTTGGAAGCAAGTTGAACACCTTGCAGAGACAGCCCCCGACGCCCCCGACGGCTTCGAGCAAGTCCTGAAGCAGCTTGACCGCATCTACCAGTACGACCCGCGTGTGGAGATGCCCAAAGCCTTTGAACGCTACTTCTACGGTGTGTCAAGAACTACAGGCCAGACTTTGATGCAGTACTGCTCGGAGCACAGGGAGGCCGAGCGAGAGCTGGAGAAGTATGACGTGAAGCTCCCAGATGCCGTGTCTGGCTGGCTGCTTCTGCGGCGAGCTTCCCTGTCCCAAGAACAACGCCAGCTGATCCTGAGCCAGATGGAAGACAAGAAGATTACCACCTCGAAGGTGGAGGAAGTTATGTACTTCCTGTTCGGCCAAGACTACAAGGCCACCTCGTCATGGCGGACCACTGGCAACGACCAACGGAGCTTTGGCAAGGGGAAGGGCTACACTTCTCAGCGAAGCTGGAACCACCGCAACAGCCTACCCCGCCTACTACTATGACGACTTCGAGTATGCCGAGCCCGATGGCGCCGAACCCTACGCCGATGAATCCGCATTCCAGGTCGACTACGATGACGCCCCGGAAGATGAAGAGACCTGGGCCGAGGAAGCCACGGACCACGACTACAGCCCTGACACCGCCTTCTACGAGGCCGAGGACTACGACGAGGAGGAGGAAGAAGCCTTCGCCACCTACTTGGATGCCCGTCGCAAGCTCGCTGAGGTGCGGTCCTCTCGCGGCTATTACCCAGTCGTGGCCCTGGTTGACGGTCCGGGACACCAATCCCAGTTGCCGGTCACCGCGACTGCCCCGCCTTTTGGGAAGGGCAAGGGCAAGCAAAAAGGCAAAACCAAGAAGGGATCCAACAGTGCCAAGGGATCTCCAAGTGGGAAGTCCAAGGCCCTTGCCCGGGCAGCCGCGACTCAGTGCCTGAGATGTGGACAGCCCGGACACTGGGCGTCGCAATGCCCCACCAAGGTCGCCGCCAGCACTGGCGGCAGCCCAACAAAGAGACCAAAGCCCAGCGACGCTATGATGGTCTCCGGCCCGACGCCCGACGTTGAAGTGCACGAGCTGGCCGCCGATGTTTTCGGTCGCTGCGTTGGCATCCAGGATGGTGGCGCCTCATCTGTGGTGACAGGCCACGGATACCTCATGAAGCTCCTCGACGGCTTCCTCTCCCAGGGTGTTTCTGCCGAAGAGTTCCGCTTCTCCCGCACTGACAAGACCTTTCTCTTTGGTGGCGACAATCGAGCCCAAGCTTCGTGGTGCATCCACCTCCCCGTCTGGGTCGGTGGAACAAAAGGAAGGATACAGTGCTTCATTGTCGAGGGCAACATGCCCCTTTTGGTGGGACGCCCCGTCTTGAAGGTCCTCAAGGTGAAGACCGACTACGAGCTGGATAGGTGTTCTGTTATGGACGAGCCGTGGTCGGAAGCCCTTCAGGGCAGCAAGGGAGAGTACCTCTTAGCCATCGACGACGGCCTCACCGAGGACACCGTGAAGGCCGGCTACATCTTCGACTACGTGACCGACGACAAGGTTGAGGACTTCATCCAGAGCATCCCCCTCGACACGCTCCAGACCTACCTCGAGGACAGCGGTCGCAGCGGGCCAGAGCACGCCCTCTACACCTCCGACGACTTGCTGGGTGGCGAGACGGACCCGACCGACAACGATGCCGGGAATTCCGAAGACCACCTTGTTCCTGCGCACTCACAGACCGTGCCTGCCAAGTTGTGGAAGACGCTCCAGGCAGGTGTTCGCCGAGCTGTGGGACATGTGTATCGTGTCGTCGACACAGCCTACCGCGCCGTCACCAAAGACAAGCCCTTGTTCTGGGAGGTCTTCAGTGGATCGGGTGGCCTTGCTGCCGCAATGGTGGAGAACGGCTTTGAGGTGCAGATCTTCGACGAGCCCGAGTGGAACTTTGACCTGCCCGACCATCGCAAGGCCTTCTTGGAGAAGCTGGAGGCCGAACGCCCCCATGTGATCTGGTTGGCCCCGTCGTGCACTTTGTGGACTCCGACACAGAACCTGAACTGCCAGACCCCGCTCCAGCAAGAGCTCCTTTACCTCGACAGACAAGCCCACCACGCCAGACACCTCAAGTTCGTGCGGCGCATCTTCAAAAGAATGTGTGCCTCAAGCGTGATCGTAGTGGTGCATCCTGCTTCGAGTGCCGCGTGGAGAACACCTGCCTTCCATGGAATGGGACGTTCTGTGCGAGTGGACCAGTGTATGCTCGGAGCACAACTTCCAGATGAGAGTGGCGTCTTCTATCCCATCCAGAAGGCCATCCGTTTGGCAAGCAACGACGACGACCTTCTCGCCGAGCTGTCGGGCTACAGGTGCAACAAGGAGCACTACCACTTAACCTTGTTGGACAACAATGCCAGCTTTGGGTCACGCGTGGCAGCCACAGCCGACGTTTGCGAAATCTTCGCCAGACACCTGACGGAAGCCTATCACCGCGGCACCCCAATGGAGCACGGCTTTGTGGGTGAGATAGCAAACACTTCCTCCGGCGAGGGCACCTCGGATGACGCCGTCATGCCTGACACTGACGCCCCAAGGCCAACCGGTGCCCTGGCGCAACTGTCGTGCACATCCCCTGCAGTGGCTGCGCGACTCCTGGCACGAATACATCGAAACCTTGGACACCCATCCAACAAGGACCCTCGAAAAATTCTGCAAGACCATGGAGCCGGTGACGTGGTTCTCGACACGGCTGCTGGGTACGAATGCCCAGTGTGCGCCAGGCTGGCCCCGCCGCCACAGGTGCCCAAGACCAATCTGCGATCCACCTACAAGTTCAACGAACGACTGTTGGCCGACACTGTGTGGCTGCAGGTGGCGGGCAAACCAACACCCGTCTTGACCATGCTCGACAGTGCGACGCGCTACCTCGCCGCCAGGGTCTTGAACTCCGAAACGTCCAGTGAGTTTCTGCGAGCGCTGCAGCGTGGTTGGATCCGTACATTTGGTGCGCCTGCAGCACTCCATGTCGACTCACATCGTGGTTGGGGCAGCGCTGAGGTCAGGGACTTTGCCACTGAGCACAACTTCGAGATTGTCGTGTCACCTGGCGAGGCCCACGAGAGACTGGCGCAATTGGAGAGACGACACCAGGTATTGCGCAAGGCAGTCGACGTGTATATGGAGGAACACAACAGCAACACTATGGATGGGCTGGTGGAGGCTCTCACCTTCGTTGTCCCTGCCTTGAACCAAACCCTCTCTGTAGGGGGGTACAGCCCCGCGCAGTGGGTGCTGGGCTATCAGCCCTCTCTACCTGGCTCTCTCCTCGATTCACAATTGAACCCCAGTCATTTGCATCCCACTGAAGCGTTCCAGAAGAACATGATGGCGCGAGCCACTGCCGCCACGGCCGTCATCAAGGCCGATGCAGACTTGCGGTTGCGCCGTGCTCTTTTGCGACAACATCGTGGAGAAGCTCCTCTTCTGCATGTCGGGCAACGGTGTTACTATTGGCGAGAGGCAGCGGGGCCCGGACCCAGAGTTCGATGGAAAGGCCCGGCCACAGTGGTTTTGGTTGAGCAGGGACATTGTGCGCTACCCACCGTATACTGGCTGGTGCATGGTACTGCGCTCATCCGCGCCGCCCCAGAACACGTGCGGCCCGACATCGAGTCGACCACGCTGGCTGGCTCCGGCCGCGACCTTCTGACCTTGGTCCGCGACGTGCAGAACAGAGGTACCACCACCTACACCGACCTCGTCCGCACCAACAAGAAGCGCGCCCTCACCGATGTGGCCCCGGACTCTGACGAGGAGATGTTCGAGCCTGACGCCGACGACCCTCGCTTCACTCCTGGTCCTTTTCCGCCCGGAGGTGCGGTCGACCCGACCTTGTCTTCTACGACGAGCACTGGGTTTCCGCCAGCCTCGCCGATACCAACTGCTGAGACGCCAGACGTGCCAGAGCTCTCCACTGTCACGCCTACCTCCTTGGCGCCTACCTCACCTGTGGTTTCCCCCATGCTGCCGGAGAACCTTCCCAAGGTGCCTTCCGACCTCATCGACACCGACCTGGAACAGTATTCCCCTTCAGCTTCTGACCGCCCCGCCAATGCTGCCGACCATGACCAGGAGGACAACAAGCCTCAAGAGCAACAGCAACAGCAAGTCGGTGGAGCCATTGCAGCTCAGGCCATACATCCATCATATGCCCCCCAGCCAGGCGAGTCATTTCATGAACGACGTGCCCGCCTGGACAGACAGGAAACCATTGCCTACGGACCTCAGCTCCGACGCCCTGAGTCCGCCTCAACGCCATACGGCCCCCGCCCTGTCACAGACCAGCGACCGCCAACCGCAGCGCAAGCCAAGGAGAGCCTGGTGGAGCAGTCCTTCTTGGTCGACGTGCTGCCGCCCGATAGTGCTGACGCACCAGGCCTACACGAAAACTTGCCTGCCGGATGGTTCGTTGAGGATGGCTACCTTTGCCTTGAACCTATCCACGATGTCTGGGAGATGAAGGGCAACCAGCTGATCCGGCACCACTACGTGGCCAGAGACACTCTCTTCCATCCCGAGGAGACCGGCGATTGCCCCATTCCGACAAGTATGCTGACAAAGACCCGACACACATGTATCGGAAGCCACCGTCACGAAGATAGATGGCGCTCCGGGACATCTACACCCGCCGAGCCCTGGACCGGCCGCACCATCTTCAAGATCCAGCCCCGGGACAGGCGGGGAGCATCCGAGGCCTTCTACACGGCATCAGCTGGACAACACACATATGCCGGAACCGCAGCCAAGAGGAAAAAGGACGCCAAGAGCCTGACTGAGAGAACAATGAGCCTGTCCGACCGCCTTGCATTCATGGAGGCCAAGAGGAAGGAGCTGGCAAGCTTTTTCACTAACAACGTCTGGGAGTTTTCAACCGAAGACGAGGCAGTACCCGGCCGTGTCCTGAAGGCCCACTTCATTTTGAAATGGTCAAAGCATCCAGATGGATCGCCCCGAGCGAAGGCCAGGCTGATTACGCAAGGCTTCCGCGATCCCGATGCCCTGGCTGGCAATCTGGAATCTACTTCGCCAACTTTGTCTCGTCTCGGACGGTCGTGCCTCCTGTCCTTGGCCGCGAACAAGAGCTGGGGAACCTTTGTTGCTGACATATCAACGGCTTTCCTTCAAGGCCAAGAGCATCCTGCCGAAAGGACTCTCTGGATTCGGCTTCCCAAGGACGCCAGGGATTTGCTGGGCATTTCGAGCGAAAAGACATGCATGAGGCTTCGCAAACCCATATACGGGCTGATCGACGCACCACGATCTTGGTATCTTGAGGCTGTTCGTCGATTGCAAACAATTGGCTTTGTCCGGCACCCTCTTGATGGCTGCCTCTTCTGCTACTATGCCCTCGACGCCAATGGAGCCCAACAGCTGGTCTGTGCAATTGGTCTACACGTCGACGACTTGTTGGGCGTGGCCGACCAACCGCACCCCGCATACGAGCAGATCAAGGCCGATCTCAAGAACCAGTTCGCGTTCCGAGACTTCCGGGAGAACCAGAACGACTTTGAGTTCCTGGGTGCCAAGCTGTCTCAGCTCGACGAGGGCGGCTTCCGATACGATCACCAGGACTACCTCCACAAGGTGAAGCCCATCCCCATCGAGAAGAACAGACAGGCCGCCGCAGAGGAGCCAGTGACCGAGAAGGAACGCACGCAGTTGCGTGGCTTGATCGGGGCAACTCAATGGGCGGCCACGCAGACCTCGCCACACTTGCAGGTCATGACTTCCATGCTTGCTGGCACCGTGCAAAAGAGCACCGTCAACGACCTCCTGGCAGCCAACAAGATGCTTCGCTTTGCAAAGGCCAACAACGACGCAGCTTTGGAGTACACGCCCTTGGGCGACCTCAACGACCTCACCTTCGTTGCTTTCTCTGACGCTGCTTTTGCCACAAGGGACGACCTGGCCAGCCAAGGCGGCTACCTCATCCTTATGGTCCACAAGGACGTGGTGGAGTCTGGAGTTGTCGGGCGATACCACGTCCTGGACTGGCGGTCGTTCAAACTACCCAGAGTTGCTCGTTCCACCTTGGCCGCTGAGTCTCAGGCAGCCTCCGAAGCTGCCGACTGCTTGCACTACACCGTGTGCTTCTACAAGGCCCTTCTGGACCCCGACTTGAAGTTCAACTCCAAGGACGCCTTCCTCTGGCCAAACAAACCAGCGCTGGTGGTGGACGCAAAGTGCCTCTACGACCTCCTGGCCCGCGACGAGCTTCAAGCCACTTCCGGTTCAGACAAAAGAACAGCGCTGGAGACACTCACCACGAAAGACAAGCTCAAGGAGATCGGCGCTACAACGCGCTGGATATCTTCGGAAAGACAATATGCCGATGGATTGACCAAAAACTCGGCAGCGCAGCTGCTTGCCAACCGGTTGCGAACACACCAGGTCAAGCTAGTTGCGGATGAGACTTACCAGGCCGCCAGGAAGAAGACAGCCCAAGAACGAGCGCAGTCGGCCAACCAGTTCGCCTTGCCGAGAGCCCGCGCAGGTCAAGGCGCTGTTGGTACAGCTTTCTTTGTCACCAGCGTGGTCGCCAACATCGTACCAACCACCGCCGCCGAGCTCTACCCGGCCGTGGTCCAGACTGCGATGCGCCAACATGTCCCCTACACCGACGTCTTGCTTGACGTGCTGGCCTCTTTGACCACCGTTCTGTGCTTCTTCATTGGCTTTCTGACGTTGTACTGCGGCCCTCCGGAGCGCTTGGTCAAAGTTTGTCGACGTTGCTGGTCCAGGAGCATCCAGTACCGCAACGGCATCGACATCGACGTCCAGACCGAGAGCATCCAATACCACAACGGCATCGACATCGACGTCCAGACCGAGACCGTCCAGTACCACAACGCCATCGACCTCGACGTCCAGACCGAGACCGTCCAGTACCGCAACGCCTTCGACATCGACGTCCAGACCGACAACGCCATCGACATCGACGTCCAGACCGAGACCCTGCAGTACCTCGACGGCATCAACGTCAACATACAGACCGACCACGTTGCCAACGCCCACGTCCATGTCCAGACAGACTTGCAACGTGCTCGACAAGGAGTGACCTTGGAACAAGCCTTCGCCATCAACCGGGATCTGGCCCACCGACTGCGAGCGCTACAGGACTACGTTCGACGTTTCCAGAACTACAGGGCCCGCTACCACACCCTTGGCGACGTGTACTTGTGTCCCTTCGGCGAGGTCTACCACCACAGCTTCGAGTGTGCCAACCAACGTACCGATCGAGTACCTGTTCGACGCCGACCCTGCAATACGTGCTGCAACGAGGTCATAGAGGGCATCCCTGGCTTGCCTCCCATTCCCGCACCACTCCTGGCCGCAGTCATCAATGTCCCTGAGGCCCCGACAGCAAGGCCTACGTCAGCCGCAGCCTCTTCGACAGCTGCACTGACACCGGACTGATGCCGGCCCACTTTACAAAATTTCGGGCGAAAAAAAACCGCCCCCCGTGTGAAGAACGCGCTGCATTCTTGCTAGCTGCACTCACGCTTTCTCCTTTTGCCCGCTCCTCAAGGGAATGGGCCTGCTTGAGCTAGAGCCGGATGGCACTCTCGAGGCAAGCAAAAGGCCTCTTGAACGCGCATTGCGCTGCAGGACCTTGTGAGCCTGCAACCGAAGATCCTTAAGCCTCCCTCCGATCTTCAATCTATTCAACACGTGCGCGATGCTTTCGATAGAAGCGATGCATTCCCTCTAATATATCTGAAAGAATATAGAATATTCAATCTCTCATATCGGCCTAAGATATGAAATCATTGTCACAAATCTCGTATAATAAAAATCCAATCCCTTCATATTCATATCCGAATCTTATATTCCCAGAAATACGAATTAAATATCATCCAGAAGAAAACTCACCCAACAAAATCATTTGGAACTACGAAAGAACATTTAAATGAAAAATATCATCCATGAATATATATATATATATTATCGTAATATTAAGATATTTTCTTTCCAATCAATTTATTATCTTTATCGAGGGTCAAAAAAATTTACTAAATCAAAATATACCATTTCATAATCGATTCTTCCTAGTCAGAATTATAAAATTATACCCGATTTTTCCCCCATCATTAGTAGGAATAATGAATAATAAGGTCATGCAACAAGCAGAACAATTCATTGATTCCCCAAAAAATTGCCAATAAGAATATTTTTAGAATGAGATAAAGCACGCGAAATCAATTGTCGGTAAAAATTGAGGATATTATATCATAAATCGTCTTTATTAAAGAAGACTAAATTCTTTCTTTCTCTAGTTTGTAGATGTCTCCTGACGAATTGTATGGGTGCAAACAATAATTCGTATAACCGAATCCCCGAACCCTCGCTATCTTTTCTCCGTATCAATGGGCTCCTGTTGCACAGCCACATTTTAAACACTCGCCTTTTGCAGAGGGAGCTGTGCAAACAAAGCCGGAAAGTTTGTGCCGACGTGAATTTGTGCTCAGTCAGGCTGAGTTGCACGAAGCCGGTGCCATTCTCGGGCTCCGTCCGTCAGTAGGGTCGGGCTTGTAACCCCTAAACCGCCTTAGGTCAATCGCCGTCGTCAAAGTAGTGCCCCACGTGTCGGAGCCAAAGCAGGAGGGCGTAAATTCCAAGAAAGAACCCGGCCTCTCAGCAAAAAAAAGCTGCCAGGGTGTTCGATGGTGCAGATTTTCTTTAGGGGGGGGGGGGGGGTTTGGGGTTAGGGGTTAGGGTTTGGGGTTTGGGGTAGCACAGCTGGCACCTTCAAGCTCCCACACCCACGAAAAGGAAGCCGACTTGTTGCAAAACAATGGCCTGAATCCTGCTCCTTGTTCTTAAAGGGTCGGGGGTTAGGGTTTAGGGTTTTTTTTATGGTGACCCACAAGGGCGCCCTTCTTTGGCTTAAAGAGGATTCTGAGAGGACCTAAACCAAAAAAAGGAGGGGAATGAGGACCTACTCCGGGTCCTAGCTACTCTTCGATCTTAAGAACCCCCCAAACTTGGAGCCTCTCGGGGGCTTCCTGGGGCTTTCCTGGCCTTTCTGGTGTAAAATGGAGACTTAAAAATGTGGAAAACTCAAAATGATTCCACATACAATTTCTATTTATTTTTTCTTGAGAGTTTAGGGTTTAGGGTTTAGCGTTTAGGGTTTAGCGTTTAGGGTTTAGGGTGCAGGGTTCAAGGCTTATAAGGTTTAGGGGCTTAGGGTTTAAGGTCTTAGGGTTTTGGTTTGCTTCAGTTCGAAGGGTTCCGTACGCCAAAAACTCTTCAGGGCTTGCAGCGGCGCAGCAGTGAAGGGTTTCGGCCATCTTGGGTTTGGAGCTTGGCCAGGGTTTAGGATTTAGGGTTAAGGGTTTAGGGTTTGGGGTTTAGGGTATTGGGATTTGGGGTTTAGGGAAGAGGTTTGAAGGTTAAACGAAAGGTGTACGTGTGTAGGGTTTGGGGTTCAGGAGGGGTTCAAGCGCACCATCTGGAAACCAATGAACTGTTTCTTCGCTACAATTTGCTTAAGAACCCCAATTAACTAAATGACTATAATCACTATATTGATTGATCTATATTACCCTCATAAGGAAGAGTTTGTTTTTGTTTTTCAATGTTTTGGGATCCCGAAACCACTGCATTCCACGAGTGGGTACAATTTGAAAAATGGACCAGCAAGGGACCCCAGGATTTGCCCGTGCCCACAATTGGTACTGAAATGGTACTGAAATCGATGGTTTCGGGCAGCCCTCCACTTTACACCAGAAAAGCCAGGAAAGCCCCAGGAAGCCAGGATTTGCCCGTGCCCGCAATGAAAAAGGCGATTTTTCAGTACTGAAATCGATGGTTTCGCGCAGCCCTTTGGCCGACAACCCCCAAGTGCACTGCATTCGACGAGTGGGTACAATTTCAAAAATGGACGACCCGTGCCGGGCAGCCCTCCATTTTCCACCAGAAAGGCACTTTCCCCCCCCCTCCCCTCCCCACCCTCCCCCCCCCTCCCCCTCCCCCCCCCCCCCCTCCCCCCCTCCCCCCCCCCCCTCCCCCTCCCCCCCTCCCCCCCCCCCCCCCCCCCCCCCCCCCTCCCCCTCCCCCCCTCCCCCTCTCCCCCCTCCCCTCCCACACCCTCCCTCTCCCCCCCCCCCCCCCCCCCCCCTCCCCCTCTCCCTCACGTTTCGTTCGAAACGTTTCGAAAGTTCTTGGGACCCAAACCCTATACAATTCTATAAACCTATAAAACTTCAACACCCAAAACCCGAGACCCAACATCGAGAAACTCGGGTTTACCAAGGAGCACGGCCAAGAACTGGTCTGGCACGGGCCGTCACGAGGCCGGCAGGATCTCCTTGGAGTTGCTTCGGGGGTGGTTCAGGGTCTAGGGTTTAGGGTTTAGGGTTAGGGTCAGGGTTTCAGGGTTCAGGGTTCAGGGTTCAGGGTTAGGGGTTAGGGTTTAGGTTTAGGGTTTAGGGTTTAGGGTTTAGGGTTAGGGTTTAGGGTTTAGGGTGCAAGCTCGCGCCTCCCTTTTGGGGGAACTCCAAGAAGGACGGCTTCAGAAAGAGGCGTTTAAGGATTATGGTTTTGAGAGGCTGCGGGGCGGCTTCGGTTCGAGGGCTAAGGAGAGCTTAGGGTACTTCAGGAAAGCAAACGGGGGCCTCTTCAACCCGGATGTTCTTGGGATGTCTGGGTGGTCCTGATACTGAACAGGTCGTTTTGAAACTGAGGCCCTCAGCGCCTCAACCCCCGGCCCCATCCGCATTTCGTGACTAGCCCTAAAACCCTAAACCCTAAACCCTGAAAACTAAACCCTAAACCCTAAACCCTCAAAATCCTAAACCCTAAACCCTAACCCCCTAAATCCTCCAGTCGAGGCTCAGGGGCCCACTTTCCAACGCCCAAGCTTAGAGGCACCTGCAGCTGCAGGTGCTAAGTTGAACATTGGGTTTAGGGTTTAGGGTTTAGGGTTTAGGGTTTAGGGCTTAGGGTTTAGGGTTTCTTATGCAACCGGCAGTGGCTGATCTGTCAGCAGCGTTTCTGCCCACAGAAAGGCCTACACGACAAAGGCGGGAAAGGTTCAGATGTGGCGGCCCTGAAAAAGGTCTAAGAAAGGCCATGTGAATGTGTAGGAACGTAGGGCCGGTTGTCGAACCCCAAACCCACAAATGTGAACCCCAAAGCCCCGAACCGCAAGCCCCAAAGCCTGAATGCGTTTGAAAAACTTGCTTTTTCAAGAAGGGGCAGTGCAGACAGCATACTTTGCGTTTCGTGTCGCGGGAGCACCAGGCCGGTTTAGTGTTCCACTTGTTCTGAGCTTGCTGGTGCTGGCTTGAGAAAGTCGGGCGCCCCTAAGCCTTGAAATGTATAATCCAAATCAAAACTGCAGGTTCACGCGATTTTCGACTTGCTTGTTGTCTTGGGAGCTTAGGGTGTGGGGGGTACAGGGGATGCGGGCTCGAGGGGTTTGGGGTGTACAGAGGGTTAAAGCGTTTAAGGTCTGAAGGGTCTTAGTTAAGGGAGTAAGAGGCGCAAGGCTGTTCAGGGCTTGGGGCTCCAAGGGATTAGGATTCAGAGGGGCTTAATGTTCAAGAGCTTAAGGGCGTTCTAGGGCTGGGCAGGGCAATTTTGCGACAGCCTTAACAGTCTTAGCATAAACAACTCCTGGTCCACACCCCCGCAGCTGGGGGTGCACAAGCACAGTGCCGAAACCCAACCTTTTAGAGTTTAGGGTTTAGGCTTAGAAGGTTTATTTGGGTTCTAAGGTTTAGGGTTTAGGGCTACTAGGGCACGTTTAAGGTTCAGGGCTTCTAGGCTGAATAGGAGCGGTAGGCGGGGGCGAGAAGGAACCCACAAAGTTGTCAAACTGTTTGGGTCAACCGAGCACCCTTTTTGGCATCATCGGGTGAGATTTTGGGGCCAGAATACCCCCTAAAAAGGGGAATAAGGGTCCCGGTGAAGTTCTTAGCCGTAGGACCTACTTGTCATGTTCTCCACATGCATCTGACCCGAAGAAACCCTATCTGAGAACAGGGTGATACAGATTGTTAAATTACGGACTTCATGAATATGTATATGTATATATATATATTTTTTTTCTAACGAGTTGATACCATACGATATTATGTTGGGTCACCGTACATTGCATTCCAATACGCTATAGTAGATATTGGGTCAGATTTGGTTAGATGATGTTCTATCATCTATCCGAACATCCATCAAAGGTACATCTTTGGGCAGGCTCGAAAAGGTCCCCACTATATCGCTCCTTGCGTTGTACGTGGGACTTGTAAACCCTAAGCCCTGTAAACTTATAGGCCCTTGCAGAGTGGACCAAGCACCAGAAACACCAGGATGGCCCACAGCTTGTGCGCCAGGTCTACAAAGAAGCCCGCGGTGGAGTAGGCAGGTACTGCGTGACGTTCGGTTTCGGGTGGTTTGTAATTGGGGCTCTTCGGACTTATGGGGTTTAGGCAGGACCAGAACCCATCCGTGGATTCGACATTTAGGTTTTCGGCTTTTGGGTGTAGCGATTCAGACGCAAGGCGGAAGGGGCTTCGGAATATCTGGCAGGTTTCCCATGCCATGCAAGGGGGAAGAGCCACCACAAAGACTCCCCCCCATCCAAGAACCCTCAAACCCAAAACGCGTCTAACACCCTAACCCCGCAACCCAAAAGCCCCTGAACCCCAGACCCTCAACCCCACTCCCTCCTAGGAGAGCCACTGAGACGGCCAACGTGAAGAATTTGAGAATCTTCCGGTCCACAAAGTTCTTTTGCGATTTCTCGACCTTTTCAGAGAGCTCGAAGCAACGCCTGGGTTTCAGGGCTGAGGCGCCGCGGGTGGAGATTTTCCGGGGGGTTAGAGGTAGGGTTCTGGCTCAGGGTTCAGGGATTTGTGGGGTTGAGGGTTGAGGGTTCGTTAGGGGGGTTTCGGGCTTTTCGGGTTTGGGGGGGTTTGGGGGTGAGGGCTGAGGGTGGAAGGTGGTATTTGTGGCTTTGTAAGACTTCAGCTAAAAGGCCGCGTGTTGCGAACTCAAACCCTAAACCCTACACCCTAAACCCGAGCATCTAGTAGGAGGAGCCTGAGTTTGACAACCCTTGTTTACACCGGCAGATCCACTGCCGCCCCCACCTCTACCTGCACTCTCAATCTAGGATCCGAGTCTACAGCTTTGTAGGGTTTCGGGTTTAGGGTTTATTGTTTCATCGGTTCCCCTACTATACTATCCCCCCCTAGGTTCCCCCTGAATACCCTTAATCAGGCTTGATTCTACATGGCCTGAGTTATGGCGGCAACGTGGGGAACCCATGATTGTTGCGGAAGGAGGGTCGTTGTCGCACGGTCTTGCAGTTGAGCTGCTGGGGAGATGTTTCAAGGTTCTTGTTCGTATTGTATCCCAGGGCTACCCTAAACCCTAAACCCTGGACCCTATACCCTAAACCCTAAACCCTAGACCCTAAACCCTAAACCCTAAACCCCAAACCCCGAACCCATCGATCCGAGAATCGCCATGGCAATGTCCATGTACTTGTTCGCGTAGATGAGCTCCATTTCTCCCCAGAGCCTCACCCTGATGCACCTGACACAGGTGTCACAGGATGATGGGTTTAGGGGTTTAGGGTTTAGGGTTTAGGGTTTAGGGTTTAGGGTTTAGGGTGTAGGGTTTGGGGTTTAGGGTTTAGGGTTTAGGGCTTAGGGTTCCCAGGAGTTTAGGGTTCCCAGGAGTTTGGAGACTTGGGAATCTAAGGAGCTGCAGGTACGTTATACAGGTTCCAACCTGAGGCCCAAAGCGTCGAAGATTCAGGGCTTAAGGCTTAAGGGTTCCAGGGTTCCAGGGATTCGCGCTGCTCCTATTTAATATTACGTGGTCAGGCTGAAAGATTCGGCCTTTGGGGTAC
>CAJNDS010002599.1:283459-323459 GCA_905221605.1 Symbiodinium natans | reverse complement strand
ACACGTGCATGACGCATGCCGTTCGTCTCACTACTTGTTTTTCCACGGAAAACCACCGATTGCCGGAACTTATGCAAGTTAGTGGCCATTCTACATAAGCGCGGGAACCGTTCTACGTTACTTCACCTTACGCTTATGGCATATTTGCAGGGAGCTTGGGAATTGGGGTCCCTTTATGTAACCCCCTAATTTGGTAATCCCAAAGACCCGGACCCTAAACCCTGAACAAGCTCTAAACCCTAAACCCTAAACCCTAAACCCGAAACCCTAAACCCGAAACCCGAAACCCTAAACCCAGTCTCCCGTCGGCATGGCAGGCTCTTCCGAGGCTGAAGGAGTCTGCAACCCCAGTAAACCCTACGGGCCCACGTGCCTGATCTAGGGTTTAGGGTTTAGGGTTTAGGGTTTAGGGTTTAGGGTTTAGGGTTTAGGGTTTAGGGTTTAGGGTTTAGGGTTTAGGGTTTAGGGTTTAGGGTTTAGGGTTTAGGGTTTAAGGTTTAGGGTTTAGGGTTTAGGGTTAGGGTAGGGTTTAGGTTTAGGGTTTAGGGTTTAGGGTTTAGGGTTTAGGGTTGAGGGTTTGGGGTTTGGGGTTTAGGGTTTAGTGATGGTAACTTCCATGCGTGAGGTACCCCAAAGTTCGGAAAAACAAACCCTAAACCCTAAACCCTAAACCCTAAACCCTGATTCGAATGCGCGAGGCTCTGATCGATCCTTGGTAGGGCCTTCGCGATCCCAGAGCCCTTCGTGGCAAGGAAGGTGGAGGCATAGGTGGCTCCTGGTGGTAGTGTTTTAGGGTTTAGGGTTTAGGGTTTAGGGTTTGGGGTTTGGGGTTTAGGGTACCCCTTTTTTACCTCCAAGTATAGTAGAATTCCGTTTAAAAAGGGACCCCTAGGAGGGTACCCCTGTTATCGTAAACCCCCAAATGTCTGAAGCCATGCCTCTCCGAAAAACCCTCCCTTTTTGTATCGCCTGTGCACTGGTCTCTGTTGGGATGTTCCCCCTTATACTAACAGCCTTAATAGGATTATAGTTAGCTTAATCCTGATTAAGGACTGTTCGTATACGGGGAGCCTATTTCTCCGCAGCTTAGGCTCTGAGCCCAAAGCCCGCAGTGCCTGAAAGTGCTTGTGACGTGCAGCGCAGCGAGACTGACAAAAAACACCAATGACAGCAACGCCAACTGTTGACGTTTGCCCCCCTTCTTCTGTACTCCCCTTGGAACCTGAATACAAATATTAACTTAAACAGCCCCTTAGGTTTTATAATTGTAGAACTAACAAGAAAGAATAATTCTTAGAGGGGCTATAGTCCCGAAGAACTGCCCAAACATTCAACCTAGCACCCTGCACCCTGCACCCTAAACCCTAAACCCTAAACCCTAAACCCTAAACCCTAAACCCTAAACCCCGCGTCCGTCCTAGAGTCACGTCTTGCACCACCTCGCCTTTGCTCGGTGCAGCGCTGCAAAAGACTCCCGAGGATCTAGTCCGAACAGGGCCTGCCGTGAACGCCTCGGATGCAGTCCATCACTGCTTCACCTAAACCCTAAACCCTAAACCCTAAACCCTAAACCCTAAACCCTAAACCCTAAACCCTAAACCCTAAACTGAGGCTCTTATCACATCTATCTCCTAAAGTGCCACGACCTGTGCTTAGCCCTCATAACTCCATCGCTGCGTTTAGCCAAGATACCCAAAGTCCTACAGTCCAACAACCCTAGAACCTCTAAGAGCACATGAGCGGGCAAAGCCTTTGTTAACTCAGGGGTTGGGGTTGTTTGGGCTTTAGGGTTTACAGTTTTTGGGGGGTTTGCAGTGTCTTGGGGGGGTTTAATTCGGGTTTGCGGACTTTAGCTGTGCAGGACTTCAAGGGGTTTGGGATGGTTTGGGGAACTGATTCTGCGTTTCTGTCGCGCTTACATATCTACTGGTGTGATGTATGGTGTTCTTCTGGCGGTTTATTTCGGGCTCCAGTGTTAGGGGTTTAGGACTTGGGAAGACCAGGGGTTTATACAGGGGCATTTGGCTTTCTAAAGCCGAATGCCTCAAACCTGTGTAACCCCTAGGCCCTCAGGCGGCAACCGAAGGGCACACCAAAAAAGGGGTGAGGCAACCCAGCGGAAGCTGCCAGAGGACTGCGAGCCTAAATCCTCAACCCTGAACCCTAAACTCTGAACCCTAAACCCTAAACCCTAAACCCTAAACCCTAAACCCTAAACCCTAAACCCTAAACCCTAAACCCTAAACCCTAAACCCTAAAAAAAACCTCATCCCTTAACCCCTTTTAAGACCCAAAAGGCCCAGATGCCAGCGAAGGGAGGAGGCACAGGGATGCCGCGGCCAGAAACCTGATGGGTCCGAGGGATCCGCGTCTTTAAAGGCAAGACTGGGTTTAGGGTTTAGGGTTTAGGGTTTAGGGTTTAGGGTTTAGGGTTTAGGGTTTAGGGTTTAGGGTTTAGGGTTTAGGGTTTAGGGTTTAGGGTTTAGGGTTTAGGGTTTAGGGTTTGGGGTTCAGGGTTCAGGGTTCGGGTTCAGGGTTCAGGGTTCAGGGTTCAGGGTTCAGGGTTCAGGTGCGAGTCGAGGAGTCCTGGTGATGCCCTCAAGGGCCCTGAGTGCAGAATGGGAAGGGGGTGCCCCGGAAGGCTGAAGAGACCATAGGTCAAAGAGCCCAAGATCCCTTGTTTAGGGTTTAGGGTTTAGGGTTTCGGGTTTAGGGTTTCGGGCCACAAAGAGCCCAATATCCCTTAAATTAGGGAATATTCCTTAAGTTTGTTTTTTAGGGATCCTGAATGGAAGTCCTCCGGGAGCCCCAAATCTAGAACCCTTTGCCCGGCAAGGGGTTTAGGGTTTAGGGTTTAGGGTTTAGGGTTTAGGGTTTGGGGTTTGGGGTTTGGGGTTTAGGGTTTGGGGTTTGGGGTTTGGGGGTTTGGGGGTTTGGGGGTTTGGGGGTTTGGGGGTTTGGGGGTTTGGGGGTTTGGGGGTTTGGGGGTTTGGGTTTCAAATTTCTTTAGCGCAATAAACTGCGCATGAACCCAAACGAAGGCCAACAATGTGGTAAGGAGCACGCAGGCAACTCTTCACGCTGCCCAAAGAGCCCAATATCCCGAAATTAAGGAATATTCCGAAATATACTCTGGGATCTTGAGTCTGGATTTAAGGTGCATTCTGTAAAGAAGGAATATTTACCTTAAATCCAGATTCAGGATCCCTATCTATCTATCTATCTATCTATATATATATATATTACGGAATCCTCCTTAATGAAGGGATATTGGGCTCTTAGGCAAGCGTGAAGTTCAATTAAAGGGTATTGGGCTCTTTAAGGGGTATTGGGCGCTTTGGGTCAACAGCAAGTGGGAGGAGACCTCCGTTCCTGACACGGATGCTGGCGCTTGGCGTGCAGTGCCCTGACGATTTGACAGCTCTCCTATAGAAGTCGATTTGACAGCTCTCCTATAGAAGTCGTGTCACGCATCTCCACGTTCAGCTGGGGTGTAGGGTTTAGGGCTTAGGGTTTAGGTCATGCCACCACACAATTTGTCACCCACGCCTGCGCGCTGACCATGTCAAGCTTAGCTCCCTTGTTTCTTCCAGGAAAGTTGAGGGACCGACTCTTACATACACAGCCCCCTCTGCGACAACCGAATACGCTGCCTAAGACATAGAAGCTTCAGCCCTAAGACTCTGCCCCGCCCCAAAGCTCCCTAAACCCTAAACAAGACACAGAAGTTTCAACCCTAAGACTCTGCCCCGCCCGAAAGCTCCCTAAACGTTAAACACTAAACCCTAAACCCTATACCCCCCCGAACATGCCGAAGCCTTCGTCCTGGCGCAAGCAACGGCGCCAACTTCGTGCGCCGATGTCGGCTGCCCACCCTGGCTCGTAGTAGGGCGGTCTAGGGTTAGGGTTTAGGGTTTAGGGTTGAGGGTTGAGGGTTTAGGCGTCTCGCCGCGCAGCGGCAGTAGATGCCATGTGGAAATGGCGCCCCGACACACCCAGGGGGTGTTGGGGGGCGGCATGTCACGCGAAGGCACTTGGTTTCATTGCAGGCCAACAATTTTCATCTTTCTCCCCACCCGCTGTGAGCTTTCGCAGGCCACCACCCAAACCACTGCCTTTTAGGGTTTAGGGCTGTCGCCCTCAATTCCCACCATTGCTTCGAACTTTTCGGGGGGGCCAGGGGGCGCCAGGGAGTAGGGGGCAGGGGGTCAGCGGGCCAGGCTAAAAGGGCCAGTGCGGGCAAAGCGGGGAGGGGGCAGGGGGGTCCCGGGGGGGGGGGGGCAAAGGCCAAATGATACCCTCCAAGGAAAGGATCACGGAAGGATTCCGGCCACACATTTAGGGTATTCTCATCAAGAGGAAGAGGTTCCCCTTGGAAGTAGAAGGCTCAGCCCGGGTATAATTCTGGGTCCAGGCACCCTAGTAAAGGGTGGGTACGGCCCAAGCAGGTCGGGTGGGAATTTAGGGTTCAGAGTTTAGGGTTTAGTGTTTATTTAGGGTTTCGGGACTTAGGTTCGGGGGTTTGTAGGGCACCCTTTGGGTGCAGAGGGATTATCGTGGGGGTTTAGAAAGTTTAGGGTTTGGGTTTCAACGGTGTCTCAAGCCACCAGCGACAGGCGGAACATTCAACCGGACTGCCATTCGCACGACAGAAAGCAATGCAAAGTATTGTACCGAGTCCCGTGTTGGAAGGCAAGCTTTTTACCCAAACAGCCCTATATCCCGTACTTGAGGAATATTCCTTAACTCATCTAGGGATCCACAATCTGATTTAAAGTATACCCCTATATCCCTTAATTGAGGGGTATTCGGCTCATTGGGTACGTAAACTTGCTTAAACCCTACATAAGCACAAGACGCCGATGGGTTGCGGGTTCAGGGTTGCTCAGCCCCAAACCCTACACCTTGTCCCCTAAACCCTATAAGCCCGAACTAGGGGCCCTGGGCCCCTAAGCCCCAAACACCATTGCACCCTTAACACCTTGAAGCCGTAAATCCAAATGCCCCTTAAACCCTTAAACCCCCAAACGCAACAAACACGCATCAACCCTTGAATTTTCCAAGTCCCCAAAACCCTGAAGTCCCCACGACCCCAACCGGGTTTAGGGTTTAGGGTCTAGGGTTCAGGGTGTAGGGTCTAAACACCCTAGGTAAGAGGGTCTAGTCCTTAATCACGATATAACGGATCCATATCCTCAATCACGGGTTTTTGGGGTCTGTGGGTATGCCCCAAGCACAATCAGCCTCCAGCCAGCAAAGCAGCCGAAGACGTGCATGGCCACGATCGGATGGAGGGCTTTAAAAGGTTTAGGGTTTAGGGTTTAGGGTTTAGGGTTTAGTGTGTGGCGTTTAGGGCCCGCTGCCCTCGAATCACCCCTTGGAAAAGGGGGTTGCCTAGGGGTACCTTAGTGGGGTATTTCGGGTATCTGGGATGGTCTCTGGGTGTAGGCAGTGTAGGAGTAAGATTTGTCCAGGGTTGGAGGGATAAGACCTTGCTTGTAAGGTATCACCTTGGGGAAATCCCATTCCTGGTTCCAACGAGGGTTTAGAGTTGAGGGCTTTGGGGTGCAGGGTTCAGAGCTTGGGGTTGTTTACCCTAAACCCTAATCCCTGAATCCTATGCCGAAGTTGTAGATCGTCTGAAGGGCGCAGGCTGAGCAGCTGACTGCATCTGGAAAGATTCTGCAACCACACCTAGTGAACTTAGTGTTTTGCTCTGCAAATAGCTATGTCATGCTGCCCTCACCCCTGGGCTTGAAACCGAAAAGGAACTGTGGGGCAAGGCTTCCTGAGTCGCAAAAGGCTTGGAGAAAAAGATCACCCGGCAAAACGGACTTAGGGTTTAGGGCTTGGGGTTTAGGGTCAGGGTTTGGGGTTTGTTGGGTTCGGGGCTTGGGGCTTGGGGTTTGGGGTTTAGGGTTTAGGGTTTAGGGTTTGGGGTTTGGGGTTTGGGGTTTGGGGTTTGGGGTTGAGGCTTTCGGGCTGAACTTCCCCCCCCCTCTTTGGCTTCCTGAATTTAGGTTCCACATGGCATCGCAAAGGGAGGCAAGGGCTGAACCCCAAACCCCAAATCCCAAACCTCAAACCCCAAACCTGTGCCGGAAAACCTGAAACCCAAAACCCTCCAAACCCGAACCGCAAAACCTGAAACCCTAAACCCCCAAACCTGAGCCCGACAACCTGAAACCCGAAACCCTGAAACAAATTTCAGGATCCGGCCTTAGGGGCCTTCGGACGAACGTCTGAAGTGGTGGCATGGTTTAGGGTCTTTAGGGGTTTGTCATATGGGGTAGTACAAAGGGTGCCCTTTTTGGTTTAAAGGGGGTTATAAGGGAACCTACACCTAAACAAAGGGAACAAGGGCCTACGTACTCTGGGTCCTTTGGTAAGTATTTGAATGAAAGAGTGTCCGCTTTCGGTTTCAGGGTTTAGGGTTGTATGCCAAGGTACTTGGACAAGTTATGGTTCATGGCTTCCGGCTTTGGAGGTACTTGTTTCGCTTCATTCGCTAGGGCCTGGGGTGCGAGGTTGAAGCTTTAGGGTTCTGAGGATTTAGGGAGCTTAGCATACGAAGGGGGACAACCTGTCCTGAGTGCATTTAGTTGTATGGGGGTCCTTAGGTAGCTGAGGGAAGGGGGTTGAAGACATGAATGCATTTGATGTAGGTAATACGGAGGAACGTGAGCCAGAGTGTCGGAGACTCTTTTCACCTGCAGCTCGCACGTCTGACGTTCCTGTTTCTGACGCTGACTTTTGCCAGGCTCCTGCTAGGGCTGGGCGGGAGGAAGGCATGCACCCAAAGAATCATGCACTTTCATGCTGCCGGCATAGCTACCTCAGGGCCTCCTCCTGCTGCTACTGATACTGCTACAACAACAGCAACAACTACTACTACTACTACTACTGCTGCTGCTACTACTACTACTACTACTACTACTACTACTACTACTACTACTACTACTACTACTACTACTACTACTACTACTACTACTACTACTACTACTACTACTACTACTACTACTACTACTACTACTACTACTACTACTACTACTACTACTACTACTACTACTACTACTACTACTACTACTACTACTACTACTACTACTACTACTACTACTACTACTACTACTACTACTACTACTACTACTACTACTACTACTACTACTACTACTACTTCTACTACTTCTACTACTTCTACTACTTCTACTACTTCTTCTACTTCTTCTACTTCTACTACTTCTACTACTCTTCATCTTACTCTTGTTTTGCTAGGTTTCCTATGACAGGCCTGTCACAGTAACCTTGCAGTCTAGGGTCTAGGGGGGGGAGTTAATGCTTGTGGGGGCCCCGACCTTCCTCCCCTGCGTGACGCCCACGATCGCGTGGAGGTGCACTTAGCATGCAAGGAATTCGGAAGCCACCCTTAACCCGAATAGTGCCTCAAGGGCTTAGGGTTTAGGGTTTAGGGTATAGGGTTTAGGGTCTAGGGTCTAGGGGTTTAGGGTTTAGGGTTTAGGGTTTAGGGTTCAGGGTTCAGGGTGGTTTCTGCGACCGAAAGCTCAGCCTAAGGACTTACGGGGTACCGGACGCCAGCCTTGAACCCTGAACGGAACCTCAACCCTGAGCCCCCTTTTCCTCTGATTCCGAAGTTTGAGGCTTCGGTTTTAGTGTCTAGGGAGTAGGTCTAGATTTGAAAGCCCAATTGTTAAACCCCAATATCTACATCTCTAAACCCCAAGACCCCCTAAATTTCTACAGCTGTCACTGCGCTGAGGTCAGGAGGAGCAAGGCCAGGAAGAGCCAGCAGTCCTTGCCCACGCACTTGTAGGGTTTAGGGTTTAGGTAAGGTTTGGAGCTTAGGGTCTTCTACGCCCTAAACCCCAAACTCCCAAACCCCAAAAAACCCTCAAACCCCTCAAACCCCTAAAACCCCTAAACCCGAAACCACCCCCAAACCCTAAGCTCTTTGATGTTTTTTTTCGAGGTGGCTTGTTGTATTATTTCGGCTAAGGGGCTTGAAGACTTCAATTTGAGGACTTCGCAGCCCGGGCCCCACAGGGAGCCCTAATGCCACAGTAAGCACAGTAAACCCGAAACCCTAAACCCCAAACCCCAAACCCTAGCCCCTAAACCCCTAAACCCTGCTCTGGCCGAGGCGCTATTTTCTCGTGGGAATGGGACTTGTTCTCTCCCCGTGATTTTGGCAGCGAGGTCAACTTGCGGTATGGGAAGGGTTTAGGGTTTAAGGGCTCACGGCCCATGGTTCAGGGCTCGGGTTCTAGGGTTTTGTGTGTTTTTGAGGAGGACCCCGGAAAACCTAAACCCCAACCCTGACCTCCTCTCCCAAACCCTAAATTTCGTACCCCGAACCCGAAACCCGAAACCCAGCAGTCCTGCACACGCGGCAGCGCCCCATTGGTGATCGGATCGATTCTGTCTTCCTGGGCTTGAGGGTTTAGGGTTCAAGTTTAGGGTTTAGGGTACCCGTTTCGAGTTTGAGGGTTTGGGTTTAGAGTTTAGGGTTTATAGGGTTTTAGGATTGAGTAAGTTCAAGGTTTAAAGCTTGCATTTTGCTTTCCGGGGTTTGGTGAAAGCCCTCCGAAAAACGTTCCTCTTAAACCCAAGAACGGGAAATATGAAACATCCCAAGTGCCTACCTAGTAATGCTGCTGCCAGCGCCTACTCACATCTATTCCCATCTCACACGCACACATACACATCCCGCTCTGTATAGTTTGGAATATATGAAACCATGTATCTGCAAATGTTGATGCACTTATTCAAGTTCTGGTATGTTCATTATATACGCATAAGAACAAAAGTGGAATGTTTGATTTTAAGGTGGGGGGGGGGGTCCGACCCAAAGCCCAAAGCCACGAATGAGAGATAAGAGAAACACCCAACCCCCCCCCCCCCCCCAATCTCCCAATTCAGATCCGAACACAAATTTTGGCTTAGCGCATAGGGAAACCGCAATTCTCACGCGCTATGGACTCTTACTTCGTACAACAAAACCAAAACGCTTTGGGCTCTCCAGCACAAGGCCGGAGTTAAGGGAAGAGGCTCACGGGCTTCGATTTTCTAAGCGTCACGGTCTCAGGGATGCCCGCATGTGTTGGGTTTCAGGGGGTCGGGCCGAATCTGGCGCTACATCCTAGGTTAAGGCCTACCTAGCTGCTGAGTACCCGGGGCCTAAAAAGGTTAATCTGGGCTGATTCTACCTTTACTCCCAAAGTTTAAAGGTTACTTACTCAGCTACGAAGCCTAAACCCTAAAGGCAGCCAAAGACACGAAATGTGTGACCCAGTAGTGCTCCGACAGCTCGAGTGTCTTGTACTTCCGGATCAGCACACGCACCTGGCCAAGGGGTGACAGGGCTACCAAGTTCGGGGCAGGGTCTTTTCCACAGCCCCTCACTCCCTTACAATATAATATTAGATAAAGGGGCCAATTGAAACGATTTCTTGTCGCGGCCCCTTTAACACCCCAAAATACTGCGCACAAATCCTATAGAATTCATACGTCATTGCCGTCCTTTAAATTCTAGGACATTTCTCACTTCACAAGGGTCTTCTCCTTCGCTACGTTCTCTCCACTACACATCGACCCTTCACTCACTCTTTGAGGCAGGATTTTTAGAAGAGGCGAATAGTGAACCCCTGTCTCTGGCGCCTGTGAACTGTTGATCTGGGGCTGAAACTTAAAGTCTTGACTTACTAACCAGCTTAGAGACCAGTCCAACCGCAGCACCCATTACACATTGAAACCCAGCCTCTGTTTCCAAGCCACTAAGAACCCCAACATCAGGTCACCAGCTATAACCGTGTAGTACCTTGGAGTCATGTACATGTTTAATCGGGTTTAGGGTTTAGGGTTTAGGGTTTAGGGTTTATTAAACCACCCTGTAGGCCCTAAAGCCCCCAGGCGCGGACCCCAAACCCTAAGCCCTAAGCCCCCTAAACCCCCCAAGAGCCCAGACCCCAAACCCGGAACCCTAAAGCCCCTCAAGGCCCCAAACCCCAAAGGACCCGAAACATCCTAAGTAGGCTTCCGTCTCTGGCCAGCGTTTCTTGTGCAACCGAGCATCAACCCTCAAATACCTCACACCCCTCCAAGAACACTCCCAAAGCCTCCCCCCAAAAGCCCGACAGGCCGCTCCCCAAACAGGAAGGCTTGCCGCGATTCCGTGGATACCAGTCGCGGACTCCACTCCCATAGCGTTGAAGGGCACCCGCGTGCCTCAGAAAGCCCCGGGTAGCCGTGCACATTTCAAACCCTGGCCAGAAGCCCTGTCGGGATGCTGGGCGTCTGACCACCATTCTAGGAGAACACATTTTGGGCTCCGCTGCAGTGGCAGGGGAACCCCAACTTGAAGGGTCTGAGTCCCAAAACACAAGCCCTGCACTCCCTGGTTGGTGCCTAAAACCATCAAAAGAGCCGCAACACCCTGAAACCCACACAAAACGCTCCATCCTGAACCCTAAGCTACCTTTTGCAGCCCGAAGGGCTGTCAATGGAGATATTGTAGACCTCTTCATCACAGCCTTGGATGAGGATTTAAGGCGGGAAAGCTACGCAGCGCACTTTGCGAAGGACTGACAAGTTCGAGACACGGCTGCTTGACACGCTCAGCCGCACATTCTGAATCCTGTGCATTGAAGACCTCCAACCCGAGTGACACGTCACGTGTCCAAGCCAAACTAAAGTTCGGAAGACAAACGCTCTAGTCCAATCTAAAGCCGCCACACTAAGAAATGACAACGACATTGGTCTTCGAACTGGCTGGTGCTGTGGAGTTCAAACATAAGCTTGTCCGGCACGACAACTCTCGTGACCTCCCGAAGCAGCCTTCTTGAGGCTGTGGATATGTATTCAGTGCTAGATGCAGCAGCGTGCACGCGGCTCTTGACTCCTCATGCGCCGCCACATGAGCCAGTGTGCTGGAACCGAAAAAACTGGGGGAATAACTCCAACTCGCGCAGAAATCATCTCACACATTGTCATCTGAAGAGCTGACTGCGTGCCGCACCCTTCATGTACCCAATAGTGATAGAACCTTGTTATGATCCCGTGCCAGAAAAATGTTCCAAACCTAAACCCTAAACCCTAAACCCTAAACCCTAAACCCCTGGACTTCACGGGATGTCCGGCCCGGCTTGCTGCATGTCGAGATGGCTGGGTTGGAGTATGGTCCTGAGGGTAGTTTCATGGGCCTGTAATATGGCCCCTTACCCTCTTTTCAGGGTTCTGATGTATGGGCCCCCTTAATTTGTATAGGGTTTCTAGGGGGGGTATAAAAGGGGTACCCTTTTAAGGGCCCATACTAAGGGACCATGTAGCTACCCTCAGAATTGTGATCGACTCGTGAGCTTATGTGGCATCTTGTGGTACATGTGCCTCTGCGTCCATCGATCTAACCGTCTGCGTCATCTGCCGTACGGCCCTAGATCGGGGTCTAGGGTTTAAGGTTTAGGGTTTAGGGTATAGATACAACAAGGGCTTCGGCGCCCCATATCTCCTTTGCAACCATCCCGAAGCCCTAACCCTGAAGCCCTAAACCCCCTAAACACGCTAAACCCTAAACCCTAAACCCTAAACCCTAAACCCTAAACCCTGAAGAGTTTGGGGTTGAGGATTCTAAAGCCCGAAGCTCAGCATGGGAAAGCTTGTTTACGGATGCTTTGGCTTAAATTTCCGGGCTCTGACCCTCGGGGGGGTGCTTGGATGTCCAGGATTTACTTACAAAACCCCCTAAGTCCCCTAAGTAGGATATAATCGGATATAGGTAGACTTGTTATGTCGGGGTTATAAGTACCCATGAACCTCCAGCCTTCAAGTCTACTTTTTGCTTTACCAACAAGTAAAAGAGAATATTCATATGTTGCGTTTGTAAGAAAGACTATCTTCCATTCTTAGGGGGGGGGGGTCTTAAGCAAATAGTAGAAGTGGTGTTGTCCCTAAACCCTAAACCCTAAACCCTAAACCCTAAACCCTCTACCCTAAACCCTAAACCCTAAACCCTACACCCTAAACCCTTGTATAAGAGCTCTGCAATTCCTGGGGCCGCAGCACAGGATCTGGTTGGAGGAGTCTGTGGGGACGACCTGTGCCAAAGCCTGCGCCGGGTTCAGGGGCGGAAGGGCGGAAGGGTCCAGAATCCAGGGGGAAAGGGGAAGAGTCTTCCCCTATGTCCCCAAAGCTTCAAACCCTAAACCCCTTGAGCCCTTGAACCCATGAACCCCTTAACCCCTCAACCCCTACGTGAATTAAGCCTCAAGCTTCGCGGACCTTTTTTCAAGCCCACCGCAGTGCCCTAAATTCATAAATTGGAGCAGGGTTTCTTGCTCGATCCGGTGCCCTACGGTTTAGGGTTTAGGGTGTATTTAGGGTTTAGGGTTTAGGATGTATGGCTTTATTACGACTTCGGCACCAAGTCGGATTGGATTCAGGGTCAGCGTTGCTTATGTCTTCACTCAGCACCCAGATCTAGGGGTTTAGAGGGCTTCGGGGATTGAATGGCCTCATATGGGGGTTTCCGAAATTGGGGGTACCTTATTGGGGTCCTTCTTATAAGGGAATCGTACTAAATGGGGGTCTATATTAGGGACCCCTGATTTTTGTAAACCCCAATGTGGGCATGCTTTATGGTTCACGCCGTGCTCCCGAACTAAAATGTTCTGGGCAGATCTGGGCGATTTGAACCCTAGACAACTAGACGGAAAGTTCGGAACCCTACACCACACAAATGGAGAGAATTTGGGCTCAGGAAGAAAAGGGTTTAGGGTTTGGGGTTTAGGCCTCTTTTAGTCGTTGGACGACCCGCTTTGCTGTAATTAATGCAGGACGGGGGCCACGGGCCCCCCCCCACACCCTGAACTGGAAATCTGCAAGTGCCTCAACGACACCAGCGTCCAAGCCACTGCAAGTGAAACTCGTGAGCATCTCCAAGCCAAGTCTTGAAGTCACCAAACTGAAAAGCCCTAGCCCTAGACCCTAAACCCCCAACATCTCAAACCCCTGACACCTGAGATCTGTGATCCCCCCCGGCCGGCTCCAACGTGTTGTTGCACTCGCCGACGAGGTAGATGGAGTAACTTTCCACCTGCTTGATGTTCAGGGTGGGGCGGCTCTGGGGCTTGTAGCCCTAAACCCTAAACCCTAAACCCTAAACCCTAAACCCTAAACCCTAAACCCTACACTCGCAACCCTAAACCCTCAACTCTCAACCCTCAACCCTAAACCCTACCATGGGCTTCGTGATGAGGGCTCAGGGAGACGAAGCCCTGCACCCCTAACCCGAAGGCACGAACCCAAAAGGGATAGGGTGGGCTTTCAGCTTCTGGGAATTCGTATTCTTTTAGAGGGTCCTTGAGGGAGGGGGTTAGGGTTTAGGGTTTCGGGCTTAGGGTTTAGGGTTTAGGGTCCTTAAGGGAGGGGGGTTCAAGGGGGTATGTAACCCAAGGTTCCCTAGCTCCCTCCTCCTCCCTGAGTAAGGCTCCCTAAGCTTTCCGAAGCTTCCGGAGGTACCTGTTTAGGGTTTAGGGTTTTTGGTTAGACCCGAAAGTCCTTAAACCCTAAACCCTCCCTCAAGGAGCCTATAATTCTTCTTCTCGTCATCATATTTTGCGAGTGTGGCACAATCATCATTCTTACTACGTTTGCTACAATTCTCATTACAGGTGCCATTGCTGCTACTATCATTCCTATTGCTCATACTCTTACCATTACTATGATTCTGTCCTATTTGCTTAAGAACCCCCAAAAAAGTAAAAGATAACAATCCCTATGTTGACCGTATAAGGAAGAATCTTCGCTGTTTTTGGAAGGTTCTTAAGCAAATGGTAGTTGTTTGTGGCACAGGGCTGTTTACAAAAAACTCAAAGAGGTGGGTAAACAAACCTACTTGACCTTGCATTGCGGTTTTGGGCCGTGGGGCTTAGGAAGATAGGAACCGCTCCCTTGGGGGTTAAAATCCTAAACCCAAAGCCCTAAGCCCTAAGCCCTAAGCCCTAAACCCTAAACCCTAAACCTTCAGGGTTCAGGGTTTATGCTTCGGGATGTAGGCTTTGGGGCTTAGCAACGACAACCCAAGAAACGGGAGCCGAAAGGGAATAAGGGCACTACCGTGCATCATAGATCAGCAAGATCATGCGATCACCGCAAACCCTACAAACGCTATGAACCCTTCAAACCCTACAACCCTACGAGCCAACACTGTGAACCCTATCAACCCTCTAAACCCTACAAACCCTGTAAGCCCAACAATCCCTATAAATCCTGTAAACCCCAACCCTAAACCCTAAACCCTAAACCCTAAACCCTAAACCCTAAACCCTAAACCCTAAACCCTAAACCCTAAACCCTAAACCCTAAACCCTAAACCCTGCAAACCCTGTAAACCCTGTAAACCCTGTAAACCCAAAGCCCCAGAGCTGGAAGCCGCCTCATCCTCATAGATCACGCCCTTTCCTGTGAATCGTAGACGTATGTCGTTCTTCAGGGCGTTGCGGCCCTGGCAGGGCACATGAGGTTTCAGGCTTGTTTGGGGGCTTGGGGTTTAGGCCTGAGGGACTTTAGGGTCTACCCTAACCCTAAACCCTAAACCCTAAACCCTAAACCCTAAACCCTAAACCCTAAACCCTAAACCCTAAACCCTAAACCCTAAACCCTAAACCCTAGGGTTTTGGGGCTTTGCGGTTTCGGGTTGAGGGTGGAGTTGGTCCCCGAAGCAATGGTAGGAGCAGGAGTCTTACTATCTTTAGGCTAAGCAATAATCTAAGCTCTGAACCCTAAACCCCATTTAAAACCCAAACCCCAAACCCCAAACCCTAAACCCTTCTGATAAGCCACCAACACAGCCAGAGTCATTTAGCAGGGCGCCGTTCTACGAGCTAGGGTTTCCCGGTGACGATGGGGTTGGTGGCCCAGGTGAGCCAAAAACCCCAAAGCCGAGACGGACGGTTTCTCCGTGCTTCTCGTGGCGTAACATAGGGGCCTGAATAAGTAGAATAGGGTTTTGGGGGATACAATTGTATAAGTTTCGAAAGGGACCATAAGGGAAAATTATTAGTAGTTATTCCGACCCCTAGAGTATCTCCACGCTTCTCTGTAGGCTGGCGAGGGCGGCAACTTCTTCACACCCCGGCCCGGAGTAGTTTAGGATAACGCTTCTGGGGTCTCTTGGGGTAGTTTCATGGCCCTTCATATGGGCCCATAAAGGGGCACCCCTCCTATACCCCTTATATGCCCTGTACAAATTGAGGACCCAGACGTCAGAACCCTTTAGAGGTGGTAGGGGACCATATTTAGGGGCTCATGTAACTACCCTCAGAGGGTCTGTACCACTTGGGGCTTATCGCGCGCTTCAGCGTTTCGATGTTCGTGGCCTGAACGCCTGCGCAAACAAACGTAGCTTGGCTATTGGGGGTAAACGTACCCATTTTACGGGTATGTAGCGTATTTCAGGAAAGGCTAAAAATCCATATGGCCCATGTGCTAAACCCTAAACATCCCTAAACCCTAAACCCTAAACCCTAAACCCTAAACCCTAAACCCTAAACATCCCTAAACCCTAACCTCTAAACTTCATTGCCCTCGGCCGCTTGAGAAGCCTTGAAGCTCTGCGATTCGAAGCTTGCCCACTGCCTTTAAGCTTCTGAAATTGAATGCGAAAATGTGTTGAGATTCTAGGTTGCCCAGTAACCTAGGATTAAAAAGGGTGCCCTTTTTTGCTTAAAGGGGTTTATAGGGGAGCCTAGAGCCCCCAAAAAGGGAATAAGGGCACTACTGGGCATCCTAGGATTGCCGCGATTTCACTCAACCTACTCCCAAAACTCAGCTTTCGAGCGGGCAAGTTCAGATGAGCAGGTTGAAATGGGCATGCACAGCTGGGATGTTCAACCGTGCAAGCGAGGTAAACCGTGCTCTCTGCTGGGATCGTGGATCAGAAGCTTTCCTAAACTACCCTACACTCAGAGTCTCAAACCCCTAAACCCTAAACCCTGAAGACAAAACACATAGACATCGCATGTGCGTCATGTCGAGCCCGTGTTTCGAAGGGCTGACACCTGAATATCCAAGGGCTTCTTGTCTCAACAAGCCGGCTCAGCAATCTAAACCCTAAACCCTAAACCCTAAACCCTAAACCCTAAACCCTAAACCCTAAACCCTAAACCCTAAACACAGGCTCCCCCACTGGACCAAAAAGGCCAAGGGAAGCCCCAACAGCTCGGGGAAGCACCTTGCCAAGCCTCAACCAGCCAGCTATATTCCCCTTAGAACCTTAAACAAATATATTTTTGTTCCATATCTTCTTGGGCTTTTTATAAACAACAATAAAAAAATAATTCCCATGGAGGAGATAGCTAAAGCGTTCAAATCTTGGCTGTACTGAGGAGGGCAGCTAAAGATGAAATGTTTCGCTGCCTTAATCAGAAACCCATGAAACCCAAGAAGGCTAAGGATCTAAAGTTTCGGTAAAGCACCACAAAGCAATGTACCCTAAATCCTAAATCCCAAACCCTAAACCCTAAACCCTAAACCCTAAACCCTAAACCCTAAACCCTAAGCCCTAAAAGCACCTCTCAGAGGCCTCTCCAAGCCAGACCAAAACAAAAGCCGAAACACGCCCAAAACCCGCTCAAAACTTTCGCTCCAAACCCGCCCAAAACTTTCACCCGAAACCCTAAGCCCTCAGCCCTGAGCCCTAAACCCTAAACCCCAAACCCTCCCTGCAACCCCCTAAGCAGCCTTGACTTACTTTTCCAATAGCCAAGGGCAAAAAGGTTAAACTTTAATATTCCTACTAGATAAGGAAACCCAACAAGTTTAAAGTTCAACTAAAGGCCCCCAAACCCTAAACCCTAAACCCTAGACCCTAAAACCTAAACCCTAAACCCTAACCCCAAAAACCCTAAACCGAAGTAAGTTGAACCCAGAGGATGCACGGCCTTTCCTGAAATCGGGCCCGCGCAGTGGCAGGGTGCACCGCTTCAGCGTTCCAGGATTTAGGTTTGGTGGGGTTTAGGGTTTAGGGCTAGGTTTTAGGGAGGGTTTGGGGTCTAGGGTGGGCTCAGGATTTTTAGGGTTGAGGGTTGAGGGTTTTTAGGGTGAGGGGTTAGAGGTTTAGGGCTTAGGGAACCCTAAATTCCAAAAGCCCTAAAGGGAAGCCACAGCACTGTGTGGCCGCATAGGCTCCGATCGCAACAGAGAAACGCTGTGGTAGACATGCCCGCTGCTTGACTTAGAATACCCTAAGCACTAACCCCTCGGTACATCTGTACTTTGCACTCCAGGCTCTTAATGCTAATGCCCAGAGACCTGATGGGACTTCGGCGAAGGCTTTCATGCTCAGGGTTTGGGGTTTTAGGTCGAGACTGTCCTGGGTCAGCATTGCGGACTGCGCGAAAGCCGGGCACGTTCTGCAGCAAGGGAACTCTTGACCTAGATTGTAAGCGGGCTGGGATATAGGGTTCAGGGTTCAGGGTTTAGGCTTTTCTTTGAAACCTGCGAAGAGGTTGCTGCAGAACAACCAGCGCACCCTCATCGGAGCAAGCGACATCGGAATCGATTCGCGGAGGACAACCCTCAGCCATCATCCATCCTACTGACCTACTGCCTGGGTTTAGGGTTTAGGGTTTAGGGTTTAGGGTTTAGGGTTTAGGGTTTAGGGTTTAGGGTTTAGGGTTTAGGGTTTCGGTTTAGGGTTTCTGATTAGGGTTCAGGGAGGTTTGCGGGTATTTTTCCTCGACTCCCACCATGTTTGCAAGTAGGCCAGCTTGTGGGATCTCGTCTCTGGGACTCTGACGTGGGTTTGGGAGCGTTCGCCTTCTCAGGGTTCAGTGTTTAGCTACCCTGAACCCTCAACCCTGAGCCCGAAACCCGAATTATTCGGAGCAACCCCCAGATGAGGAAGAACCCCAACCTCTGCCATACCCTGCTGCGGAAGGCGTCCGACATGAAACGACGAAACGACCGGGCTCACAAAGTTGGCAATCTACTTGCTGGCTGAGTCTTCTAGGGAAGAAAAAGGCGAACTGGACTTGAAGGGGTGTTGTACGACCCTGAGCCCTGAACCCTCTGAACTCAGAACTCCAAACAAACAAGCGACGCCCGTCCAGCGAATTTCAACTCCGACATGCCTGGCGCTTCGGAAACTACTACAGAGGGCGCCTGGTATCCACATATTCATAAAAGAGAAGAACGGGAACTACTGGGCATCCTAGTCAGCAACAAACTGGCACGAGGCCGCAACGGCTACAGCTCCAAAAAGGCATCGTAGTCGGAGATGCGGGTCAACATCCGATCGGCTGGGTGGATCTTTAGCGTACGAGTTGATGCCCGTGAAGGTACTCTAGCTTGCCAGAGCAACCTTGCAAATGTAACGAGCATGTAGGAAAGCGGCACAGCAATGAAAGCATAGCCCCTCGACTTCCCGGTCGTCGTCCTATCTGAACCTGACTCTCTCTTGGGCATCTGGAGGCTATATGGAAGATGTGCTTTGCTCAACATTGCGTGCAGCTCTCCGTCAGTGCAGCGCGCCGGAATGTTCCGAACCATCATCCGGTTGGACGTCAGCCACATCTCGCTTGCCGGGTGCAAGCCCCAGTCGCGCAACCCTTGGGATGTTGCAGAAGAAGGGATTCCCTAAGCCTTAAACCTAAACCTTCTCTTGGCTGCACTTTGGAGGGTAGTAAAAAATTAAACTTCTAGCTGCCCTATTTAAGAAACCCAATAAACCCCAAAAGGCTAAAGATCTAAAGTTACAGTAAAGCACCACAAAGTTATAAACCCTAAAGGCCCCACATCCAGGGTACATATGCGCCAGCATTCACGGACCCGATTCCCCCCTCATGGTGGGTTTTGGGTTGGGTGCCCCTCCCCCCCGCTGTGGTCCATGGTGGGCTTAGGGATTAGGGTTACTACTATTCTTAAGAACCTCTAAAAAACAAAAAACAACAATATAGGGCCTTCAAATGGCTCTCGGTGGTTCATTTTAGCGCTTAGGGTTTCAGGGTCTCCGCGCCCCCCCCCCCCCCCCCCCCCGGGGGTTTTAGCGGGCTGTCGGTCAAGGTTTGGTGGGGGGGGGGGGGGGGGTGGGACCATGGAGCTCAAAAACGAGCGGCAGGGGTCCTGGGCCTCCCAGCTCGGGGGGGGGGGGGGGGCCTCCCAGCCCTCCCAAGGGCCTCCCAAAGAGAGAGCGAGCGAGAGAGAGAGAGAGAGAGAGATAATAAAACTCAAGCTTGATATTCCCTGGTTGCTTCCTAAACCCGAACCTGAACCCTAAACCCTAAACCCTAAACCCTAAACCCTAAACCCTAAACCCTAAACCCTAAACCCTAATCCTAAACCCTAAAACTTAAACCCTAAACCTCAAAAAAGGGGAGTTGAAGCCAAGAGTCACAAGTTGCCCGCGAGATGGATGCCCAACTCTGGCATCTGTGGCCCCTGGCATGGAATGCCAACTTCAATCTTCATGGCTTAGGGGTTTCAGGGTTTAGGGGGTTTAGGGTTTATGGCTTAGGGGGGGTTTAGGGTTTAGGGGGTTTAGGGTTTATGGTTTAGGGGGTTCAGGGGGTTTAGGGGGTTTAGGGGGCTAGGAACCCCTGCACTGGGCTTGGAACCCTTCCTCCTCCCCCCCTCAACCTCCTAAACCCTAAACCCTAAACCCTAAACCCCAAACCCCAAACCCCAAACCCCAAACCCCAAACCCCGAACCCCAAACCCCAAACCCCAAACCCCAAACCCCAAACCGCGCTGCGCCCCCTTCGGAAGCTGAAAGTCCCAAAGCTTTGGGGTTCAAGCCTGGTGCCCAAAACCTGAAACCGAACTTGGGCTTAACTAGGGCTTAGGGTTTAGGCTTTCCAGGTCTAGTGCCCCAAACCCTAAACCCTAAACCCTAAACGCTAAACCCTAAACCCTAAACCCTAAACCCTAAACCCTAAACCCTAAACCCTAAACCCTAAACCTTTAGGGTATAGTATAGGGTTTAGCGCTTAGTAGGGCCAAAGGGCGACTCTACTACGGGCGCCTCCGTGTGATCCTGCGTCAGAGGACAGGGACGGGGCACGGATCGGCCTGCAAGAAGGCGCCAACCCTAAGGTTTAGGGTTAAGGGTTTAGGGATTAGGAGGGTTTAGGGTTTAGGGTTTAGGGTTTAGGGTTTAGGGTTTAGGGTTGCTGGCGCCCCAAGACACCCGGGGTCCAACAATTCTCGCTGGTGCTAGCCAGGGGTCGAAGGTTGAACTGGGCTAAGGTTTAGGGTTTGGGAATTAGGGTTTAGGGTTTAGGGTCATAAGACAAGCACCTCGACGTGCAACGGCATCAGGGTTCAGGGGCACAGGTTTGGATGGTAGTATTGCAAGCAACATCACTGCAACTAGGTGTTTGGAGAGGCGTTCGCCTTTTCCTTGCTGGCTTCTGTGAGCTAAGAGAGGTCTGAGCACTACAAAGTGGAACAAGCAAGAAGCCCCAAATGCTAAGCTTGAATCTTTTCGGCGGTTGTGCATTCTGAGAGAATTCTTGTGCTTCTGGACAACCTGTCTCAGCGATCGGGTGAAACGTGTGTGTCCGCACCTAAAGCCCTGAAGCCTAAACCCTAAACCCTAAACCCTAAACCCTAAACCCTAAACCCTAAACCCTAAACCCTAAACCCTAAACCCTAAACCCTAAACCCTAAACCCACAAAAAAAAAAAAAAAACACATCCTACGCGAAACCTTCCAACTCTCAACCAGGGCGACCTGGCGACGGAACATGTTCAGCACCAGGGGAGCGCTGAATCCCTGCGAAAGGGGTTTAGGGTTTAGGGTTTAGGGCTTAGGGTTTAGGGTATCGGGTACGCTAGCCCTTATGAAAGCCCAAAGGCTAGCCTGTAATCCCCCTAGGTGACTGGACAACTAAGTATACGTTCAAGACGAAGAGCCTCTGAGAAACGACTGAAGCAGAGCCAGGCTTTTGGTCCTTCGCCCTGTCCACGTTCCAAGCCCTTGCGCTTTCCTACTCTAAACCCTAAACCCTAAATCCTAAGCCCCAAAACCCCTAAACCCACAGCAATGAGACCAGAATGCGCTCTCGTGGGAGTTTGTCTCAAGGCTCCAGCGTCGGCGCGCTTCATGCTCAAAAAAAACCTAAATGTAGGGTAGCCCTAAACTCCTAAACCCTAAACCCTAAACCCCAAACCCTAAACCCTAAACCCTCATCCGAAATCCTAAATTTCGGGCTGAGGGGCATAAACCCCAAGAAAGGTCAGGCGCGGGCCCATGGTTTTAGGCTTGAGGTTCCGCGTGGTTTGGAGCCTGGGGTCGTTGAAGGTTGCTTAGTACAGCTGAGCGCCCGTGCAGAAAACCCTAAACCCTAAACCCTAAACCCCAAACCCTAAACCCTAAAGTTGAGGGTTTAAGGCGTAGGGTTTTTCCGGGCTGGTACGCACGGAATCTCCAAACCCTGGCCACCGTTGCGTGGGAGAGCCTTCAGCCTGAAACGGAGCCGGCTCGACACAGAGGCATCCCACCACAGCCTGGCGCAATTCGACGCTGTTTGGGGGTTGATATGGGTATGCCCCTAGTTCGGCAGATGCCTAAACCCTGAACCCTGACTGAACCCTGAACCCTGAACCCTGAACCCTGAACCCTGAACCCTGAACCCTGAACCCTGAACCCTGAACCCTGAACCCTGAACCCTGAACCCTGAACCCTGAACCCTGAACCCTGCCCAAACAGGCTTTCATCGAAGGTTTAGGGTTTCGTTTGGAGGGGGTGTGTAAGCGTCCCGGTCCCAGGCCCCTGGGAGGGCGAGGGAGGAGAGGGAGAGGGAGGAGAGGGAAAGGAAGCAGGGGGAGAGGGGGAGGGAGAGGGAGAGGGAGAGGGAGAGTGAGAGAGGGAGGGAGGGAGAGAGAGAGAGAGAGAGAGAGAGAGAGAGAAAGAGTTGACATTTTCGATGGGCAACCATTGACAGCATATATATATATGTATATATATATATATATATCCTGGCAGTATGATGCTAAAACATTGGGTCCACAAACCATCTGCACTATCATGAGCTGCCTTCATGTACAAATCAAGACCACAAACCCTGTACGGCCATAGGATAGGTGTATGGACCAGGGTATAGGGTTTATAGGGTTTGAAATAGATTTTCTGTGAGCCTCTAAGTGGGCTCAAACAGAGGCTCGCCCATGACACCTAAACCCCCAACACCCTAACCCACATCCGGCCACTTGAGACAGCACTTCGCCAGGTGCTTAGGTTCAGGGTTTAGGGTTTAGGGTTCAGGGTGCAGGGTGCAGGGTGCAGTGCAGGACTTTTGGCCCGTCACGCTAAACCCAGCCTTAATCCCTGCGGCGCCTCCGAGATTTCCATCTCGCGAGGGAGTGCGGGAACGGATGTGTACTGAGTTGTGACTTTAAGCCAGCTTTGCGAGACACACTTCTCTGGCGAGCTCATACTGCAATCACGCATTGATTCTCAGGGGACAAATCATGTAGGCTACTGTAAAAATTCGAACCAACTTTACCCAGCTTCCCCCTAAACCCAAAACCCTACACCTGTAAGAAGTAGTAAGGAGGTGCCCAAATCCGTGGGTGAGGACCCTGAAAAGAATGAGGGTGTGCTCTTCTAGGATGAAAAATGCCCTGAACGCCCAAGATGGTTTAGGGTTTAGGGTTTAGGGTTTAGGGTTTAGGGTTTAGGGCATCCCAACACCCCAAACAAAACACTAAACCCTACACCCTAAACCCCGTTCATAGGTGTTGGGAGGTTCCTGGGCTGGGCCCTTGCAGCCGCAAACTGCTCAAAAAGCCTTGAATTTAAGGATGCAGCAGGAGAGCCGGAGTAAACCCTCCAGCCCCATCCTAAACCCCTAAACCCCTAAACCCGTAAACCCCTAAACCCCTAAACCCCTAAACCACTAAACCACCCCTAAACCCCTAAACCCCTAAACCCCTAAACCACTAAACCACCCCTAAACCCCTAAACCCCTAAAACCCTATAACCCTAAACCTCTAAACCCTAAACCCCGAAGCCCTAAACCCCAAGCCCCTCAAACCCTACACCCTCAACCCTAAACCCCTGCTGGAGCCTAGAACTTGAGCTTATAAGTAAAAAAAACATTGGGTGGCGGGGCTTGAGGGGCTTACGGTTTCAAGGAGGTTGGGTTTAGGGTTTAGGGTCTAGGGTCTTGAGGGGCCTTAACGTTTCCGGGGTGTGGGGGCCTCTTTTACACCAAGCTCAGCTTTTGCCAATGCGTTGTTGCTTAGTCTAGATACTTTTCTAGCTGTCTTGATGCCTATAAAGGTGTTATTGCTTTGCCTTTGAAGTTTGTGTTTCATTCTGTCTTTTTGGGAAAATTCCGCTGGTGATTCTAGGGAGCGGCTAAGGCTCTCGGTTTTGAGGATTTCTGGTGCTCCTTCTGGGTTTAAGGCGTTAAGGGTGTGGAGTTCAGGGTTTAGGGGACAAGTAGAGGCTTGAGCGCTTTTAGGGTTTAGGGTTTAGGGTTTAGGGTTTAGGATTTACGGTGGCTGCAAGGGGCTTAAGCTTGAGGGGTCTCGGATTTGAGCTCTGGAGCTCGCCCCATTGACGTGCTTCTATGACTAGGTTCCCGTGCAGGGCAAGAAGGCCAAACCCAAACCCTAAACCCTAAACCCTACACCCTACACCCTAAACCCTAAACCATGCCGAAACGTAACCCTAATTCCTCTCGGAGCCCTAAATTTTTACACCGGGAAACCTGGACCACAACTAGGTTGCCCAGCAACCTACGTAGAAAAAAAGGGTGCCTGGGAGCAAAAAACAAGGTGCCCCGTTTTGTTTAAGGGGGGCCTGTCTACAGGGGAACCTAACCCCCGAAAAAAGTTTAGGGTTTAGGGTAAAGTTTAGGGTTTAGGGTTTAGGGTAGTAAGGGTAGTACTGGGCATCCTAGACAAAAGACCGAACGCTCAATGTCTCTCTGAGTTGATAGGCGCCTCATCGTCGAGAACGCCACCCAATTAGGGTTTAGGGTTTAGGGTTCAGGGGTCCTATGGTAAATATGTACCTAGAAGGTGACCCGTGCTTGGGATCCCCCACCTTTACCCACAACTAAGGTGCCTTGTACGCTTTCGGGGTGCTACAGGTCACCCTAGGTATGGCCACAGGTAGCGATAAGCACGGCGATCAGTACCCCAAGTAAGGCCATGCCATAGTATGGAATAGATGCCCTGCTTCCGCAAACCCTAAACCCTAAACTCCACGGAATTCCAACGGCAGCGCACGCCTGGCCGGTGTTGAGAGTCTCGTCCAACTGACTTCGTCCGAAAGACAGGTTGCCAGCGATGTATCCTGCTGAAAAATGCACCTAAACCCGGGTTCAGGGATTGGGGTGGATAAACCCTAAACCCTATACCGATACCCGAAACTCTGATCCAAAACCCTAAACCCTTTAAGTTCCGAGGCTGGGTTTAGAGTTTAGGGCTTGGGGTTTACGGTACCTAGTCGAAGACTGCCTGGCCGGGCCCAAACCCCCCAAACACACCCGCGACTGAAACAGAAATCCGACAACTCCTATTAGAGCCGACATGAAAGCAGAATAGGTTTGACAAAAGTCACCTTTTCTTAGGCAGGTCTCCTAACTTTTTGTGTTTTGTTGGGTTGGATCCCCCAAGGAAAGGGGCTATTTAAGGGACAGGGGCCAGTGGATCTAAAGCCTAACCCCGAAGCCCTAAACCCATTAGGGCTTTCTTATCGGCCCAGCACATCTGGATGGGGGGCCGGGGCTTCCTTTTGGGGGCCAAGCCCTAAACCCCTAAACCCCTAAACCCCGAAACCCCTAAACCCCTAAACCCCGAAACCCCGAAACCCCTAAACCCCTAGACCCCTAGACCCCTATACCCCTAAACCCCTAAACCCTAAACCCCTAAACCCCAAAACCCCAAAACCCCAAAACCCCAAAACCCCAAAACCCCTAAACCCCTAAACCCCTAAACCCCTAAACCCCTAAACCCCTAAACCCCTAAACCCCAAACCCTAAACCCTAAACCCCTAAGCCCCTAAACCCCTAAACCCCTAAACCCTAAACCCTAAACCCTAGACCCTAAACCTGATCACAGGGCAACGGGCTGAACCAAACTCTATACGGGCATTTCGAAAAATAGGGGTACCCCTTTTATACCCCAAATAGAATGAATCCCCTCCATGGGACCCCCACAAGGGTAAACCTATGTTCGGAAACCCCTATATTTCCCAAACCCCGGAAGACGGAATCTGCATGAAGCGCGGGGGCCTCGGCGGCCGTCCACGTCCTGATACGAAGCAGGGTTCAGCCCAAGCTGAGGGCTGTAGGGCTGTAGGGCTGTAGGGCTGTAGGGCTGTAGGGCTGTAGGGGTTTAGGGTTTAGGGTTTAGGGGATCCAGGATTTTGGGCCTTGAGGGGGTAGACGATTTCGGGCTTCTCAGTCTTCTCCAGGGTAGGGCGAGAGAGCGTGTCTATGGGGTTAAGGGCTCAGTATCTATAACGTCTAGGTTTAGGTTGAGGGCTTAGGGCCTAAACCCTAAACCCCAAACTCTGAACGCTACTCCGGACTCCTGAACCCTATTCCGGACTCCTAGACCCTCACTTGTTGGGATGTTCCCCCTTTATACTAACAGTCCTTCATAGGGACCCCCCCCCTATTAAAATATTTCTAAAATCCCAATTAAGGACGTCTAGTATGAGAGAGAACATCCCAAACCCTACACCTAAACCCTACTCCGGACTCCTAAACCCTAGGGTTTAGGGTTTAGGGTTTAGGGTTAAGGGTTTAGGGTCTAACTCTCACATCGGCCACCTCTCCCGCCCTCCGCCCGGTCCACAAAGTTGCCCACGCGGCAGGGCACCGGTGGCGCGCAGCCGTCAGGATACCTTAGGAAGCTCCCACGCCTAGGGCTTAGGGTTAGGGTTCAGAGTTCAGAGTTCAGGGTTCAGGGTTCAGGGTTTAGGGTTTAGGGTTTAGGGTTTAGGGTTTGGGGTTTGGGGTTTGGGGTTTGGGGTTTAGGGCTTAGGGCTTAGGGCTTAGGGTTTAGAGCATAAGGGCCCCAAGTCGAGCGCAAGTCACCAATAAGAACCCCAAAATCGCAAAATCTGCATAGGGGGCTCCAAGGACAGGTCTCCCATAGCCCAAGGCACTCTCCCTTTAAAGCTTAGGAAGCAGGGATCCTGAGAATGATGTTTGTGAAGGGGTATTGAGCACTTTGCGTATGCTTGACTAATCAACCCTACCCCCCCCGGCCTCCCCCCCCCCCGCCCCCACCCCCCCCCTCACCTGGCCAGGTCCCGGATAAACGAACAAGGGGTTTTGGACGGCGAATTTTTTGCAGAGCTCTGAGTCGTCTGCGTGAAGATCCGGCAGCCTTCCTCCATGCCTGGCATTCTCAGAAGAACTCTTGGAAATCCGGTCTGTTATAAGCTTCAACAGAACCAACTACACTTGAAACATATCTTCAAGAAGGGTCAAGTGCTTCGACCAAGTCCTCAACTAAACCCAAACTCAAGAAGTAGATTCGGGTATGTGGACCATGTGAAGGTGTGTTCTGCCCACCTGCCTCCCGCCCTGACATCCACAAGCTAGGCAGGGGGACAACGCACCAGGGCAACCGGCTCTTCAGGGCTACAGCTTGGCTTCAGCACAAACCCTAAAGAAGCGGAGCACGGTACCATGAAGTGGTGCCTTAATGTGGTCCCTTACCTTCTTTGAACGGTTCTGACGTGTGGGCCTTTGGGCGTTCTAGGGAGAAAGGGTTTTAGGGTTTAGGGCTTAGGATTTAGGGTTTTAAGGGGCAGGGTTCTTAGGGTTCAGGGTTTAGGCTTTAGGGTTTAGGGCGGCAAAGGGGCTCTTAGGAGTGCCCTAAACCTCCCGAACTTCCTCCCTACAAGCCCTGAACCCCAAGTTCCTACAACGCGAGCCTCCAGACCCCAAAACCCCAAAGCCCAAAGCACGGGTGTATTGTGTGCTTTTTCTTTTTTGTCAGTATGATGGCCGCAGTTTATATCTTTGCTGCTGCAACTATTCTGGCTGCAAAAGTTTTTTTTGGGGAGGGTCCTCTGTAATTAGGGCTTAAACGCCGGCTTAACCCTTGCGGCTTAAGGATTTCGAGCTGCTGCGGCCCAAGACCTGACAGAAACTGGCAAGTTGGTGAGCACTGGAACCCTAACCCTAAACCCTAAAACCCCTAAACCCCTAAACCCATAAACCCTTAAACCCTAAACCCTAAACCCTAAACCCTAAACCCTAAACCCAGTTGAGCATGGCAGCCTTAGGGATCCACCTGCGAAATGGTTTAGGGTTTAGGGTTTGGGGTTTGCGGTTTAGGGTTTAGGGTTTAGGGTTTAGGGTTTAGGGTTTGGGGTTTGGGGTTTGGGGTTTAGGGTTTAGGGTCTCCACCAGACTATTTCTGCGGTTGGTTTTTGGGTTTGGGGTTTGCGCCCCGTCTCCTTCTCATCTAAGTCCGCGGAAATGGTTTGTTACGAAGCTACGAATCTGATCCTGAAACCCTGAAACCCGTGAGAGAAGGGTTTAGGGTTTAGGGTTTATTAGGGCTCCAACCTGAACCCTAAACCTTTAAACCCTGAACCCTACACCTAATGACCCTAAACCGCACAAACATGTTGGGTCGACGGCAGATGGTCTGAATGGGCCCAGCGTAGCCGGGGCTGCAGTTGAACCCTGTGTATGTACCTCGGGCTTCAAGGGCTTCATGTCGGGCTCTGCCGGGGGTTTAGGGTTTAGGGTTTAGGGTTTGGGGTTTGGGGTTTAGGGTTTAGGGTTGAGGGTTGAGGGTTTAGGGTTTAGGGTGGCTTTAGGGTTTAGGCTTTAGGGTTCAGGGTTCAGGGTTCGGGGTTGGGGGTTGGGGATTGGGGTTTGGGGTTTGGGGCGTGGGGTCTAGGGTTTGGGGGTTGTTGAGGGTTTAAGTAGGGATTAGGGCTTGGGTTCGGGTGGTTGAAGGTGTGAAGGCCTGGGGCTTGGAGAACTTGCGGCTTTCGTACCACTACCAGCTTTGCGGCTTTGTAAACAGAGTTGCTGATCTACTATTTAGAACCCCGCCAAAAATACCAATGACAACCCTTATAAGGAGGACTATTTGTTTTGAGTTTTTTGGGGGGGGGGTTCTTAAGCAATTAGTTGTGGTTGTTAGTGTTTCCCTTTCTTACGTAGGCTATTCGCCGGTTGGTTGCGCACGTCTTGTCCACAATCTGTTTTTTTGGGGGGATGTGCTAGATTAAGAATGGTATATAAGCTCGAACGACCACTGAATCCTATTGGTCGTTGGCTTGGAAGTTCGAGGTTCGCCCCAATTGGTTCGAACCTGCCATGGCTGCATCCCTAACCCTACAGCTTAAACCCTAGACCCTACTTACAAGAACTACAACTACCCATCAACATCCCAGCGGGCACTTGTAACCGGAGACCCTAAACAATGTGAAGTGAGTTTGTTTGCTATGGCTTTTGGTGAGTATACATGTTTACATACATACACGGAGCGTCTTTTTGGGGATACTAGACAGCAAACCTAAAACCCTAAACCCTAAACCCTAAACCCTTAACCTTAAACGCTAAACCCTGAACCCTGAAACATTCCAAGCGCCCAGGCCTGCAAAGCCCGGATCCAGCGGGAGAGGGTCGAAGTTGTCCGGCAGCCGACCTCTGAATTCGGAGGGTTGAGGGTTTAGGTTTTAGGGTTTAGGGTGTTCCGAAAAATAAAACCGGTTAGGTTTTGGGTTTAGGTGTTTAGGGTTTAGAGGTTTCTTGTTGCAGTGCCCCTTCTGAGATTGATTGAAAGCCTCCTGCAAACAGGAAGGTCGGCTAGCGTTTTTTCAGAGAGGGGTTTGGGGTTTAGGGTTTGGTGGTCTTGCAGGAACACTCCCTGGCCGGAGCCATGCACTTCTCTCAAGCCAAACCCAGCCAGCATGCCTTGCGACTTAAAAACCCCCCCCCCCCCCGTCAAAACAAAATCCCTTTTTTACCCTTGGAAGGAAAACTCCTTTGGATTTTGTTGGCGTTCTTGAGCAATTGGTAATTAGTACTGCGTTAGGCAGCAAAGTGAAGAACTGGAACTTCCCAAAACCTGCAACGTCAAACAGAAAGGCAGGTGGGAAATGCTGGAAAGCAGAATGCTGCGCAAGTCAGATTGCCCAAAAAGGAGAACGCGATGCTGACTTTGCTCGGATGTCGGAGCTGTAGAAGCCATAGAATCCAGCAGGAACAATCCCTGACAGTCTGATGCACTTCTCTCAAGCCACACTCACGCAGCATGCCTTGTGGCTCCAGGTACCTGCCAAGCCTCATTACTGTCGAAACGTTTCGACAGTAACGAGGCTTGGCAGGCACCTGGCGCCATGCCATCAAGCCGATCACCTCGCGCCTCCACAGACGCTCTGCCGCAATCATTTCCGGGGCTAAGAATGGCTCATAAGCATCATCTATGGGAGGATAGTCGGCAAGATGATTGAGCTGGTCGCCAGCATTCTCCCCCATGTTGCCATGCGCCATGCCATTGACTCTCTCGGTCTTTTTGCACGGTCGCATATTTTTTTGGCACGCTGCGGCTGCGCATTTTGCAATGTGCCACCTGGCGATACTCCAGGAACGTTTTCCTGGCGCAGAGCTGCACGTTCTCTCTCCTCATCGTCTTCAACGTCGTTGGATGATGCGCTTGCGTGGAGGCCGGAAATCTTCCGGAGCTTCTGGCGGACCCAACAAGAGCAAAGCGAGGCTTGAGCACCGTCCATGGCTCAGCAGACCTGGACACCGTGTCGTATGAATTCGACATGTCGCCACTTGGAAACACAGGGCCCCTGGCAAATAACTGCCCAAGGCATGGTGCATTCCTGCGGTGTGCTCGTTTTGCAAGTCCCTGCTGCAGCATGCTGCAGCTATCTGTACCCGAGATTGACGGGATCCTCAAATCAGAATCTCTGCGTGATTGTGGGTGGCACTTGCTCTGAAGCATTTAGTTATGTGCTGTTTTGAGGCAGTAGTTGGAGGTTCAACTGTACTTATAAGCCCCCCAGGTCACCCATGAACCTGCAAGTAGCCCTAACGCCCCAATCTCCTTTGATTAGGGAATATTCCTCAATCTAAATAGGGACCCTTAATATGATTTAAGGTGCATTCCTTGACTAAGGGGAATTGGGCTCTTAGGGAGGGTTTAGCCTAAACTCGCTGATGTTTTGCTGGCATCCCTTCTCCCCCATAAAGGTAGGGTTTAGGGTTTAGGGTCTAGGGTCTAGGGTCTAGGGTTTAGGGTTTAGGGTTAGGGTGAAAAAAGAGCCAAACCCTAAACCCTAAACCCATGCCGAGGAGCAGATCGGCGACCGGAAGAGGAGGCCGTTGGGGTCGGTGTTCGAGGCCTGTTGATGGAGGCAAAAAGATGCGCCAGAAGCCCAACGCTGAACATTCAGGGCTTGAATTTGGGATGTTCCCCCTCCCTAAACCCTAAACCCTAAACCCTGAACCCTGAACCCTGAACCCTGAACCCTAAACCTTAAACCCTAAACCCTAAACCGGCAGTCCTCATTATTAAGGACATCCCAAGTTTAAACCGCAAACCCTGAACCCTAAACTCTGCCTAAGCTGCAGTGGCTTTTGGGGTGTGAGTCGGCCCTGGTTTAGGGTTTAGGGTTGTTCTGAAAACCGGGGCTTGGGGAGACTTGTGCTAGGCAAGTGAGGAAACTCCCGGCTCGGACATTTCAGGATGTGGTGCATCTAGGGTTTTTAGAGCTTGGGGCTTAGGATTTGGGACCCTAAGCCCAAGCCCTAAACCCTAAACCCTACTACGACTTGTTGTGGAAGAGGTCGACGGACTCCCATCTTAAGTAGCGGCTGAGGCCGAAGTGAGTTGAGGGTTTTGAGGGTTTCCAGGGGTAGCCTAGGAAGAAAAAAGGGCCACCTGCTGGTGTTGAAAGGGCTTCAAAGAAGGGCAGTCTATAGCCCCCCCCCCCAAAAAAAAAAAACAATCAGAAGTACCAAGAAGGGTACCCCTTTTATTCCTAGGTTACTCTTGTGTCTAGTGGAAGCTGGCCCTACACCAAAAACCCTAAAAGGGCAACGATGTGTCTAGCAATTTGGTGAGTGTACATCACGGTTCCGGATAAACGCCGGTGAGAGCAAATGTTGGGTGTCCTTTTGGGGAAACTAGTAACAACCAAAAGCCTGCTTCATATACGGCTACAGTTTGTAGCAGTACTTTGATCCTAGTCTACTATGGGCTTAAGAACCCCCCCCAAAAAAAAACAAAAACTCAACCATGTTCCTCCTTGTAAGGGCAGTGTAGGGATCATTGTCTTGTCTTTGCTCTTTCTTTTGGCGGGGGGGGGCGGGGGGTTCTGTAGCAAATAGTGGTAGTTCTTAGGGTTTAGGGTTTAGAGTTTAGGGTGAGTAGAGCCCTCGGTGTTGTTGGTTTGCACACGCACATACTTACTTCTTTACACTTACCTGCACTTTCGATCGCACTTGGTTTGATGGCGTTGGGTACTAGGACCCCTGCGGTACCTCAAGACGAGTCTTCGCCACCAGGATTTCCCTCAGCAGTCATACATCGCCTCTCAAGAGGGATCTTGTCTGTTCCTCTTTTTCGCTCGCTCCCTTTGTAAGGATGTGGCGATCACGACGGGCGGCAGCACTGTTCTTTGCCTCCGAAAGCAACTAGGCAACTGCCGGAGCCTCATGGATTTTGACTACCTTAAACCTTAACCCTAAACCCTAAACCCTAAACCCTAAACCCTAAACAGCATTGCTCCGAGCAGCCAGCACACGAAGAGCCCTCCAGGCGCGGGAGGTCTCATGGCTGCGGCTACAGAGCCGAGACCAGCCACAAAGCTCAAATTTCGCCCTAAGATTCGAGGGCTCTTAAGGGAGGGTTTTGGGTTTAGGGTTTAGGGTTTAGGGTTTAGGGTTTAGGGTCAGGGTCTAGGGTCTAGGGTTTAGGGTTTAGAGTTTAATGTTTGGGGGCAAAGCTTGGGATGTTCCCCCTTTTTCTAACAGTCCTTAAGAGGGATTATCGTACCCCCTATTGGGGGGCCTAAACCCTACCACTAAAGGCCGACTCTGGGTCCTAGTCCTAAACCCTAAACCCTAAACCCTAGACCCTAGACCCTAAACCCTAAACCCTAAACCCTAAACCCTAAACCCCAAACCCTAAACCCTAAACCCCACCTTCCCTTCCCCTTCCCCGGGTCGCGGCGCACCAGGCATGAGGCGGTGGTCGGATTCCCTTCGAAGGGTGCCCGGCAGGTCCTCGTCAGCACCCTAAACACCCCGAAGGGTCCATGTACCTAATTAAGGAAACCCCTAAAGTATGTAGGACCTTTATGCGTTATTTGACGGTCCTGCTTCGCCTTCCAAAACTTTAAGGATTTTAAGGAATTTAGGGGTTTTCCAAAATTTTAAAAGGACCACAAAATCCTTAAAATTTTGAAAGCCCGGACCTTTCAAAATTTTAAGGATTTTAAGGAATTTAAGGCCTTTTAAATTTCTTAAAATCCTTAAAATCCTTAAAATTTTGAAAGAAAATTAAATTATTTTCCGGAAAGAGGCAGGCCCATTTAAAATTTTAAAAATCCTTAAAATCCTTAAAATCCTTAAAATTTTGAAAGAAAATTAAATCATTTTCCGGAAAGAGGCAGGCCCATTTAAAATTTAAAAAATCCTTAAAATCCTGAAAATCCTTAAAATTTTGAAAGCCCGGGCCTTTCAAAATTTTAAGGATTTTAAGGAATTTAAGGCCTTTTAAATTTCTTAAAATCCTTAAAATCCTTAAATTTTGAAAGAAAATTAAATTATTTTCCGGAAAGAGGCAGGCCCATTTAAAATTTTAAAAATCCTTGAAATCCTTAAAATCCTTAAAATTTTGAAAGGTTGGGGCTTTCAAAATTTTAAGGATTTTAAGGAATTTAAGGCCTTTTAAGTTTCTTAAAATCCTTAAAATCCTTAAAATCCTTAAAATTTTGAAAGAAAATTAAATTATTTTCCGGAAAGAGGCAGGCCCATTTAAAATTTTAAAAATCCTTAAAATCCTTAAAATCCTGAAAATTTTGAAAGCCCGGGCCTTTCAAAATTTTAAGGATTTTAAGGAATTTGACGCCTTTTAAATTTCTTAAAATCCTTAAAATCCTTAAAATCCTTAAAATTTTGAAAGAAAATTAAATTATTTTCCGGAAAGAGGCAGGCCCATTTAAAATTTTAAAAATCCTTAAAATCCTTAAAATCCTTAAAATTTTGAAAGCCCGGGCCTTTCAAAATGTTAAGGATTTTAAGGAATTTAAGGCCTTTTAAATTTCTTAAAATCCTTAAAATCCTTAAAATCCTTAAAATTTTGAAAGAAAATTAAATCATTTTCCGGAAAGAGGCAGGCCCATTTAAAATTTTAAAAATCCTTAAAATCCTTAAAATCCTTAAAATTTTGAAAGGTTGGGGCTTTCAAAATTTTAAGGATTTTAAGGAATTTAAGGCCTTTAAATTTCTTAAAATCCTTAAAATCCTTAAAATTTTGAAAGAAAATTATATTATTTTCCGGAAAGAGGCAGGCCCATTTAAAATTTTAAAAATCCTTAAAATCCTTAAAAAAATTTTGAAAGCCCGGGCCTTTCAAAATTTTAAGGATTTTAAGGAATCTAAGGCCTTTTAAATTTCTTAAAAACCTTAAAATCCTGAAAGTTTTGAAAGAAAATTAAATTATTTTCCGGAAAGAGGCAGGCCCATTTAAAATTTTAAAAATCCTTGAAACCCTTAAAATCCTTAAAATTTTGAAAGGTTGGGGCTTTCAAAATTTTAAGGATTTTAAGGATTTTAAGGGTTTTTAAAATTTTAAATGGGCCTGACTCTTTCCGGAATATATTTTAATTTTATTTCAAAATTTTAAGGATTTTAAGGATTTTGAGAAATTTAAAAGGCGCTAAATTCCTGAAATTTTGAAAGCCCCAACCTTTCAAAATTTTAAGGATTTTAAGGATTTTAAGGATTTTTAAATTTTTAAATGGGCCTGCCTCTTTCCGGAAAATAATTGAATTTTCTTTCAAAATTTTAAGGATTTTAAGGATTTTAAGGATTTTAAGAAATTTAAAAGGCCTTAAATTCCTTAAAATCCTTAAACTTTTGAAAGCCCCAACCTTTCAAAATTTGAAGGATTTTCAGGATTTTAAGGATTTTTAAAATTTTAAATGGGCCTGCCTCTTTCCGGAAAATAATTTAATTTTCTTTCAAAATTTTAAGGATTTTAAGGATTTTAAGAAATTTAAAAGGCCTTAAATTCCTTAAAATCCTTAAAATTTTGAAAGGCCCGGGCCTTCAAAATTTTAAGGATTTTAAGGATTTTAAGGATTTTTAAAATTTTAAATGGGCCTGCCTCTTTCCGGAAAATGATTTAATTTTCTTTCAAAATTTTAAGGATTTTAAGGAGTTTAAGAATTTTAACGAGAAATTTAAAGCGTTAAATTCCTTAAACTCCTTCAACTTTTGAAAGCCCCAACCTTTCAAAATTTTAAGGATTTTAAGGATTTTTAAAATTTTTAAAATTTTAAATGGGCCTGCCTCTTTCCGGAAAATGATTTAATTTTCTTTCAAAATTTTAAGGATTTTAAGGATTTTAAGAAATTTAAAAGGACTTAAATTCCTTAAAATCCTTAAAATTTTGAAAGGCCCGGGCTTTCAAAATTTTAAGGATTTTAAGGATTTTAAGGATTTTTAAAATTTTAAATGGGCCTGCCTCTTTCCGGAAAATAATTTAATTTTCTTTCAAAATTTTAAGGATTTTAAGGATTTTAAGGATTTTAAGAAATTTAAAAGGCCTTAAACTCCTTAAAATCCTTAAAATTTTGAAAGCCCCAACCTTTCAAAATTTTAAGGATTTTAAGGATTTTAAGGATTTTTAAAATTTTAAATGGGCCTGCCTCTTTCCGGAAAATGATTTAATTTTCTTTCAAAATTTTAAGGATTTTAAGGATTTTAAGAAATTTAAAAGGCCTTAAATTCCTTAAAATCCTTAAAATTTTAAAAGGCCCGGGCTTTCAAAATTTTAAGGCTTTTAAGGATTTTAAGGATTTTTAAAATTTTAAATGGGCCTGCCTCTTTCCGGAAAATAATTTAATTTTCTTTCAAAATTTTAAGGATTTGAAGGATTTCAAGAAATTTAAAAGGCCTTAAATTCCTTGAAATCCTTAAAATTTTGAAAGGTCCGGGCTTTCAAAACTTTAAGGATTTTAAGGATTTTAAGGATTTTTAAAATTTTAAATGGGCCTGCCTCTTTCCGGAAAATAATTTAATTTTCTTTCAAAATTTTAAGGATTTTAAGGATTTTAAGAAATTTAAAAGGCCTTAAATTCCTTAAAAGCCTTAAAATTTTGAAAGGCCCGGGCTTTCAAAATTTTAAGGATTTTAAGGATTTTAAAGATTTTTAAAATTTTAAATGGACCTGCCTCTTTCCGGAAAATAATTTAATTTTCTTTCAAAATTTTAAGGATTTTAAGGATTTTAAGGATTTTTAAAATTTTAAATGGGCCTGCCTCTTTCCGGAAAATAATTTAATTTTCTTTCAAAATTTTAAGGATTTGAAGGATTTTAAGGATTTTAAGAAATTTAAAAGGCGTTAAATTCCTTAAAATCCTTAAAATTTTGAAAGGCCCGGGCTTTCAAAATTTTAAGGATTTTAAGGATTTTTAAAATTTTAAATGGGCCTGCCTCTTTCCGGAAAATAATTTAATTTTCTTTCAAAATTTTAAGGATTTTAAGGATTTTAAGAAATTTAAAAGGCGTTAAATTCCTTAAACTCCTTAAAATTTTGAAAGCCCCAACCTTTCAAAATTTTCAGGATTTTAAGGATTTTAAGGATTTTTAAAATTTTAAATGGGCCTGCCTCTTTCCGGAAAATAATTTAATTTTCTTTCAAAATTTTAAGGGTTTTAAGGATTTTAAGAAATTTAAAAGGCCTTAAATTCCTTACAATTTTGAAAGGCCCGGGCTTTCAAAATTTTAAGGGTTTTCAGGATTTTAAGGATTTTAAAATTTTAAATGGGCCTGACTTTTCCGGAAAATAAATTCATTTTCCAATAGTTTTACTGAGTTTAATTTTTTTATTTAAATGGGCCTGACCCTTTCTGGAAAATACTTGAATATTAGTTTAAAATTTGATAGATTTTAAGGAAACTAGGGGCATTTCAATATTTGGAAAGGCCATGAAGTTCCATGGGTACGTTATATTTTTGGATTTTTGTTTGTAATTTTTAGCAAATAAACCATTTAAGTTTTTTTTTTTTGCAATTTTCCTGAAATTCCGAAAGCCTAGGCCTTACAAGAAAAATAAAAAAACAGCAACACAAATACTCATTTAAAATATTTAAATGCGCTTCTTAGTCCTTTTAAAAAAGAACATTTTGTTTTGTTAATTCATAAGGCTTGTAAAAAAGCCGGGGGTCCGGGGACGAGCGTTAACAAAAGCATTCCCCTTGAATATTTCTCCCGCGAAACTTTTCTCCCGCGAATTTTGGCGGGAGAAATTCCCGCGAGCTCTCCCTTGAGTTTTCCTGGTTTTCCCGTGGTTTCCCTTTGATGTTTTTTTTGGTTTCCCTTCAGTTTCCCGTGAGAGTCAAATCTTCCTTTTACTGTTCCCTTGGACTTCCCTTTGAACTTCCCTTGGTTTTCCCTCGGATCCCCTTCGAAATTAAAACGCATCCCGCGAGAAATCTCGCAAGACTTCAAAAATAAGGGCTTCCTTTTCCCACGGGATTTCCCGCGAAGCAGGCCGTAGGCCCCGAGCTGTGGCTGTAGTCTGCAGGCCCCCGAGCTCTCTGACTGTAGTCTCCAGGCCCCCGGGCTCTCTCGTTGTCACCAGGGTCCGGGCTGTCTGGCTGTAGTCTGCAGGCCCCCGAGCTCTCTGACTGTAGAGTCTCCAGGCCTTTGGGCTCGCTGTAGTCACCAGGGTCCCGGGCAGTCTCAGGCCCCCGAGCTCTCTGACTGTAGTCTCCAGGCCCCCGGTCTGTCTCGCTGTAGTCACCAGGCCCCCGGGCTGTCTGGCTGTAGTCTGCAGGCCCCCGAGCTCTCTGACTGTAGTCTCCAGCCCCCCGGGCTCTCGTGCTTGCTTGGGTTTATATTGTTTTTTTACTTAATTAGATTGACTTAAGTAATTTAAATAATTTCAAGAATTTAAGTATCGAAATTTATTTAAATAATTAAATAACATAAATATGACGGGCAGGTTTCGGATTTAAATTACTTAAGTTATTTAATTCGGCCTGGAATTAAATAATGTGAATAATTTGTAAATAATATCAACAATTTACATAATTTAAATAATTGAAATAGTTTAAATAATTTAAACCCTAAACCCTAAACCCTAAACCCTAAACCCTAATTTTAAATAATTTCAATAATTTAAATCCGAAAAGGGGGGGACCACCCCCCCCTGCCCCCTAAGACTTAAATAATTCAAATAACTTAAATCCGAAACCTCCCCGTCTTATTTACACTTTTTAAATTATTTAATTCTGGGGAGGGGGGGTGGTCCCCCCCCCCTTTCGGATTTAAATCATTTTTCATTATTTAAACTATTTAAATTCTTTAAATCGCCTGGGAATCAAATAATTTAAATTTGAATATGACGGGCAGGTTTCGGATTTAAAATATTTAAATTATCTAATTCGGCCGGGATTTAAATAATTTAAATAATTTAAACAATTATTCAAGGCCTCGAACGGATTTAAATTATTTACATAATTTCAATAATTTCAATAATTTCAATAATTTAAATCCGAAAAGGGGGGGGGGGGCCACCCGCCCTGCCCCCTAAGGATTAAACAATTTAAATAATTTAAATCCGAAACCTCCCCGTCTTATTTAAATTATTTAATTATGTAATTCTGGGGAGGGGGGGTGGTCCCCCCCCCCTTTCGGATTTAAATTTTTAAAATTATTAGATTGTTTAAAATATTTGAATTATTTAAATTATGGCACGGCTCTACTGACACATATTCCGCGGAAAGATTGTCATGTTTTTGGTGAAATTTACGAACACTTACCCCCCGATAAGCAAGATCTTGGAACCACTCCGCGTACTCAGCCTTTAAGAGTTTAAGGGGGTTTCAAATTCAGGGATACTTATATTTGCTCCTGTAAACTTACGAACACTTACCCCCCGATAAGCAAGACTTGGAGCCTGCAGACAACAACAAACAGGTCTGTCGCAAAACCGCGACCATTGATACATACCCCCTGTAAAGGGGTATGTCGCGTATGTGGGCCGCGGCCCGGTTACAAGCAATTAATATTGGCACGCGGCCATTTGTTTGCAAGAAACAGGGGTCTGCATACCGCAGCAAAACATAAACACATGATGACGATGCGAACAACTGACTAGATGATGAAGATGATGAGGATGAACAAGATCAAGGAGCTGATGAAGATGATGAAGATGATGAAGATGATGATGCTGCTGGGAAAGCTTTATGCAATTGATGCAGTGAAGTTATGCCAGTACAATGAAAGGACTCATGCAGATGAAGAGTGTGATGACAATGATGATAGAGCTTTGCGCTTTATTTTGTCACCCCGTCTCCTTGCTTCCTGTCTCTTCTCTTCTTTCCAGCACCCTTCCAGAAAAATGGCATCCTTGTTCTCTCTCCTCTCTCACTTCCCTTTCCCTTCTCTCTTTCTGTTACTTTTTGACTGATGAACAACAAGAAAGAAACTTGCAGGATAAAACAGTGGCAGGGTAAGCAGACGTTGCGCGTGGACCTTGCCGTACTTCATCATATCCCTCTTCTCGGCCCATCTCTTCTGCTCCTTTCCTTACTCTTCTCCTTTTTATAATTATTCCTCTTTAGTTGTTCTTATCTGGAAAAGAAAGAGGGAAGGGAGAGATAAGGGAGGCAGGATAGATAAAGAAGAGTGCCATCTTCTCTGCGCCTTGTTTTGTCTCTCCCTCTTCTCTATTCATCTCTCTTCTATTCTTTTCTTTGCTGTTCTATTGAAATTGGATTCCCTGTATCTCTCCTCTGTCCTTCTCTCTCGCTCCTCTTCTCCTGTTCCCCTCTAAACGATTGCTCTTTACAGATAGGTGCCCTCCCTCCTCTTCAGGAAATCTCTTTTCGCTTATTTTGCTTTTTGAAGCGAATAAAACAACGGATAAGAGAGGAAAGGGAATGACTAAGTAAAGACAGGAGCTCTTCAATAGGTGCCCTCCTCTTCAGGAAATCTCTTTTCCCTTATTTTGCTTTTTGAAGCGAAGAAAACAACAGATAAGAAGAGAGGAAAGGGAATGACTAAGTAAAGAGAGGAGCTCTTCAATTTCCCTCCCTATATCTGATGTTACTTTTCCTTCTTGGGCGGTGCCCTGCTTTCTCCCTTGAAGATGCAGAAAACGATCAGGAAGGACACCCGTTCCATCGCCCATATATAGACAGAGATAAATCATGAGCATCAGCTGGGTTTGCTGCCGATCCAAAATGGGCGTCCCTTTTAATCGCTTTCTGTGTCTTGAAACGAGCAAAAAGGGCACCCTTACTAAGTGTTTTCTTGTGGTGTCCCTTTTCTTCGCTTGAAGATGCAGAAAACGATCCAAAAAGGACACCCGTTCCATCGCCCATATATGGGGAGAGAGATAAATCATGAGCATCAGCTGGGTTTGCTGCCAATCCAAAATGGGCGCCCCTTTTAATCGCTTGCTGTGTCTTCAAACGAGCAAAAGGGGCACCCTAAGTGTTTTCTTGCGGTGTCCCTTTTCTTCGCTTGAAGATGCAGAAAACGATCTAAAAGGACACCTGTTCCATCGCCCATATATAGGGAGAGAGAAAGGGGGAGAGAGAGAGAGAGAGAGAGAGAGAGAGAGAGAGGGAGAGAGAGAAATCATGAGCATCAGCTGGGTTGGCTGCCAATCCAAAACGGGCGTCCCTTTTAATCGCTTTCTGTGTCTTCAAACGAGCAAAAGGGACACCCTAAGTGCTTTCTTGTGGGGTGTCCCTTTTCCTCGCTTGGAGATGCAGAAAACGATCAAAAAGGACACACATT
>CAJNDS010002599.1:210817-283359 GCA_905221605.1 Symbiodinium natans | reverse complement strand
CCGGGCTTTCAAAATTTTAAGGATTTTAAGGATTTTAAGGATTTTTAAAATTTTAAATGGGCCTGCCTCTTTCCGGAAAATAATTTAATTTTCTTTCAAAATTTCAAGGATTTCAAGGATTTTAAGGATTTTGAGAAATTTAAAAGGCCTTAAATTCCTTAAAATCCTTAAAATTTTGAAAGGCCCGGGCTTTCAAAATTTTAAGGATTTTAAGGATTTTAAGGATTTTTAAAATTTTAAATGGGCCTGCCTCTTTCCGGAAAATAATTTAATTTTCTTTCAAAATTTTAAGGATTTTAAGAATTTTAAGGATTTTAAGAAATTTAAAAGGCGTTAAATTCCTTAAAATCCTTAAAATTTTGAAAGCCCCAACCTTTCAAAATTTTAAGGATTTTAAGGGTTTTAAGGATTTTTAAAATTTTAAATGGGCCTGCCTCTTTCCGGAAAATAATTTAATTTTCTTTCAAAATTTTAAGGATTTTAAGGATTTTAAGGATTTTAAGAAATTTCAAAGGCCTTAAATTCCTTAAAATCCTTAAAATTTTGAAAGGCCCGGGCTTTCAAAATTTTAAGGATTTTAAGGATTTTAAGGATTTTAAGGATTTTAAGGATTTTGAAAATTTTAAATGGGCCTGCCTCTTTCCGGAAAATAATTTAATTTTCTTTCAAAATTTTAAGGATTTTAAGGATTTTAAGGATTTTTAAAATTTTAAATGGGCCTGCCTCTTTCCGGAAAATAATTTAATTTTCTTTCAAAATTTCAAGGATTTTAAGGATTTTAAGAAATTTAAAAGGCCTTAAATTCCTTAAAATCCTTAACATTTTGAAAGCCCCAACCTTTCAAAATTTTAAGGATTTTAAGGATTTTAAGGATTTTTAAAATTTTAAATGGGCCTGCCTCTTTCCGGAAAATAATTTAATTTTCTTTCAAAATTTTAAGGATTTTAAGGATTTTAAGGATTTTAAGAAATTTAAAAGGCCTTAAATTCCTTAAAATCCTTAAAATTTTGAAAGCCCCAACCTTTCAAAATTTTAAGGATTTTAAGGATTTTTAAAATTTTAAATGGGCCTGCCTCTTTCCGGAAAATAATTTAATTTTCTTTCAAAATTTTAAGGATTTTAAGGATTTTAAGGATTTTAAGAATTTAAAATGCCTTAAATTCCTTAAAATCCTTAAAATATTGAAAGGTCCGGGCTTTCAAAATCTTAAGGGTTTTCAGGATTTTAAGGATTTTAAAATTTTAAATGGGCCTGACTTTTCCGGAAAATAAATTTATTTTCCAATAGTTTTGCTGAGTTTATTTTTTTCATTTAAATGGGCCTGACCCTTTCTGGAAAGTACTTGAATATTAGTTTAAAATTTGATAGATTTTAAGGAAACTAGGGGCATTTCAATATTTGGAAAGGCCATGAAGTTCCATGGGTACGCTATATTTTTGGATTTTTGTTTGTAATTTTTAGCAAATAAACCATTTAAGTTTTTTTTTGCAATTTTCCTGAAATTCTGAAAGCCTAGGCCTTACAAGAAAAATAAAAAAAAACAGCAACACAAATACTCATTTAAAATATTTAAATGAGCTTCTTAGTCCTTTTAAAAAAGAACATTTTGTTTTGTTAATTCATAAGGCTTGTAAAAAAAGCCGGGGGTCCGGGGACGAGCGTTAACAAAAGCATTCGCCTTGAATATTTCTCCCGCGAAACTTTTCTCCCGCGAATTTTGGCGGGAGAAATTCCCGCGAGCTCTCCCTTGAGTTTTTCTGGTTTTCCCGTGGTTTCCCTTTGATGTTTTTTTTGGTTTCCCTTCAGTTTCCCGTGAGAGTCAAATCTTCCTTTTACTGTTCCCTTGGACTTCCCTTTGAACTTCCCTTGGTTTTCCCTCGGATCCCCTTCGAAATTAAAACGCATCCCGCGAGAAATCTCGCAAGACTTCAAAAATAAGGGCTTCCTTTTCCCACGGGATTTCCCGCGAAGCAGGCCGTAGGCCCCGAGCTGTGGCTGTAGTCTGCAGGCCCCCGAGCTCTCTGACTGTAGAGTCTCCAGGCCCCCAAATGGGCCTGACCCTTTCCGGAAAATACTTGAATATTAGTTTAAATTTTGATAGATTTTAAGGAAACTAGGGGCATTTCAATATTTTGAAAGGCCATGAAGTTCCATGGGTACCTTATATTTTTGGATTTTTGTTTGTAATTTTTAGCAAATAAACCATTTAAGTTTTTTTTGCAATTTTCCTGAAATTCTGAAAGCCTAGGCCTTACAAGAAAAATAAAAAAAAAACAGCAACACAAATACTCATTTAAAATATTTAAATGCGCTTCTTAGTCCTTTTAAAAAAGAACATTTTGTTCTGTTAATTCATAAGGCTTGTAAAAAAAGCCGGGGGTCCGGGGACGAGCGTTAACAAAAGCATTCCCCTTGAATATTTCTCCCGCGAAACTTTTCTCCCGCGAATTTTGGCGGGAGAAATTCCCGCGAGCTCTCCCTTGAGTTTTCCTGGTTTTCCCGTGGTTTCCCTTTGTGTTTTTTTTGGTTTCCCTTCAGTTTCCCGTGAGAGTCAAAGCTTCCTTTTACTGTTCCCTTGGACTTCCCTTTGAACTTCCCTTGGTTTTCCCTCGGATCCCCTTCGAAATTAAAACGCATCCCGCGAGAAATCTCGCAAGACTTCAAAAATAAGGGCTTCCTTTTCCCACGGGATTTCCCGCGAAGCAGGCCGTAGGCCCCGAGCTGTGGCTGTAGTCTGCAGGCCCCCGAGCTCTCTGACTGTAGTCTCCAGGCCCCCGGGCTCTCTCCTTGTCACCAGGGTCCGGGCTGTCTGGCTGTAGTCTGCAGGCCCCCGAGCTCTCTGACTGTAGAGTCTCCAGGCCTTTGGGCTCGCTGTACGACTGTAGTCTCCAGGCCCCCGGTCTCTCTCGCTGTAGTCACCAGGCCCCCGGGCTGTCTGGCTGTAGTCTGCAGGCCCCCGAGCTCTCTGACTGTAGTCTCCAGCCCCCCGGGCTCTCGTGCTTGCTTGGGTTTATATTGTTTTTTACTTAATTAGATTGACTTAAGTAATTGAAATAATTTAAAGAATTTAAGTATCGAAATTTATTTAAATATTTAAATAACTTAAATATGACGGGCAGGTTTCGGATTTAAATTACTTAAGTTATTTAACTTCGGCCGGGAATTAAATAATGTGAATAATTTGTAAATAATATCAACAATTTACACAATGTAAATAATTGAAATAGTTTAAATAATTTATATAATTTAAATCCGAAAAGGGGGGGACCACCCCCCCCCCTGCCCCCTAAGACTTAAATAATTCAAATAACTTAAATCCGAAACCTCCCCGTCTTATTTACACTTTTTGAATTATTTAATTCTGGGGAGGGGGGGGGTGGTCCCCCCCCCGCCCGCCGGATTTAAATCATTTTTCATTATTTAACTATCTAAATTCTTTAAATCGCCTGGGAATCAAATAATTTCAATTTGAATATGACGGGCAGGTTTCGGATTTAAAATATTTAAATTATCTAATTCGGCCGGGATTTAAATAATTTAAATAATTTAAACAATTATTTAAGGCTTCGAACGGATTTAAATTATTTACATAATTTCAATAATTTCAATAATTTAAATCCGAAAAGGGGGGGGGGGCACCCGCCCTGCCCCCTAAGGATTAAACAATTTAAATAATTTAAATCCGAAACCTCCCCGTCTTATTTAAATTATTTAAGTATGTAATTCTGGGGAGGGGGGGTGGTCCCCCCCCCCTTTCGGATTTAAATTTTTAAAATTATTAGATTGTTTAAAATATTTGAATTATTTAAATTATGGCACGGCTCTACTGACACATATTCCGCGGAAAGATTGTCATGTTTTTGGTGAAATTTACGAACACTTACCCCCCGATAAGCAAGATCTTGGAACCACTCCGCGTACTCAGCCTTTAAGAGTTTAAGGGGGTCTCAACTTCAGGGATACTTATATTTGCTCCTTTAAACTTACGAACACTTACCCCCCGATAAGCAAGACTTGGAACCTGCAGACAACAACAAACAGGTCTGTCGCAAAACCGCGACCATTGATACATACCCCCTGTAACGGGGTATGTCGCGTATGTGGGCCGCGGCCCGGTTACAAGCAATTAATATTGGCACGCGGCCATTTGTTTGCAAGAAACAGGGGTCTGCGTACCGCAGCAAAACATAAACACATGATGACGATGCGAACAACTGACTAGATGATGAAGATGATGAGGATGAACAAGATCAAGGAGCTGATGAAGATGATGAAGATGATGATGCTGCTGGGAAAGCTTTATGCAATTGATGCAGTGAAGTTATGCCAGTACAATGAAAGGACTCATGCAGATGAAGAGTGTGATGACAATGATGATAGAGCTTTGCGCTTTATTTTGTCACCCCGTCTCCTTGCTTCCTGTCTCTTCTCTTCTTTCCAGTATCCTTCCAGAAAAATGGCATCCTTGTTCTCTCGCCTCTCTCACTTCCCTTTCCCTTCTCTCTTTCTGTTACTTTTTGACTGATGAACAACAAGAAAGAAACTTGCAGGATAAAACAGTGGCAGGGTAAGCAGACGTTGCGCGTGGACCGTACCGTACTTCATCATATCCCTCTTCTCGGCCCATCTCTTCTGCTCTTTTCCTTACTCTTCTCCTTTTCATAATTATTCCTCTTTAGTTGTTCTTATCTGGAAAAGAAAGAGGGAAGGGAGAGATAAGGGAGGGAGGATAGATAAAGAAGAGTGCCATCTTCTCAGCGCCTTGTTTTGTCTCTCCCCTTTCTCTATTCATCTCTCTTCTATTCTTTTCTTTGCTGTTCTATTGAAATTGGATTCCCTGTATCTCTCCTCTGTCCTTCTCTCTCGCTCCTCTTCTCCTGTTCCCCTCTAAACGATTGCTCTTTACAGATAGGTGCCCTCCCTCCTCTTCAGGAAATCTCTTTTCGCTTATTTTGCTTTTTGAAGCGAATAAAACAACGGATAAGAGAGGAAAGGGAATGACTAAGTAAAGACAGGAGCTCTTCAATAGGTGCCCTCCCTCCTCTTCAGGAAATCTCTTTTTCCTTATTTTGCTTTTTGAAGCGAAGAAAACAACAGATAAGAAGAGAGGAAAGGGAATGACTAAGTAAAGAGAGGAGCTCTTCAATTTCCCTCCCTATATCTGATGTTACGTTTCCTTCTTGGGCGGTGCCCTTCTTTCTCCCTTGAAGATGCAGAAAACGATCAGGAAGGACACCCGTTCCATCGCCCATATATAGACAGAGATAAATCATGAGCATCAGCTGGGTTTGCTGCCGATCCAAAATGGGCGTCCCTTTTAATCGCTTTCTGTGTCTTGAAACAAGCAAAAGGGGCACCCTTACTAAGTGTTTTCTTGTGGTGTCCCTTTTCTTCGCTTGAAGATGCAGAAAACGATCCAAAAAGGACACCCGTTCCATAGCCCATATATGGGGAGAGAGATAAATCATGAGCATCAGCTGGGTTTGCTGCCAATCCAAAATGGGCGCCCCTTTTAATCGCTTGCTGTGTCTTCAAACGAGCAAAAGGGACACCCTAAGTGTTTTCTTGTGGTGTCCCTTTTCTTCGCTTGAAGATGCAGAAAACGATCTAAAAGGACACCTGTTCCATCGCCCATATAGAGGGAGAGAGAGGGGGGGAGAGAGAGAGAGAGAGAGAGAGAGAGAGAGAGAGAGAGAGAGAGAGAGAGAGAGAGAGATCATGAGCATCAGCTGGGTTGGCTGCCAATCCAAAACGGGCGTCCCTTTTAATCGCTTTCTGTGTCTTCAAACGAGCAAAAGGGACACCCTAAGTGCTTTCTTGTGGGGTGTCCCTTTTCCTCGCTTGGAGATGCAGAAAACGATCAAAAAGGACACACATTCCATCGCCCATATATATATATATATAGAGAGAGAGAGAGGGAGAGAAAAAAAATTCATGAGCATCAGCTGGGTTGGCTGCCAATCCAAAATGGACGTCCCTTTTAATCGCTTTCTGTGTCTTCAAACAAGCAAAAGGGACACCCTAAGTGCTTTCTTGTGGGGTGTCCCTTTTCCTCGCTTGAAGATGCAGAAAACGATCAAAAAGGGCACCCGTTCCATCGCCCATACATATATATAGAGAGAGAGAGAGAGAGAAAAACAAAATCATGAGCATCAGCTGGGTTGGCTGCCAATCCAAAATGGACGTCCCTTTTAATCGCTTTCTGTGTCTTCAAACGAACAAAAGAAAACACTTAGGTTCCTCACTTGAAGATGCAGGAAAAGGCCCAACAAGGACACCCGTTCCATCGCCCATATATGGAGAGAGAGAGAGAGGGAGAAAGGAAAAAATCATGAGCATCAGCTGGGTTTGCTTAACCAGAGGAAAGATGAAAACGAGCACCATCTTCTCTTTGCCTGATTTTTGCATTTCGCCTGTCCTCATTTCTCTTCTATTCTTTTCATTGCTCTTCCATTTAGAGTTGCATTCCTGTTGATCTCTCCTCTCTCCTTTCTCTCTCCCTTCTCTTCTCTTGTTCTCCTTTAAATCTCAAAAACACACAAAAGGAAGCTTCTTTTCCTTGTTGAATGAAGAATGAAAAAAGAAGAAAAGAGATAGGGAAAGAAATTGAAGAGCTCCACTGCCTATTGGTTCATTCCATTTCCTCTCTTTCTATGTGTTGTTTTCCTTGTCGTTTCAGAAAGCAAGCAAAATAAGGGCAAGGGGGCTTCCTGAAGAGGAGAGAGGGCACCTATCTGCGAAGAGGCCTTGTCCTTTTTAAGAATAGAGGGAAAAGGGAACAAGGAAGGGAGAGATGATAGACAAAGAAGAGTGCCATCTTCTTTGCGCCTTGTTGTGTTCCTCCGTCTCCTTGTTTCTTGTCTCCTCTCTTCTGTTCAGTACCCTTCCAGAAAATGAAAATGGCCTCCTTGTTGTCTCTCCTCTCTCACTTCCCTTTCCCTTCTCTCCTTCTGTTTCCGTTTAACTGATAAAGCACAAGACAGGTATGATAAAGCAGTGGAAGGTAAAGCAGAGGGTGACTCCTTGCGCTTGGACCTTGCCGTACTTCATCATGTCCCTCTTCTCGGCCTATCTCTTCTGCTCTTTTCCTTACTCTTCTCCTTTTCATAAATTCTTCCTCTTTAGTTGTTCTTATTTCGAAAAGAAAGAGGGAAGGGAGAGATAAGGGAGGGAGGATAGATAAAGAAGAGTGCCATCTTCTCAGCGCCTCGTTTTGTCTCTCCCTCTTCTCTATTCATCTCTCTTCTATTCTTTTCTTTGCTATTCCATTGAAATTGGATTCCTGTTATCTCTCCCCTCTCCTTCTCTCTCGCTCCTCTTCTCCTGTTCCCCTCTAAATGACAAAAAACACAAGAAAGGAAGAACAAGAGGGGCATGTGTTGCAATAAAGCAGGAAGGGAATTGAAGAGCTCCTCTCGCTACTTTCTCATGCCCTTTCCTTTCTATCTACCACAATCTACCACACCAAAACACGACTCTCAGCTTCCAAATATACTTCATCACGGGGAGAAGGGACATACCTCATCACAGACTTGGCCCACAGGGAGAGGGGATATACTTCATCACGCTGCTGGGGGGCTGGATCACAAACATGGCCCACGGGGCGAGGGGACATACTTCAGCCACAAAGAGAGGGAACCTACTTCATCACGCTGGTGGGATGCTGGATCACAAACCTGGCCTACGGGGAGAGGGGACATGCTTCATCACAAATTTGGCCCACGGGGAGAGGGGACATACTTCATCACAAATTTGGCCCGCGGGGAGAAGGGACATACTTCATCACAGACTTGGCTCACAGGAGGCGCCAAAATAATCTAAATAATCTAATTATTCAAACCCATTGGTTCCTCTGGAAACCCAACCATGTAAATAATTTAAAGAATTTAATTATTCAAATACCTGGATTTAAATATTTTAGTTCTGGGGCGTCCCATCAAAAGGGAATAGGGAGAGACAAGGGAGAGATGATATATATAGAGCTTTGCGCTGTATTTTGTCACTCCGTCTCCTTGCTTCCTGTCTCTTCTCTTCTTTCCAGCACCCTTCCAGAAAAATGGCATCCTTGTTCTCTCTCCTCTCTCACTTCCCTTTCCCTTCTCTCTTTCTGTTACTTTTTGACTGATGAACAACAAGAAAGGAACTTGCAGGATAAAACAGTGGCAGGGTAAGCAGAGGTTGCGCGTGGACCTTGCCGTACTTCATCATATCCCTCTTCTCGGCCTATCTCTTCTGCTCCTTTCCTTACTCTTCTCCTTTTCATAATTATTCCTCTTTAGTTGTTCTTATCTGGAAAAGAAAGAGGGAAGGGAGAGATAAGGGAGGGAGGATAGATAAAGAAGAGCGCCATCTTCTCTGCGCCTTGTTTTGTCTCTCCCTCTTCTCTATTCATCTCTCTTCTATTCTTTTCTTTGCTGTTCTATTGAAATTGGATTCCCTGTATCTCTCCTCTGTCCTTCTCTCTCGCTCCTCTTCTCCTGTTCCCCTCTAAACGATTGCTCTTTACAGATAGGTGCCCTCCCTCCTCTTCAGGAAATCTCTTTTTCGCTTATTTTGCTTTTTGAAGCGAATAAAACAACGGATAAGAGAGGAAAGGGAATGACTAAGTAAAGACAGGAGCTCTTCAATAGGTGCCCTCCCTCCTCTTCAGGAAATCTCTTTTCCCGTATTTTGCTTTTTGAAGCGAAGAAAACAACAGATAAGAAGAGAGGAAAGGGAATGACTAAGTAAAGAGAGGAGCTCTTCAATTTCCCTCCCTATATCTGATGTTACGTTTCCTTCTTGGGCGGTGCCCTTCTTTCTCCCTTGAAGATGCAGAAAACGATCAGGAAGGACACCCGTTCCATCGCCCATATATAGACAGAGATAAATCATGAGCATCAGCTGGGTTTGCTGCCGATCCAAAATGGGCGTCCCTTTTAATCGCTTTCTGTGTCTTGAAACGAGCAAAAGGGGCACCCTTACTAAGTGTTTTCTTGTGGTGTCCCTTTTCTTCGCTTGAAGATGCAGAAAACGATCCAAAAAGGACACCCGTTCCATCGCCCATTTATGGGGAGAGAGATAAATCATGAGCATCAGCTGGGTTTGCTGCCAATCCAAAATGGGCGCCCCTTTTAATCGCTTGCTGTGTCTTCAAACGAGCAAAAGGGACACCCTAAGTGTTTTCTTGTGGTGCCCTTTTCTTCGCTTGAAGATGCAGAACACGATCTTAAAGGACACCTGTTCCATCGCCCATATATAGGGAGAGAGAGAGAGAGAGAGAGCGAGAGAGAGAGAGAGAGAGAGAGAAATCATGAGCATCAGCTGGGTTGGCTGCCAATCCAAAACGGGCGTCCCTTTTAATCGCTTTCTGTGTCTTCAAACGAGCAAAAGGGACACCCTAAGTGCTTTCTTGTGGGGTGTCCCTTTTCCTCGCTTGAAGATGCAGAAAACGATCAAAAAGGACACCCATTCCATCGCCCATATATATATATAGAGAGAGAGAGAAAAACAAATCATGAGCATCAGCTGGGTTGGCTGCCAATCCAAAATGGACGTCCCTTTTAATCGCTTTCTGTGTCTTCAAACGAACAAAAGAAAACACTTAGGTTCCTCACTTGAAGATGCAGGAAACGGCCCAACAAGGACACCCGTTCCATCGCCCATTTATGGAGATAGAGAGAGAGAGGGAGAAAGGAAAAAATCATGAGCATCAGCTGGGTTTGCTTACATGTTCATTGTTATTCCTTTTGTTTTTTCTAACGGAAATGAACAAGAGAAGAGAAAAATAAGAACCAGAGGAAAGATGAAAACGAGCACCATCTTCTCTTTGCCTGATTTTTGCATTTCGCCTGTCCTCATTTCTCTTCCATTCTTTTCATTGCTCTTCCATTTAGAGTTGCATTCCTGTTGATCTCTCCTCTCTCCTTTCTCTCTCCCTTCTCTTCTCTTGTTCTCCTTTAAATCTCAGAAACACACAGTGAGGAAGACAAGCTTCGAGGCGCTGGAGCCGTGCCGTTTTCAGGCATCGGCTTGGTCAACGAGTTGCTATTTGTTGTCCGCAAAGTTAGTGTCTTAAGATTGTTCACCGATTGTTGTATGATGGTCACTGATTATCCGAGAAGTTTTCGCGGGTCTTTTGCAATGGGTGCTGTCGTTGCTTTTTTTTGTTGGCTCCTTCTCGGCGGGGCAGTGGCTTCTGCGGTCATGGGAGTGTCCGTGGCGGAGGTGGACTGTAGCGGGTTGTGCGGCTGCATGACTCCAATGCTTGCGGTAAAGGCATGTGTCTCAAGGTGATTTTCTGTGGGAGTGTTTTCTGCACGAGACGGTTCAGGGCACTGCAGGACTCGCGTCCACTTCAGTTTGTGAAGAAGAGTACGAAGTTCGACAGATTGTCGAACCGACGTCTGTACGCGTTGAATGATAATGTAGATGTCTTGAAAGAGTTAGGGCATCTTCATGAGAAGAAGCCTCTTTCAGTAGCAGTGATCTTTGCCGACGCACACCAAGCAACAATTGTGCACGACAGCTGGCGAGACTTGGCGTCGGCCGCAGCAGTTTCCCGAGTCAGGAAGACAAGCTCCGAGGCGCCGCAGCCGTGCCGTCTTCAGGCATCGGCTTGGTCGACCAGTTGCTATTGGTTGCCCGCAAAAACAGTGTCTTAAGATTGTTCACCGATTGTTGTATGATGGTCACTGATTACGCGAGACGTTTTCGCAGGTCTTTTGCAATGGGTGCCGTCGTTGCTTTTTTTTTGGTCGGCTCCTTATCGGCGGGGCAGTGGCTTCTGCGGTCATGGGTGCGTCCGTGGCGGAGGTGGACTGTAGCGGATTGTGCTGTTGTAGGATTCCAATGCTTGCGGTAAAGGCAGTGATTTTCTGCGGGGGTGTTTTCTGCACGAGACGGTTCAGGGCACTGCAGGACTCGTGTCCACTTCAGTTTGTGAAGAAGAGTACGAAGTTTTACAGGTTGTCGAACCGACGTCTGTACGCGTTGAATGATAATGTAGATGTCTTGAAAGAGTTAGGGCATCTTCATGAGAAGATGCCTCTTTCAGTAGCAGTGATCTTTGCCGATCCACACCAAGCAACAATTGGGCACGACAGCTGACAGGACACTTCAATGTGCGCACAACGGTGCGCAGCCCGACCCGAGAGACCGCTTGGATCATCCCCCACGCAAGAGCAGAAGTGATAGCTAGTATTCGTTGCCAACATCTGACTGCGTCTGTACGTTCACATCAAAAAAGAGTAAATTATAAATCGTAAACCCTAAACCCTAAGAGAACGAAATTGGTGAATTTGTGCTTCAGGTTTCTTGGATTTAGTTTGTTTATAGGTTTTTAAATACAAAACAAGAGAGAACGTCAAATAATACATAAAGGTCCATGCCACAATTCTAGGGTACCTGAATAGGGAATACTTGGGCCTTAAAGTACCTCCTGTAGAGGGGCTGTTGGGCCCAAGTATATGACAACATGGTGCATGTTGAGGGGCTTGGGGTTCAATAAAAACCACCCCCCCCGAAAACACCTGGAAACTTTAAGTTTCGGGTTGAGGGGTTTGGGGTTCAGGGTTAGGGTTCAGGGTTTTGGATTGAGGGTTTGGGTTTGGGGCTTGAAGTGTAAACAAAAAGGCCCCCCGCCCCCCAAACACCAGGTTGGCCTGAAGGGACCATGGTATAGAGAAGTGACCCAGAGGGGTTGGTCTCCTGTTGAATATGTCTTTTCCAGCCCGGCCCTCGGTGTTGGCTGTCACCCTAAACCCTAAACCCTGAACCCTGAACCTTGAACCCTAAACCCTAAACCCTAAACCCTAAACCCTAAACCCCAAACCCTACTCCGTGCAAGGCTTCCTGACAGCATGCCCCAGGCCTCGGCTTGGCCCTCAAGTCAGGGTTCTGAGGTTGTTTATAACCCTAAACCCCCTAACTCGAAACCTAAATCCTCGGGTTTAGGGTGGGTTTAGGGTTTAGGGTTTAGGGTTTAGGGTTTAGGGTTTAGGGTTTAGGGTTTAGGGTTTAGGGTTTAGGGTTTAGGGTTTAGGACTTAGGGGTCGAACCCCTTAAGGCGCGCCGAGGAGCAGGGTGCACCGCCCGCCGGGGCGTATGCTGCCGCACCGGGAGTCGTCGACGCCTGGCGCCGAACATCCGAGAGGGTTCAGGGTTCACCCTAAACCCGAAACCCTAAACCCTAAATCCTAAATCCTAAACCCGAAACCCTAAACCCTGGACCCTATGAACCCCAAACCCTATAAACCCTAGACCTTATAAACCCTAAAGCCACAGGGGTTTGGGGTGTACGGCCGCATCCAGCATGCGGGCCAGCCCAGCACCAGCAGGCAACAGCAGTTTGCAAGCCTGACCAGTGACCCACTAAAACGGTTTAGGGCTTGGGGTTTAGGGTTAGGGTCTAGGGGTAAAGAGAAGCCATAACAGGCCCTGAAAACCCTGAGTCAGCCCTCAATATCCTGAAAGCCCCAGACCCCAAAAGCCGTGAGAACTGAACCCTGAATGTGACATCAAGAAAATCACTCAACGCAGTCACCTCGCCGCGGGTCAATCGGAGATGCGGCTCAACGTAAGTCTCGAATTCTTGGCATATGTCCGGAAGCAGTACCCAAGCCCCTCGCAGCTTGTTCTGCATCTGGTCATGAGCTGGTTTCAGTGCACCACCAGGGCCCAGAGACTCCAAAACCCCTAGTTAAGGAACACACCTTAAAATCCTACTAGGGTTCCTATGATAATCTAGGGGATGTTCCTTATTTGAGGGGTTTTGGAGTCTTTGGGCGGCTGGGCTACAGCCCCAAAAGAGTGACAAACAACCCTGAAAGTCCTCCTAGAGCAGTCCTCAAACAATCAAAAAACAAAGCCACAAAAACCCTGGACCGAACCGCAAACACTAAACCCTAAACCCTAAACCCTGAACTCTAAACCCTTAACCCTTAACCCTGAAACCCTAAACCGGCTTTTCAAGCCCTCGAGATTGCACAGCTTGCTCTTTTGAAGGGTGTGACACTTACCTCTACCTACAAACCCTAGCCCGGAAGCTCTGAGCCCTAAACCGTAAAGCCTAAACCCTAACCCTAACCCGAAACCCCAAGCCCTAAGCCCTAAACCCTAAACCCTAAGCCCTAAACCCAAAGGACCTGAGGTCCCCACGGCACGTGTCAACCACCGGTGCACGGCATGGGGTGATGGGTAGGCACCCGGACAGCAAGGCCTGAGAGATCAGGGTTTAGGGTTTAGGGGGTTTAGGGGGTTTTAGGGTTTAGGGTTAGGATTTTACCTTTGCGAGCTGAAGCCAAGCTGCAGTCTAGAGTAAGGTTGACCCTAAACCCTAAACCCTAAACCCTAGAATTCATGCTGGACATGACCGGTTTGAGCTGCACGCATGGTGTGGGCCTGTTGAGCCTAAGGTCCCATCCAGTATAAGGAAGGACCCCTAGAAGGGACCCTTGCATCTTACTCCCCTATATAACCCTGATATCATACCTTATCTAGTCCCTATAACCTCTAAGCTGCCCCTAAATCAGCCCCCACAAACCCCTAAGGTCCCTTATAAGGCTCCCTCCCTCCGTTTAGTCCCTTGACCCCTTATGATTGTCATTTAGGTCGCATAGATGGGGGTTTCCGAGAGTCGGGGTTCCTTTTTTGGGGGTCCCTTGAAGGGGCTGCTGTTCTACTTGGGGTAGCAAAGGAGTACCCCTATTGCCGGAAATACCCATAGAGAGATCTTACTGAAACATGTGTGTCATAGTACACAACAACTGAAGTGCGGATGAATGCCGAAGAAACACGACCCGATTCACCAACCCAAGCTGAGCTGTCCACAATCACGCCGCAAGTGATGTTGCTGCCGCACACGCGCACGGGCTCGCCGACATATCCGGGGCTGCAGTACCAACCTGGAACCGTGTTTGGGGCTTCTGGGATAGTATAGGTCAAGGAAGTGGGGGCTCAAGAAATGGGGGCTTAATCTCCTGAAATCGCACAAGGCTGAGACGAACAGAGGGGATCTGCTGCTGGGAGGAGGGTTGTAACTTGACAGAGCGGCAACGGCAAGCCGTGAGTAAGTTGGAAAACAAACCCCTGACGGCCGGGGCGTTTGCCAAAATGCTGGATTGGGCAGTTTTGGGCGCTTTTGGGCTGTTTTGGGCTGCTTTAGAAAATGTCACGCTCACTACCGCGTCCACATTGCCAGAGGCTTGCCCCTTCTCCATAGCCCGACAGATTCTAGATTCAAGCACCGAACTCCGAGCGCGCAGGATTCCGAACGCAAAATAGCATTTTCAAAACCGTCCCATTTAGGCCCAAATGGGCACGAATGGTTCCAATTGCATACGCCCCCATTTCTTACGTCCCCACTAGACTGCCCTTGAATAAGGACGTAAACAGATCTCCCAAGTTGCGATCCTTTTTGGGGGGGCACTGGGCACCATCATTGAAAGAGCAGAACATGAAATCGCTCACTAGCAACGGTGATCTTTCTCCGGCCGAAAGGCACACGACAGCAAAAGGGGGTGTCCGTGGGCGCGCCAAGAATAGTATTACAGGGGCCTGAATAATTAGACTAGGTAGTATACATAAGGAGGGACCATACGGGGATACTACTAGTAATTATCCCAACCCCTATGGTACGCTCAGAGTTCACCGAACTCACTTTACCGGCCTGTGTGGGTCAAAGGCTGGAGGCATTTGAGGTGGGTTTAGGGTTTAGGGTTTAGGGTTTAGGGTTTTTGGTTTTTGGTTTTGGGTTTTGGGCGACCCAACACCGGTTCTAGAAAAAAACACGTCATGTCGTTGTGGTCTCTTCGTTTCAGTTCCCTTAACAAGAACCTAGATGTTATATGGACGAAAACTGTCGCATTGCTATGGTCTCTTTGTTTAAGTTCCCTAAACATGAACCCGGACCACGAGCCTCATAAGCGTGGACCTCCTGGAACTTAGGGCTTTAGGATATGGGGGTTTCTGAGATTAGTTGTACCTTGTTGGGGCCCTTAGAATGTGGGAATTCTATAATTTGGGGTCTCTTTTAGGAGCCTCGCATTTTCGCAAACCCCCATATCAGCGGCCAGATTTTGCATCAAGGGGACCCCCAAAAGGATGAATTTTGGGAACGGAAAGTGATCTTTGTTGTGAGCCCGCTTTGGTGACCGAAACTTTCACCCAACTACAAGGTTTCCACAGTAGTTCAAAAGGAAACACTTTGGCCCTTTACAGCTCAAGTACACAAGCTCACCCTACTCTTTGACCATTTGGGCACGTGGACCCTTTTAGGGGTACATGCTTCTAGCAACACCCTCCACCCTCAAAACTGCCTGGAACGTCGCATCCCTAAACCCTAAACCCTAAACCCTAAACCCTAAACCCTAAACCCTAAACCCCAAACCCCAAACCCTAAACCCTGAACCCTAGACCCTAGACCCTAAAGCCTAAAGCCTAAACCCTAAACCCTAAACCCTTCTCGGGGCCCGGCGATCCACCCCTGCTTCGATGGCAGCTGGGCTGCGCTGGTCAATGCCGAACTCATAGCCCAGCGGCACCTCGGGGGTTTAGGGTTTAGGGTTTAGGGTTTAGGGTTTAGGGTTTGGGGTTTGGGGTTTAGGGGTTTATCCGGACTTGTGCTTGGGGTTTAGGGTTTAGGGTGTGGGGCGCAGGGTTTAGGGTTCATCCGGACTTAGGTTGAGGTTCAGGGTTTAGGGTTGTGCCCTCTATGTGTCCTTTCGGCTTCAGGGAGAAGGCCACGGTCCGCGCGACCCGTCTGCAGGTGTAGGACTGCGTCCGTCGAAAGCTCTGCACAACCCTAAACCCTAAACCCCCTAAACCCTCTAAACCCTCTAAACCCTAAACCATAAACCCTAAACCCTAAACAGTAAACCCTAAACCCTAAACCCTAAACTCTAAACCCTAACCGACTTCCGAAAACCCTAAACGACTTCCGGGAGGCTTGAAGCCATCCTGAGGCCGACGCAGGCGAAGGATCCGGGCACTGAAAGACGGAGCAGTTCCTGAAAGGGGTTTAGGGTTTAGGGTTTAGGGTTTAGGGTTTAGGGTTTAGGGTTTAGGGTTTAGGGTTTAGGGGGGGCTTCGGGGTTTGGGTCTTCGGGTTGGACGGTCTCGGGATCCAAGGGTTCATCCAGGATTTAGGGCTTAGGGTGTAGGGTGTAGAGTTGAGGTTTAGGGTTTAGGGTTTGGAGTTGAGGTTTCAGGTTTAGGATTTAGGGTTTTAGGGTTGATAGCTTTTGAGGGCCAGCTCGCAAGTAGCCCAAGCACGCACAGACCGCCGTCTGAGCCTGGTGTCTACAGACCAAACCTGCAACCCTAAACCCTCTCGGGTTTGGGTGTAGGGTTTAGGGTTTAGGGCTTAGGGTTTAGGGTTTAGAGTCGGGTAGTTACTTTGCGCCCTGGGTCCTGGTTCCTGGCCCACACACACAGCAACGCATCCCAAACACTGCCGAGGGTCGGATACTGTTCCCAGACCAGGAGCGTCTCCTACGCAGACAAAGGCAACCCTAAACCCTAAACCCTAAACCCTAAACCCTAAACCCTAAACCCTAAACCCTAAACCCTAAACCCTAAACCCTAAACCCTAAACCCCGGTTTACGGTTTGCGGGTTTGGGGCTCAGGGTCCAAGGCGGTTGAAGTCTTCGGCTGAGTCTTGCTTTCTGGGGCAGGGTCCAGGGCTTCGGGTTTTCAATGTAAACACCCTTTCCCGCGCCCGTTCAAGCCTAATTAGAGCCTATAAACCCCAAACCTGAAACCTAAGCGCCAAACCAAACTCCCAAGCCCTAAAACCTTAAACTTAAAACAGTACCCCTGAACCCTACAACGCTAACCCCCTAACATCCTGAACCTCAAAACCCAAAAAACCCAAAAGCCTAAAACCACAAACGGCCCAGACCCTACACCCCAAAAACCCTAAATCCAAAACCCCAACATCCTAAACCTTAAGCCCCCAGAGCCTAAACCTCTAATCCCCAAACCCTAAAAGCCTAACACCCTGAACCCCGAAACCCCCAAAACTCTGAAGCCCTAAACCCCCAGACCCTAGACCCCTAAACCCGATCTGCCAAACCAAGAATATGGCAACTCTGTTACCCAGCGCACCTTGCAGGTGTGTGGGGTCACCACATAGGCCCAGGCAGCCTCTGCACTACCAAGAACCTGGCACCCTGTCCGGCCGGAAAGTTCACCGGGTGATAGCGATCCGCAAACGGAAAGTCCGGGTACACCGGGTGTGCTGCGAAATACGTTGGAGCCACGTGTCATAGGTAGGCCCGTTCCAGGGAGGGACATGAGGGAATCCAGCTTGCTTCCACCAAGCCAACCACGGATCACTGTCGATCGGGCCCTAATTCCCCCTTTTCCCAAACCCTGCCTTCCACCCTGAACCACTAAACGCCACTACCCCAAACCCTGCCTTGCTGCATAGAGACTAGACCCGGGAGTAACCTAGGTATAAAAAGGGTACCCTTTTTGGTTTTAAGGGGATTATAAGAGAACCCCAACCCTAAAAAAAGGAAAAACAAAAAACAGGCCTGCTCCCGGTCCTAGGAGAATACAGTACCCCACAAGGTTAAAGGCCACCCGCTCGGCCAACCTAGGACCGAAAACACTTCATTCTAAACCACACCAAAGCCCCCAAAAAGCCCGAAACCCCAAAGAACCCAACACCCCCGACACCCTGAACTCCTCAACTCTAACACCCTAAAACCCTCATCCCCCAAAACTCCTGAAAAAAACCCAAACCCAAACCCTTAAACCCAAAACAGCCCAAAACCCTAAACTTTAGCCCTAAACACCTAAACCCCAAAACCCTCAAAACCCAAAACACCCAAACACCCCAGAAGGCCCAAAACCCTAAACACCTAAACCCCAAAACGAGCCCCAAACCTCCCAACAAAGTCCTAAAAACCCCGCAAGCCCTTAAGAAACCCCAAAACCCAAAACGAGCCCCTAAGCCCCCAGGACCCTCCAAGCGCCCGGGCTGGGTCTAAGTTTCCCTCGGGGCAGGAGGCCATCCCCGGTGGGCTGTAGAGCTCGAAAGGCCTCGAGCGTCTATGTAGGGTTTAGGGTTTAGGGTTGAGGGGGGTCCCGCGTAATACAACCCGTTATACGCGCCGTACATCATAAGGGCCCATACTTCGGACCCCTATATACAAGGTTGAGGGACCAGGGGGTTGGTTTGTTCGGTTTTGGGGGCCTTAGGGTGGAAAAAGGCTTCTACTCCCCACTACTCCCCAAGGCTCCCTAAGCTTCCCTAAACAACCCTAGGTACCTACCCCCTTGAACCCCCTCCCTCAAGAACCCTAAAATTTTGGGTTGAGACCCCTCCCACGCACACACAAAGGGGCGACCACAAGTCCTCCCTCGAAGCAAAACCCCAAGCCCTAAATCGCGTGATCCCTGTGAACTGAAAGGCCGAGGGCCCCAGCGCCACGCAGGGAGGGCTGCAGGAGCTGCCAGGCATGACATTCCTCCGGTTGAGGGTTTATAGGTTTAGAGTTTCGGGTTTCGGGTTTGGGGCTTAGGGTTTACTCCACTTGGGTGTAGGTTTTGGTGTTTCACTTGGGTGATATAGTGGCCTTAAGAATTAGAATAGGGCTTTGGGGGTTCTTATCGTATGATTGTAAAGGGACCATAAGGGACTACTACTAGTAGTGATCATGCCGACCTCCATATTCTTAGTGACCCATAACCACATAACAATTAGGGTACCCTTTTTTTGGGTTGGTTACTTTTAACGGAACCCAGAACCCCAAACCCTAACCACCACAAGAATTCCTAAACCCCCACAATCTCTAAACCCTAGTGTACCAGCATCGCCAGCTCGCTTAACACATGTAAACCCTAAACCCTCTCCACCTGCCGGGATTCACAATGCAGGCGAAGGCGGGGGAAGGGCCCTCAAGGCCCTAGGAACACGATCAGCGCCAAGCTTGCAAGCCCCAACACCTGAACCCCGGAGGTTCTTGGAGTTCCTGCAAAAAAAAAAGGTTTAGGGTTTAGGGTTGAACCCATGAGTTTTCCAAGAAGGGGGGCCTTTTTGAGGCTTTAAACGGCCGAGCCCCCCTCCTGCAACTGGTCATGTTCACACGGCAGATGTCCACTTCCGGCATCATGCCTCCAGCAACAGCAAGCTTCAGGCTTCAGTGTTTAGGCTTTAGGCTTTAGGGTTTAGGACCCCGAACAACTGAACTAGATGAAGCTGAGCCAGTTGGCCAATGTTCTGCTGATACCCGAAGCCCTATACCCGAAAACAATGAAACCCTAAACCCGAGTCAGTTTATCATACAAGACCATGCTGGCATGATAAGGAGGGACAGTGTCGACGTCACGCATTTGAAAGCCGTCGTGTGCAACTGCTTGGATTTCTGCCCACCTCACTTCTTGAGGGCAATGGCCGTAACCCCGAACCCCATGTCCCCAGAGTCCCCACCATGCTTTGGTTTGTCAGACTGACGAAGTGGCGCAGTGCACCCGCTCGCGCGCTCACGCGCTCACGCGCTCACGCGCGCGTGCTCGTCTCTCTCTCGCTCTGTCAGGCTCGCCTCTCTGGGAAGTCTGCCGGGGCTTCTTACGGTATCAGTCTCAGGGGGTACTAGCATCCATACTAGGGACTCTTAGTATAAGGGGGCATGCCAAATTTCAACCCTCAACCCGGCAGCTGCTCGAATTGGGGGAGTTTTCTCTTCTGAGAAACGAAGGAAGATCTCAACCGGACACAAACCTTAGTTGCTGAGTTCATGTGCCCCCGAAAAAGTGTACACTTTCAGTTCTATACGGGATTATAGTAGCCCAAAAATGCAAAGTGTACTCACTCAGCTACTAAGAAGAAGATCTAAACCGGACACAAATATGATGAGGGCTATAGAACCCCTCCGCCCCGCCGAAACACAAAAACACACACACACACACACACAACATATATATATATATATATATAATAGTAGTAATAGTAATGATAATAGGAATAGTCATAGTCATAGTCATAGTCATAGTCATAGTCATAGTCATAGTCATAGTCATAGCAATAATAATCATCCTCATAATCATGATAAAACAATAGCAATAGTAATACTCATTATAGCAATAATAATGACAAGAAGCATTGAAAAAACATAAGAAGAATGCTAATGATGAAAAATAATAACAATAATAATGATAATGATAATGAGAATAATGAATGATCTTAGTAACAATAACAAAACTATTGGATAACAATGCTCATAGTACTAATAACAATACTACGTAAACAGTGACAGGAAATTGATAAAACACACAGAACATGTGTGCGCTTGTGCCCTCGCTGGGTGGCTGGCATGGCTGCAGTCGTGGACAGCCAGAGATAGTTGTCGTGACCTGGCGCCGAGCATCCTTGGGTTTAGGGTTTAGGGTTTAGGGTTTAGGGTTTAGGGTTTAGGGTTTAGGGTTTAGGGTTTAGGGTTTAGGGTTTAGGGTTTAGGGTTTAGGGTTTCTTGAACCTCGTTGAAGGTTCATGGTACTTATCAACCACTTATAACTGTACTTATAACTGTACTTATAAGCCCCTTAAGTGCCCTAAGATAGTTATAACTTGGGTTCTTAAGTACCAGTATAATTGGTAACTGAGTACCATGAACCACCAAGTCCCAGGGGCTCCTGTGTAGTAACTTTTTTGGGGGTAGTTTAGGGTTTAGGGTTTAGGGTTTAGGGTTTAGGGTTTAGGGTATACTACAATCCCCTATAACTAACCCCAAAAAGGATAACTAGCCCCAAAAAGGAACTACATTGGAGCCTTCAGGTAAAGTGTAGACCCCACCCAAACAGACCACAAGCCCACGTTGCACCCAGCAAGGTGCAGGAAGAGGCTTGGGTTTAGGGTTTGAGGTTTGGGGTTTGGGGTTTAGGGTCTAGGGTTTGGGCCTCAGGGCTTCGAAATTTCTTACTTCTCACCGTACTATATCTGGCCTTGAACCTTCAAGTATGCCAAACTCGGTGGCCCAGAAAACCAAATTGTAATAAGGGCACCCTTTTTGGGTTGGTTAGAGATTACAGCGGAACCCAGAAGCAAAAAGATGGGCAGGGTACCACTGGGCTACCAAGATAACCCTAAACCCTAAACCCTAAACCCTAAACCCTAAACTCTGCCGCAAAACTCCAAACTCTGCAAGGCCTGGCATGTCATGCTGTCCACCGTGCATGTCGTGACCGGAGGTCCCAAGTAGCCTCTCAAGGTTTGGGTTCAGGGTTTAGGGTTTAGGGTTTAGGGTTTAGGGTTTAGGGTTTAGGGTTTAGGGTTTCGGGTTTAGGGTTTGGGATTCAGGGTTTAGGGTTCAGGGGTTAGGGTTTGGGGTTTAGGGTGGAGGGGTTTAGGGCGTAGCTGAAGATTGCGGGTTGGCCTTTAGACCCCTTTGAAAGAATATTTGTACATGGGGTCCCTTGATCGGCCCTACACCCTAAATCCTAAACCCTAAACCCTAAACCCTGGACCCTAAACCCTAAACCCTAAACCCTATACCCTAAACCCTAAACCCTAAACCCTAAACCCTAAACCCTAGACCCTAAACCCTAAACCCTAAACCCTAAACCCTAAACCCTAGCCCTAAACCCTACTGAGGAAAAGATTTAAATGTCACAAAGGGCTGAGGGTTTAGGGTTTAGGGTTTAGGTCCTTGTGCTCGGCAGGATCTGGGTTGGGGGGTTGTTTTCGGGTGTTTGGTTTAGGGCAGCATCCGGTCTACTTGGGTTTGGGTTTTTAGGGTTTAGGGTCGTAGGGCTTTGAGGTTTATAGGTTGTAGAGCGTAGGATATAGGGTCTTCTTGCGCGCCAAGCGTGATGATCACCCAGGAGCCATGCGACAGAAACTTTGGCCCCAAAGGTCTAGTTCAACTCAGGCCACTCTGAACATCGACACAACTACCACACGGTCAGTGACGGTCGGTATGAAACCTAAGCCCTGAACACTACAGCATCCCTAAGCCCTAAGCCCTGAACCGTAAACCCTAAGCCCTAAACTACCCTAAACCCTAAACCCTAAACCCTTAACCCTAAACCCTAAACCCTTAACCCACCAACAGTGGACGTGCAGTAAGCCCGGGGCCCTATTTAGGGCTTAGGGTCTCGCGCCCTGTGGCTCCACCACCTGGAAACCTATAAAAAGCCTGCAAACCAAACATCCAATACATCGGTTTAGGGTTTAGGGTTTAGGGGTTAGTGCTTCTGAGATTCGAGGTCGGGGTTGAAGAAAAAAATCTGAGGGCGATTCCATGACCCCTTCGGAACCCCCGGTCTAGAACCCTAATCTCTAAACCCTAAACCCTAAACCCTAAACCCTAAACCCTAGCAAAATCCTCAACCCTAAGCCCATGCCTATTTGGCATGCCGCCGCGTGGATGCTGGGATTCCACCTTGGAGAGTCAAGGGGCGTGGCAGATGGGTTCTGAACAGTCCCTTTTGAGCGGTGCCTTGTATGCATGGGGTTTAGGGTTTAGGGTTTGGGGTTTGGGGTTTAGGGCTTCCGGCTAGGCGCTTAGGTTTACCCTTGAACCCGCCATGTAGACGTTTTAGCCTCGCCACCAAAACTCGCGTGTCGTTGTTACCCGTGTTCCCCATAGAATATCGGCATGACAATCTTGGCTAACGGCCACTTGCCGGGGTGGGGCTTGTGGAGCCCTCCGGGTAATAGGTGAGGCACGCAATGCCCCAAAAATGTCAGGGACAAGGCCACGCCCGAGAACCCCCAAGCCCCCCTTCCCACCTCCAACGGGACATTCTTTACCTTTTCTGCTGCGGCTTGCAGTTCGTTAGGGACCCTAAACCCTAAACCCTAAACCCTAAACCCTAAACCCTAAACCCTAAACCCTAAACCCTAAACCCTAAACCCTAAACCCTAAACCCTAAACCCTAAACCGCAAAAATAGGGACTACTTGGTCCTTAAACTACCTCCTATCTAGCAAGTATACAATGATGAGGTACATGGACCCTGAAGAGAAGTTCTCTGCTGGGCATCCAAGGGCCCCGACTCGAATCCCTGAGGAATCACTGGAGGCTCAGGACACTGAAGCTCGCACCTCAGATGTTGGGGGGGGGGGGGGTTTAGTTGCTTCTGCTTTTACCTCCCTGGTTTTGGGGTTTTTAGGGGTTGGGGTTTTAGGGGTTTAGGGTTTTAGGGGATTAGGGCTTATGGCGTAGGGTAGCTGGTTGTAGTGCTCAGGAACAAGCTCGAGCATGAGATCAGAATCATCGTCATACGATCCTAAGACTCGTAAAAACCCAGAGAGTTCTTGTCAGACTCCCAAATCCAACCCGAAGCCCTAAACCCTAAACCCGAAACCCTACACCCTTATCCCGAACCCCGTTTTTTTTTTTTTGAAGGGGGGGGGGGGGGGGGGGGGGGGGGGGGGGGGGGGTCCTCATTCTAGGGGGTAGCGTGGGGTCCCGAGTTTCGGGCCTGGACTGGCCGATACCTGCTTCTCCAGTTTCCAAGTTTCAAGGGGGACTAAGAACTGCCACCGGAGCTCACCCCCCACCCTCTCCACCCCTAACAAAGGGGCAAAGTTTCACTAGCTTACCTCTTCGACTACTACACATGAACGTTTGTTGATCAAGTCTTTGGGGATTTGTGGCAGCCCCCCCCCCAAACCTGGAAATGCTGGTAACTTTTGCAAGCCGCCGGGCCCCCAACCCGAACCCGCCCCCCCCCCCCCCCCCCCCCCCCCCCCCCCCCCCGACAAAATCCTAAAAGCCCTCCTGAACGCTGGCGAATACAAACCCCCATGAAAACCCCAACCCCCTCCTCCCTCCCCACCTAAGCCCAAAACCCTGGCAAAACCCCAGATCTTCTTGAATACCCTTGCCCCTGCTGGGTGTGGGCACACCGGGGGCGTCCAGTCGACGGTGCGCACAGGGTCGACCTTGTAGAGGCTCCCAGATTCTGCTAGGGTTTAGGGTTTATAGGGCCCCAGAGTATGCTAAGAATAGAGAGGGTTGAGAGGATTGTAAGGGAACCGAACCGGCAACAAAGCCCCAACCAGAAGGAGCGACCTAGAAGAAAGCGGTCCCAACCCTTATAAACCTCGAAACCCCTATCACTTGGAGGTTCATGGGTACTGACAACCCCCAATTCTACGTCTACTTATCACCTGCTTAGAGGACTTGCGGGGGCTGAAAAGTACCCATGAACCTCCCGAGTAACCCCCTAAGCCCTAATCCTTGATGCGTGTCGTACTTGGTCGGCGTTAAGGGCGGGCTTCAGAGTTTGGGGTTGCGACTGCCCCTTCAAACCTAATCCCCGAATCCCTAAACCCTGCTCCCCACACCCTGAACCCGGTTTAGGGTTTAGGGTTTGGGTGAACATTCCGAACCCAAAGCCGACATGCCCTGAAGCCCTACTTAAAGGTTCAGGGTACGCATAACCCGCAACTACAACTATACTTTCAAGCCCCCCCTAAATCCTCCAAGTAGGTTACAACTAGACTGTTACTTGGTGTTAGAAGCACCCATGAACCACCTATCATCGCCCTAAACCCTAAACCCTAAACCCTAAACCCTAAACCCTAAACCCTAAACCCTAAAACCTAAAACCTAAACCCTAAACCCTAAACCCTAAACCCTAAGCCCTCTAAGTAGGTTACAACTAAACGTATAATTTGGGGCTCGGAGTGCCCATGAACCTCCAACCCTAAACCCTAAAACCTAAACCCTAAACCCTGAACCCTAAACCCTAAGAGAAGTAAAGCCCTCAGCCTTGAGCTAAGTTGCGTTGCCATCCGGACAGGTTGCCGTGGTGGATGTAACCTGCAACGCCAACAGGCGACCCTGAGCCCAAAACCCTAAACCCTAAACCCTAAACCCCTAAACCCCTAATCCTAAACCCCGAACCCTAAACCCTAAACCCAAACCCCTAAACCCTAAACCCTAAGCCCTGCCTTATACGACTGAGCTGCCTGCACACTTGAAACTCTCCAAAAAAAAGTCTCCACATCCTGCACGCTTAATTTGAAGTGCTTAGGGTTTAGGGTTTTAGGGTTTTGATTAGGGTTTAACTAGGGTTTAATCAGGGTTTAATTGGGGTTCAATTAGGTTGAATTAGAATCTTGGGTTTTAGGGTTTAGGGTTTAGGGGTTTAGGGAGGGTTTAATTGGGGTTTAGGGTTTAGGAAACCCTCTAGGGGCGAGAGTGCAGGACCTCGGGGCTCCTTTAGGGTTTAGGGTTTAGGGTTTAGGGTTTAGGGTTTCGGGTTTAGGGTTACTGGTTCTTAACCGACATATCAGGGTCCCCCAACTCCCTCAACCCTAAACCCTGAAACCCTGAACGAACCCTAAACCCTAAACCCTAGCCCTAAACCCTAAACCCTAAACCCTAGCCCTAAACCCTAAACCCTCAAGACCCGGGAGGAACCTAGGAATAAAAAAGGGTACCTTTTTTGATTTGAAGGGGGTTATACGGGAACCCCAACCCTAAGAAAATGAAAAACGCGCCTACTCCCGGTCCTAGGTTATGTACTTCACAACTGAACACCTCATTTGGGAAGCATGTGAACTCTCGGCCCTCAATCCCCAACAAATACCCCCAAACCCGAACGACCAAACCCTTAAAAACCCCAAGCACCACACACTCCGGACGTCTGGCAACCTTAATCCTAAACCCTAAACCCTAAATCCTAAACCCTAAACCCTAAACCCTAAACCCGGTACTCCTATTTGGCGACTCCGCCCTTCCACACTCCTACCCCTGTGAGCGCGCTCAAGCGCCACAACAGGCCCAGGGCGCTGTGGCCCAAGGCGACCGACAAGTGACGACACAGCTGCCACCTGCAGGAAAGTTTAGGGTTTAGGGTTTAGGGTTTAGGGTTAGGGTTTCGGGTGTAGGGTTTCATTTTTTATAGATTGGGCTTTGGGATTCTGGGTTATGGGGTACGAGTAGTAAGTGTACACTTGGGTGTGGGGTCATGGGCTTTAGGGGTTCAAGTTTCCTAGATAGTTCAGCGCGTGGGAGGGATTTAGGCCATAGATTTTAGGATCAAAGGCTTCTAAGAGGCAGCCTTCCTCCGCTTTTTGTTACAGGGATAGCTTCCCCTTTTTCAAGGCTACTGGGCTGCGCCTTGACATGCCTTGATACCATTGTGGCTTTGGGGTCTAGTCTAGGGTTTGTAATTTGGGGTCTAGGTGGGGGCTCGCAAGACAGTGACATGCGTGTCCGTCCTCGTACTCCCATTCCCACATGATTGCTTAACATTCCTATAGTGGAGGGGTTTACGTTTTGGGGGCTTAATCCCTTTACCCCTAGTGTTTTTTTTGGAGCCCATCACCCTCAAGCCTAAGCCGTAAGCCCTAAACCCCCAAGCCCCTCCCCCCCCCCCAAAAAAAAAAAAAAAAAAAAACATTAAATAAGAAATTCAAATAAAAACAAAACACCAAAACAACAACATGTAAAATCCCTAGCCCCTGCACGCTGCCCCTGGCCTGGCGCCACGCTCGCACCTCGGGGGCCGAAGCAATTCGTTCCATCTTGTTTGTAGAGTTTGGGCTTAGGGTTTAGGAGTTCGGGTTTAGGGATATATAAGGGATAAGGTTTTAGGATTCCGGGTTTGGTATGTAGGGTTTAAGGCTTAGGGGTTCGAGTCTACCATCAAGGATCCGAATGACATGACGTTGAGGGCGACAAGGCAGGCCGGGGGCATACTCCAAGACCAAGCTCTGAGCCACGTCTGACCCTAAACCCTGAACCCTGAACCCTGAACCCTAAACCCTAAACCCTGAACCCTAACCCCTAAACCCAAATGAAAGGAGACATGCACAGACCTGGCCCAACCCCCCAAGGCTCAGACAGAGAATGGCTTAAGACCTTCATAGAGTTTGGGGTTTTGGGTTTAGGGGTTTTGGGGTTGAGGATTTAGGATGTAGGGTTTTGGGGTCTGGAGTTGAGGGCACGCGTATACGTCCTTGTGAACTTTTCCTGTTGATGCGTTGTGTGTGTGTGTGTGTTTTTGTGCCAGGTCGCGGGGCTTATGGTTTAGCGCTTGGAACTTGGGGGGGGTTCCTAAAGATAGGGGTACACTATTGGGATCCTTATTAATGCAAGGGAACCCTACTACTTGGGGTCTGTCTTTGGAGTCGCCCTGTTTTGGTAAACTCCCATATAAGCCCTAAACCCTAGACCCCCAAACCCTAAACCCTGAACCCTAAACCCTAAACCCTAAACCCTAAACCCTAAACCCTAAACCCTAAACCCTAAACCATGCCAAAGGGGCAGTTGGAAACGTCCTGCTCGCACGATGTGGGCTGTAGCGCGGCGCAAGGCTCCAGCTTCTGGCCGCGGAAGTTTGGGGATTCAGGGTTACCCTAAACCCTAAACCCTAAACCCGAAACCCTAAACCCCAAACCCCAAACCCCAAACCCCAAGCCCCAAGCCCTAAGCCCTAAGCCCTAAGCCCTAAGCCCTAAGCCCTAAGCCCTAAGCCATAAACCGTAACTTAACCCCAGACCGGGATTAGGGCGTAGGGTTTATGGGTTTAGAGTTAAGCATTTGGAGCGTGAGGCCTAGGAAGGTTCAGGAGTTTGGAGCTCAGTTTGTGGAGTATCTAGACCCGGGAGTAACCCAGGAATAGAAAGGGTACCTTTTTTGGTTTCAAGGGGACTATAAAGGAAACCCCAACCCTAAACCCTAAACCCTAAACCCGAAACCCGAAACCCGAAACCCTAAACCCTAAACCCTAAACCCTAAAAAAATGGAAACATGGCCTACCGGTCCTAGTGGAGAAAAGGAGCTCAGGAGCTTGGTGTCTTGGAGTGTAGGGGCACTAGGGACTTCGGGGTGTAGGGGATTCAGTGAAGCGTCTCGAGTTCACCCTAAACCCTAAACCCTAAACCCTAAACCCTAAACCCTAAACCCTAAACCCTAAACCCTAAACCCTAAACCCTAAACCCTAAACCCTAAACCCTAAACCCTCAACCTTCCCTCCCACCCTCAGCTCGGCCTGGCAGCCGATCAGCTCTGCATCCGCGATGCAGGTCTGCGGCAACAAGGAGCGATGTGGGTATTTCTCTAACCTAGGGTTTAGGGTTTAGGGTTTAGGGTTTAGGGGTTAGGGGTTAGGGGTTGGGGGTTGGGGGTTAGGGTTTAGGGTTTCAGGTTTAGGGTTTAGGGTTTCAGGTTTAGGGTCCGTCGACCCTGGCGGCGTGTTGGATGGGTTTCGGACGTGAAACACTCGAAGCCCTGAGCCAGAAAGGCCAAACCTCCAATCAGGGTTTAGGGTTTAGGGTTTAAGGTTTAGGGTTTAGGGTTTAGGGTTTAGGGTTTAGGGTCAGCTCTTTCTTCTTCCAGGTCCCGGCCACTACAGCCTTGGGCTACCCCCCCCCCCCCTACCAGATTCCGCCATCATTAAGGCTATTTAGGCCTAGTTAAGGTTCTTTAAGGGGGAAACCGAGGAGGTGTAGAATGGAGGGCGGGTAGTAGGGGAACCCATGACAGAGTCACGCATGACTGCTGAAGCTGCCAACGCTTGCTCCAACGCCCGGACATCAGCCTTGTACACGTTCTCGACTCAGTTCCTTCACCAGCTCCGCCTCGAGTTCCTTCACCAGCTTCGCGATCCTTCCTCTGATCCCTTCATGCCAGGCGCCGACGCACCAATGCGGCTGTAATTGTACTGGAGGAGGGAGGGTCGTTGGCTGAGATGGAACAGACCTTATTTCATGATGAGGAGCCATTCCTTAATTTAAACCCTAAACCGTAAACCCTAAAACCCCAAACCCGAAACCCCTGTCAGAGTGGAACATATGAACCCCACGTGCCTGACAAAAAACCTAACTACTGTACCCTGACTAATAACTACCCTAACTACCCTACCCTAAACCCTAAACCCTAAACCCTAAACCCTAAACCCTAAACCCTAAAAACCCTAAACCCTAAACCCTAAACCCTAAACCCTAAACCCTAAACCCTAAACCCTAAACCCTAAACCCTAAACCCTAAGAACCCTGAACCCTGAACCCTGAACCCTGAACCCTGAACCCTGAACCCTGAACCCTGAACCCTGAACCCTGAACCCTGAACCCTGAACCCTGAACCCTGAACCCTGAACCCTGAACCCTGAACCCTGAACCCTGAACCCTGAACCCTAACCCTGAAAACCCTTACACCCTAAACCCTACGCAGGGAACTCAAGAACGAGGGAAGCAGGGCTCTTTTCATTAAGGGGCCATCTGTACCGAATCCCCTACTTCCCTGGTGAAACCATGCAAGAACCCCAAACTCCCTCAACCGTGGACCCTTTTTGGGGGGCTCCATTTGCCTACCATTTTTGGGGGGTTTGGCCCTATATTTAGGGGGGGTTCGGGCGTAGAACCTACAATTTTGTAGGCTTTTGGAGTCACAGGAAAGAAGCAGCAAGCTTTGTTCCAGGATGTCCACGTCGGCTGCACTGGGTCTGCCATCTTGGTGTGTTGCAAATCACCCAACTTGCCAGGCCATGTCGCCAAATACGTGCTCCCGACACCCTAAACCTCACGGGTTTTGAAGGTCTACCCCAAACTCCTGTGCGCCTGGGTGAGTGATGGAGAGACAAGGGCCCTCAACTCACTGTAAGGGTTGAGGGGTTAAAGGTTTCGGATTTAAGTGTGTAAGGTTTTGGGTTTAGGGTCTGAGGTTCTAAGCGAGGTCAGAAGCAGTGTAGACTGATATCCTAACCGCAAGTAGACTGCGTTGAACCCTACTTCTAACTACTATACCCCTAAACCCAAACCCTGAGCCCTAAACCCTGAAACCCCCTACGCGGACCTCGCCCACACGGCACTGCTTGACGGCCGTGCCGGCATAGCCCTGCGAAAGCAAGGGGACTCTTGGCTAGTCTTGGGAGGGGGCGGGGGCGCATTTTTTTTGAGGGTACGGGCTAGGCTGGAGGAAGTGAGGTATTCCAAGCCCAAGCCCTGAGAAATCGAAGGGCTGTGAGGGCCTTGACGAACCCTAAACCCTGAGGAGCTTGCTCTGGGCTCTAAGGGTTCGCGGACTAGGGCTTCATCCGTGTCCGTGGCGTCCTACCAGCCCTTGCACTGGCCCGAAAAAATTGTGCCAGAACCCTAAACGATACCATAACGATACCCTAAACCCTAAACCCTAAACCCTTATTCAGTCTTGATAGGGAGTTTTTGAATAAAAGGACCTCACATCCCCGGGACTATATGGGGAACCTCGTTGTCCAACCTCATTGTCCAACTCCCCCATGTTGAGCTTGTAACTAGCCTGGGCTCCCTAAGCCTTGGCCCGAAACGCGCAAGGAACTGGGAGGCTTGGTTGGGGGTTTAGGGTTTAGGGTTTAGGGTTTAGGGTTTAGGGCTGAGTGCCCAACCCCCTCAACGCTGCACAGCCACCCCGTAAGATCCCAAGTCCGAAAATCTGAGCTCCAGAGATACTTAGGCATTGCATTGATTTCGGATGTTGGGTTTGGGGATGTTCTCGTCCAAAGTCCTTAGAATGGGCCGGGGAGGGTGTGGGGAGGGAGGGGGGGGGGCTCCACAGGTAGGGTTCATGGGGTTTAGATTCAGGGCTTATGTACCCTAAGCTATAGACCCTAAACCTCCTACCTAAGCCACAAACCCTGAACCACTTGATCTCAGAAACTTAACTACAAGCCCCTTGCAAGGCCCCAAACACCTCACAAACGAACAAAAACACAACTCCGACCTGCAGGGTTTAGGGTTTAGGGTTTCGGGTTTAGGGTTTAGGGTTTAGGGTCCGAAAGCCCATGAACAATAAATGGCCTTCCCAACGTCGTACCCCTGCTATGGGGCCTCCTCGCAGATCCACAGCCCGAACATGTCTTTGGTGTAGCCCGCAGGCGTGAACTGGCAACTGCTTGGTTTAGGGTTTGGGGTTTGGGGTTTGGGTTGTTTTATATAGGGTTTAAGGCTTAGGATTTAAATTTAGGGTTTAGGGTTTAAAGGTCCCTGAACACTACGGCGATACAGTTGCAAGGCACAGGGTTTAGAGGGGTTCTGGGGTTTGGGGCTTAGGTTCAACAGTAGGGTTTAGGGTTTAGGGTTCAGGGTTTCGGGTTTAGGGGTAAATCTGCTTGCCCGCGTTTCAGTTGCAACTAGCTCGTAGTCAGGTCTAACCATAAGGAAAAAGCCCTCTAAAGCTCACATCTGCGAGAGCTAGCAAGAGGAGATCCGGATACCCTAAACCCTAAACCCTAAACCCGAAACCCTAAACCCTAAACCCCTAAACCCCTAAACCCCTAAACCCCTAAACCCCTAAACCCCTAAACCCTAAACCCCTAACCCCTAAACCCTTAACCCTAAACCCTAAACCCAACAAGGCACCCGCTTTGTTGATGTTAGAGTTTTAGGGACGAGTCTCTCCTCCGGGAAGCGAGCCCTAGGACTCGGGTGTCCGCACAAGGTCTTTTTAGACTCAAGGGTGACCCAGGAATGACTAGGGTTTAGGGTTTAGGGTTTAGGGATTAGGGTTTAGGGTTTAGGGTTTAGGGTGTTGAACCCTTTTTGGTTTCAAGGGGCCTAGAAGGGAACCCTAAGCCCACTGAAAGAAGGGAATAAGGGCCCACTCCAAGTCGTAGGCGGCGGCAGAAAAGGAGCCATCTTATGTGGTCAGCTCTCTAAGTGAACATGAGGGTTGAGGGTTGAGGGTTTAGGATTTAGGGTTTAGGGTTTAGGGGAAACATGCTGCCACCGCGAGGCCCTACAGCGGGCAAGATGAAATCGAAGCGCACTGGGATTTTTTTTGGGGGGGGTCTTCATCCTGGATTTACACAAGGGGCGTTGGGGTGGAAGGCCTATATGAAGTAGGGTTTATATTTCTTGTACCCCCAAAAGGACACCAAACACATACACTCACCAATATTAAGAAGGAGCCTTATGTACACTCACCAAAAACAGAAATCTATACCCCTGCTTCATACGCTTCAGCCCAAACAACCGAAGGCCCTCTAAGCGCGGCCGGGAGACCGGAGGGTCTGCACAGAAGCAGAAGGTCCTCCGCAATGCGTTCAAGGTCGAGCATCCCCCAAGCCGGGTGTAACTAACCTAAGCCCTCCAAAGAGTAACCTAGGAATAAAAAGGGTGCCCTTGCTGGTTTAAAGGGGATTAGACAGGAACCTACTAAATCCTAACAAAAGGGAACAGGGGCCTACTCTGGCTCCTAAGCAAGCTAGGCCTTGAACCCTAAACTCCTAAACCTCTATACCCAAATCCTACACCCTACACCGAAACTTCTGGAACCCTGTTCCCTGGAAGGCCGGGCATGGAACCACGACAGCATCTCGAAGGCAGGGACCCACGAAAGCATCTCGAAAGCCCGCGTCGGCGGCTTTTTTTGTTTTTACTAGTCTTCCCTAAACGCTAAACCCTGAACCCTGAACCCTAAACCCTAAACCCTGAACCCTGTGCAAATATTAGGATGCGGGTTTCAGGGCTTGGGTTGTGGAGAGAGGGCGTTGTGATTTGCGGGCCTGGTTCCCTACCCTACCATGCAAAGCGAGCTACCCGGACTCCATTTACCGACTTCGGGTTTAGGGTTTAGGGTTTAGGGTTTAGGGTTTAGGTTTTAGGGTTTAGGGTTTGGGGTGTAGAGTTTGGGATTCAGGGTTAGGGGAATGCTATGGATTACACCTGCTCATAACAAACACGGCTACTGAACTGAAGGTTAAACAGGGTTGACCCTAACTGAACCCAATACCCCGAAACCCTAAACCAATGAATCTCTAAACCCCTGAATCCAAACCCCTGAAACCCCCCTAACCCCCCAAAGGACCCCAAACCCTAAACCCTGAACCTGAAGCCCCAAACTCGAAACCCCTAAGCACAAAATCCCCGCATGCTAAGCCCCGCTTCCCCTTAGTTGTCCAGTATCCTGGGAGAACCACAGGTTAATTAATCTGGGAATATCAAGGGCATGTATGACCCCCAAAAGGATAAAGGTTACCGATTCTACTACTAAGTTTACCCTAAACCCTAAACCCGAAACCCTTAAGTCACTTGGGTTCCCGGCAAGTCGTACTCCAGGGGCGTGTTGGGGTCCGTGTTGCCCTCCTGGGTTTAGGGTTTAATTAGGGTTTAGGGTTAGGGCTTAGGGCTTAGGGCTTAGGGCTTAGGGCTTAGGGCTTAGGGCTTAGGGCTTAGGGCTTAGGGCTTAGGGTTTAGGGTTTAGGGTTCAGTAGGTTTCAGGGTTTAGTCGGGTTTAGGGTTTAGGGTTTAGTAGGGTTTAGGGTTCAGGGTTTAGGATTTAGGGTTCAGGGTTGAGGGTTTAGGGTTTGGGGTTTGGGGTTTAGTTTTCAGCGTCCAGGATGCCAGGTCTTGGATTTGAAGTTTGAGGTTTGAGGTTAGGGTTTAGGGTTTAGGTTTTAGAGTTTAGGGTTTCGGGCTAAGTGTTAGGGTTTGGGGCCCAGTTTGGGGGCTTCAGATTTCAGGTGGCAAAGCAGCAAAAGTGGGATTTGGGGCCCGTTAGATCCTTTAGGGCCTCAGGGCTTTAGAGTTCGGGGTGTCAGGGGGTTTAGGATTTCAAGTACGGTCTACGTAGAACCAGGGAACGCAAATGTAGCTGAGGAACCTGGCATCCTAAACCCGAAACCCTGAACGCCTGCCTTTTCCATTAGCAACCTCGAGGACAAACCCCTTAAACCCGTAAAGCCTGGTGAGTCTAAGCAATCAAAACCCTACCTAGAGAGGGGTTTAGGGTTGAAAGATCGGATTCCGTTACATGCACCTGAGACCATGGCTATGTACTCAGCTTTAGGGTTTAGGGTTTAGGGTTTAGGGTTTAGGGTTTAGGGTTTAGGGCCACACGTGCTTGCGACCTGGAGAAGCAGTACACCGGAGCGCCATCCAGCATCAAGCACCCGGCTGAGGTGCTTCGACGAGTGGATTTGTTACCACTCCCTAAACCCTAAACCCTAAACCCTAAACCCTAAACCCTAAACCCTAAACCCTAAACCCTAAACCCTAAACCCTAAACCCTAAACCCTAAACCCTAAACCCCAATCTGAATCACAGAAATCTTAAGTACGTGGGCATCTCGGTCCTTGACGATGTGCCCAATGCCCTTTCCATTGCTTTCAAGACACCACACGGAGTCACTGTGCTCGTGCAAGAGGGTCGATGGGGTTTTATAGGGTTTAGGGTTTAGGGTTTAGGGTTTAGGGTTTAGGGGTTAGGGTTTAGGGTTTAGGGTAAGCCTCGAAGCCTCACAGCCCGGGCCCCCAACAAGGAGAGCTCTCTGGGGAACAACCCTTCAATGCCTTGAACCACCAGAAGCCCGAAACCCTCACAAACCCAAACCCTCATGGGGGCCTTTGGGGTTTGGGCGTTTAGGGGTTCAGGGGTTTAAGGGGTTTAGGGTTTAAAGGTTTAACGTTTGGGGTTTGGGGTTTAGGGTTTAGGGCCTCAGAAGCTCTCTCGGGAGCGTGCCGGACAGCGGGCGACCGTTGGGGTGCCGTAGAAGGGCGACTTGCAGCCGATGAAGCAGCTCCCTCCAGCCTGCTTTTGGTGGGAGACCCGTAGGGGTTAGGGTTTAGGGTTTGGGGTTTGGGGTTTAGGGTCTAGGGTTTACTGCTTAGGGTTTAGGGCTTGGGGTTTAGGGCTTAGGGTTCAGGGCTTAGGGTTTAGGGTTTGGGCTCTGGCCGGTTTAGGGTTTGGGGTTTACGATTTGGTTAAGAACCCGCAACACATAAAGCATAGCCATCCCTAGAACACCCGGTCGAATGATAAGGAAGAATAGGTTTTTTTTCGGGGGGAGGGGGGGTCTTCCGGGTTAAGAGGTCTGCGGCTCAGGCTATTTTCGGGGATTGTAGGGTTTTTCTAAGCTGCAGAATACATTCAAAAAGGCTGCAAAGTCTAGTTTCTCCCACGGCTGCTTTTGGGTGGGCTTGATTGATTGGAAGAGTTAACATAAGGGCATGCTTCATGAGAATGCGTATTTGAGATGGTTTCAGTGATAACTTTGTGGGAAGTCTAAGAGTTGCAACATGGGTCATTTACTTCACTAATTTCGGCTTGTCAATGATGGTCGTTTGATAGGGCTCTTAGGGGGGGGTCAAGGTGGGTATGTAACCCAAGGTTCCCTAACACTCCCCACTACTCCCTAAGGGACCCGATTCCTCTTGTGGCATCTAATTCCGTGCCTTCTAATTCCGTGCCTTGGTGTAGAGTGCGATTCTGGGATTCGAGGGTTCGGGGCTTGCAATGCTTAGGATTCGGTTTAGGGTTCAAGGTTTAGGGTTTGGGGTTTAGGGTTTGGGGGCTAGGGGTTAGGGTTTAGGGTTTAGGGTTTAGGGATCAGGGAGCAGAATTGCTGCACAATCCTCGGCACCCTAAATCCTAGCAAACCTCTCTGAGAACCCCTACACCCTCACCTTGACAACCCAACAAGTATCCAGTCAACATAACAAACCCTCAAAACGCAGCACGTCCAAAAATCGAACCCACATAAATCTAGAACCTCCGACAGATTCCTCAATCACCGAGGCCCCAACTCCCGAACCCTCTCCAAGATTCCCAACCCCTAAGCCACAAACCCGCGCTTTCAGGGTTCAGGGTTCAGGGTTCAGGCTTCAGGGTTCAGGGTTCAGGGTTCAGGGTTCAGGGTTCAGGGTTCAGGTTTAGGGTTTAGGGTTTAGGATTTAGGGTTTAGGGCTTAGGGCCCAAGTCCCTTCCCTTGTAAACCCACCCTGGGGGTTTAAAGGCTGAGCCTCCTGGACCCTAAACCCTAAACCCTCAACCCTAAACCCTAACCCTAAACCCTAAACCCTAAGCCCTAAACCCCACATCATCCCACAACCAACAGGCCTTGACATCCCAGCACCCCTTGGGATCTTTGTGTGTGAAGGTTTAGGGGATTTGGGGATTCAGGGGGTTTAGGGGGTCTAGTGTTTAGGGTTTAAGGTTTAGGGGGTTCAGGCAATTTAGGAGGTCTAGGGCAGTTTAGGGGGTGTAGGAGGTGTAGGGCATTTGGGTTTTTTAGGGTGCAAGGGCGGTGCATGTTCAAGGTTAATGAGTGTAGGGTTTAGGGCTTAGGGTTAGGTGCTTAGGGTTAGGTGCTTGCATTGCGCGCTTTTAGGACTTGGGGTTTAGGATGTAGTGCTTCAGGGTGGGTTGCGCTTGTGATTCGGGGGATAGGGGCTCCAGCATGCTGGTAAGGATTGTAGGGGGTTGAGGGTTCTAGGAAGGTTACGTAGGGCTTTGGCTAAGGGTTCGCGGCGTCGAGGATTCCAGGGGCGTAGCAGTTTAGGGGTTGAGTTGGGAGTCTGGGGGGATGGGGATGGGTTCATGGTTTCGGCGTTTAGGGGCTGAAGCCGCTGAAGCCCCTGAATTCCTGGCACGGAGACCCTGCTGTAGAAATCTGACGCCCTAATTAAGCGCCCCCCCCCCCACACGCGAAAGCCCAGAGTTTGTTAAGGCTTTGGCAACCCAGATCTTCCAAAACCCCTTCACTAAGGAATATACCCTAACTCATCATAAGAATCCTTACTATAAATTAGGGTCTATTCCTTCATTAAGGGGTTTTGGAAGATCTGGGAACCCTAGAAACTCCAAGAAAGCACAAGGCGCAGTCCCGCTGCCACCTTGCTCGAACATTTTCGCGTGCCGAGCCTAGATCCTGTTTGGGGTGGGGTTTCAACCCTAAACCCTCAACCCTCAACCCTAAATCCTCAACCCTCAACCCTACACCTTAAACCCTAAACCCTAAACCCTAAACCCTAAACCCTCAACCCTAACCCTAAACAGGCCCTTGCTCCAAAATGCACAGATCTTGTACGCCCAAGGCCCCCAGCCACATTGTCTCGCTCGCAAGGGTCGATCTTGAGAGGTGCACAGTTCCTTGCAGGAAAACGGCAGAGATGTACATCGGCATGTCTAACGTAAAAGAACCCTAAACCCTAAACCCTATATACCCTAAACGGTAAGATATGGGGCCTTTGGGACACAGACAATCTCAATTATTAAGGTCCCTTGTCCCTTGAGGAACACACGAGGGCCAAGTAGGTCCCCGCCACGGCCCCTATGAGAGGTCTCCCTAACTACTACTTAGGATATAGGGATCCAGATACTAAAACAAGGTTTTCTATTTCCTTAACCCTAAACGAATAGTTCTTACATTAAGGGGCATCGGGCTCCTTTGGGGGGTCACCCCAAACCAACCCCAATGGCATCCAAGCTGCACTGTCGGCGTGCAGCCAATGGGGTCAAGAGCCTGCGGAGATGCGCTTGGCTTGAGGTCATGTCCTATGCCTAGAACCATGATCAAAACAGCATTGTTGATATGCCCTTGGGTTTTTATCTCCGCACAAAACAAACCATAGCTCCTAAAGCCAACGGTTCAAGGCTAAGGGTTCCGAAAAAGGGGCAGGGTCATAAACTAAACCCCAAAGTAACCAAGGACAAAAGTGGGACCCTTTCTGGTTTAAAGGGGCTTCTCAGGGAACCTAAGCCCAAGGAAAAGGGAATAAGGGCCCACACTGGGTCCTTGTAAAGGTTCGCCCTCTTGCGGAGGTTTACAATAAGGTTTGGGTTCGGGCTAGGTTTAGGGATTCTGCCAGTAGGAGCCCTCTTGAGACCTAGTTTAGGGTTTAGGGTTTAGGGTTTAGGGTTTAGGGTCCATCTTCACCCTAAAGCTCTGCACCCGGAGTCGAACCGAAGACAGCACAGCGCGCAACGCTGCCAGCTCTTCGAAACCCCTGAACCCGAAACCCTAAACTGTCAGGCTACGAGACGGACAGCTTCAGCCACAAATCCTGAAACCTAGGGAGATCTTGGGTGCAGGGTTTAGGGTTTAGAGCTTAGAGCTCGGGCTTAAAGACCCTAAACCCTAAACCCTAAACCCTAAACCCTAAACCCTAAACCCTAAACCCTAAACCCTAAGGGTTTGGAGCCCTCAAGATGTCGGACGCCCCCAGTCTCGTTGGTTCGCGCCTTCTTGCAATTCCGGTCGTGTCCGCAGCGGCTTAGCACATAGGAGCCTCCGGCTGCTTTGGGTTTGTAGAGTTTAGGGTTGGGAGGGGTAGGGTTTAGGGTTTAGGGTTTAGGGTTTAGGGTTTAGGGTTTAGGGTTTAGGGTTTAGGGTTTAGGGTTTAGGGTTTAGGGTTTAGGGTTTAGGGTTTAGGGTTTAGGGTTTAGGGGTTAGGGGTTAGGGTTTAGGCTTTAGGCTTTAGGCTTTAGGCTTTAGGCTTTAGGGTTTCGGGTTTACGGTTTAGGGTTTGGGGGTTAGGGGTTAGGGTTTGGGGTTTGGGGTTTAGGGTTTAGGGGTAAGGGGTTAGGGCACTACCCAGGGACTCTATATACCTACAATTTAAACTTCCTGGGTCAGATCTGCTGCCTGAGGGGTCATTGCTACTAAACTACAGGAAGAGCCTGGCAACATTGTTTCAATTTAGTTTGACCGTCCCTTCAGAATTGGATATTCTTGAACTCCATTTCCGAAAAAGGATCGAGCACTGATTCTAACTAAGGCTGAGCTGTGGGCCTGTGAAGTTGTAGGTGAGCCTGAACCTTTTAGAACCTAAACCCGGACCCTCAAGACATACCAATACTCTCCTTAGAACCTTCATAAAAATAAAATTCCCCCCAAAAAAGGACCATAATTTAGAGAACGAGCAATATAAGAAATACAGCAAACAACGGATGTTTCGGTGTTTCCTTCTGCCTCCTTACTTGGGCATTTTGACCCTAAACCCTAAACCCTAAACCCTAAACCCTAAACCTAAACCCTACAACGTCCTTAGGGGGACCGGGTGTCTAAGGGTTGTAGGGTAAGCAAGTTCCCGAATGCTCTCTAGGGCTCCCCAAGGGTTCACCCCCACACCCCCCGAGATGCAAGAACTCCAGACACTGTTAGTGTTTTGCAATACCCTAAAGCCTAAACCCTAAACCCTAAACCCTAAACCCTAAACCCCTGAACTCTAGAGTTTGGGACTTATCAGGGTCAAGGGTTTGCAGACTCATGAGGGACTTCAGTTTACGCGTGCAGAACGGAAAGCTCGAAGTGGCCCTTGGAATCGTGAACTCCGGAGGTTGAGGTTGCAGAAGACCGGCGGGGAAAACAAGACCCATGCTTAAAGGACCTTGAGCCCAAGGCCGTGAACCGAAAGTCCTACAGTAGCCCGAAACGCCAAACAGACTCAAAAAACATTAACCCCAAAGCCTCACAAAACATCCACTTGATACTGCTGTCCAGCCTACGTAGCCGGCCGCGCACACGAACTGCCCATTTTCGATGGCGTATCCTGATCTGCTCGACTCAGAAAAATGTATTCCTACACCTGATCTTTAAACCCAACAAGGGGCAACATGAAATATCCCGAAGGCCTGGACCAAGGCACCCCAACCTCTGCACCGTTGCTGAGTGCAATGATCATTGTTGTTCCTTTTTGGGGTTAAATCTTCATAACAATGTAATTTAGCAATGTAACGTGATTTTGAACAATGACCCAGTCCTGTAGCCCGAGAAATGCTCATCAGACCCTCGCAGCACTCGAAACCCTGTTGCATCGCTGATTAGGGTTGAGGGTTTGGGGCTTAGGGACCCTCCCCAAGCAGGAAATACATCCTCCCTGAAGGTACAGAGGAGAACTTATCAGGACTTCTGGATGTGACCAACCAGGGGGGGGGGGGGGTGGGGAATCTAGGGTTGAAGAGTTGGAAGGGGGTCGAGCTACGAATCCGACAGCTGAGGTCTTGGGGTCTTCTAGTTGGTTTCAGCATGCCCTAAACCCTAAACCCTAAACCCTAAACCCTAAACCCTAAACCCTAAACACTAAACCCTAGATTATGCTTGAGGGAGACGGGGCTCAGTCGGGTTGAGGGTGCGGTCGTGGTCTTCACTCACAAGCGTGACCAGGAAGCTCTTTTGACCATACATTACACACTCCTCGACCTGTGAGTCAGGCCCTAAACCCTAAACCCCAAACTCCAAACACTAGACCCTAAACCCTAAACCCGATCCAGAGGGCGCAGGGGAGGGGTCTCAGGGGCCCGTCTTCCTTGATGTAAGGGGGCTTGCTTGGCTTACTATTTGGGAAGATGGGTCCCTATGAAACTAGGCTGCCCAGTAACCTAGGCTTGAAAAGGGTGCCCTTTTGTGCTTAAAGGGGTTTATAAGGGAACCTAAACCCCCCAAAAAGGGAATAAGGGTACTACTGGGCATCCTATGAAAACAAACACATGACACAGTCGACCGCCTTCGGGGACCTCCTCTGGCAGGGGACAGTCCGGATCCTTCGCAGTCGCTGGGTCATGACGTCAAGGATCGTGGGCTTACCCTAAACCCTAAACCCTAAACCCCAAACCCCAAACCCCAAACCCAGCCCTTACACATATCTCTGGCACTGACGCCTTCCTTGTGAATACGGAGAGAGGCTAACCTTAGGCTTTAAGGAGAGTTTAGGGTTTAGGGCTAGGGGTTAGGGCTAGAAGTCGCTGCCGTCGGTGGTACTACTTCCTTTGCTTGGACGTGTGTTGCACCTACCTCTGTGCCAGGCATCTCGGGCCGCGGATTGGGGTTTAGGGTCTAGGGTCTAGGGTTTAGGGGTTAGCTCTAGGGTTTAGGGCTTAGGGTTTAGGGTCTTGGCCAGCACATTATTGTCGTCAGGCTCCGTTGGATATGCATGCCCAGGCTGCGGCGTGTTTTGCAGCTTGGCTTTAGTATGCCCAGTCTGTCAGAGGCAGCAAGTGTTATCTGTCAAGTTGGATGCATGTTGCTTCATATGTGTATGCATTCATTCTTGTTTCGGTACATGTCTCTCTCTCTCTCTCTCTATATATATATGTATATAAGTTGAAAGACTCAAAACTCTGATGCCTGAGTTAAGGGAACAAGGCAACAAGAGGGAGAACCACAAAGGGTTGGGGATCAACACAGCCCTCGACCCTACGTACAACTCGCTTTCAGAGCGGCCCTTTTTCATCTTGAGCCAAAATTGGTGACGGCAGGTCGTAGTCCTGGTCTGCGCAACATGACTATACAAGGAGGATACCCGTAAATTAACAACTCCCCCCTTCATGTTTGCAGACTCTCAAGTCCTAGAGCTCATTTGAAGCTCGATTCTGGACTTCAGGAAGCAACAGCTACGAGCTCAACTCTGCAGCCAAACCTACTGTCGATTGATGTACAGGCTTAGCCATGTACAAATTGAATCCGGTATCTCAGGTGATCAGGCTGAAACGTAGACTCAATAAACCTTTAAGGTAATTCTACCTGCAATCTATACAAAACTACTCTCAACCGGTGCAGGACTGTGCTCAGGCGGAGTCAGAGCGGCGCTTGGGGGCAGCCAGACACTGACATCACGCAGTGCAAGGCTGAGGGCAGGCAAGGAGTGCAGAACGAGATCCTCAAGAACTCATTCAGATGACACAGGGATGATGGCTCATATCCAAGTGTCTGCAAAAGCACGATGATGGATACTGTACAAGACTACTCCCAATCAGAAGCACAGCTGTGCTCACGCAGAGTCAGAGTGGCGCTAGGCAGCAGCCAAACACCGACATCACACAGTGCGAGATTGAGGATAGGCATTTAGGAACGAGTTCTTCAAGAGCTCATGCGGATGACACAAGGATGAAGAGAGCGGCCGCTGGGCATCCGAGTGTCTGCAAGTTGCACAGTGATGGAAGTATCGCTCAGCTGAACAACCATCGCAACATTATCACCAGAGGCAATTGTAACAAAGCTTTAGGTGATGGCGAACACACTTAGCTGGGAACATCTGGCAGATGTTTAGTAGAAATGCGCAGCAACTTTAGTGCGTGAGCCCATTTCCGGATTGAAAGGGCCTTCGTCAAAGGATTACCTTTCTCAGCTTAGCTGAATATCCTTTCGGATAATGGCGACACAAGCTTCATTATTTGCATGACACAAAAGCTTGATGCCAAGAATCACGGTTTGCCAAACTTCAAGTAAAGGCAACGCGTCATTGAACAGGGCACTGCTCGAACACAACATACTCTCTTCCGGGAGCGTTGGAGTCGCTGAGTGACTTGAACACATGAATGTGATCAGCTGCGATGACTTCTCCAAATTCCGAGGCTTCCAGCAACGCGGGCGCAGAGTCCTCATCACGAGGCTTGCGACACACTCTTCTGGACAAGAGCTTGGATTGATTGCACACATCACAGAACGGGTTCTTTGGGAAGTGGAAGAAGCGATGCTTCACACTTACAGCTTCATCTCTCAGTTTGCGAACTCGATCACTGACATGTGCATCATCCACAACGGGGAATCCAGGTGGACTCAAATCTAGAGGCTTGTCCCCTTCAGGAAGTGCAGATGCAGCAGGACCATCAGGGCTTGCTTCGATAAGATGTTCTTTGGGTAACCCCCCTGACGAAGAGGAAGGTATCTCGGACGAATCAACTTCTGCGGGAATGACATCAACCAGCGGAAGATTGTCCAGTAGAAACCCAACTCCTATGAGAGCATCCAAAACATCATGCTCGAGAGAAGCAGGATCTGTTGCCGCACACAAGACCATCGCAAGTCGAACACCAGTCCAAGGCTTCGTGGCACGAAGTCGATCTTTGGCGGAAAACCAGATGACCCCTTTCTTGGACTTCAGTAGACCGACCACACCACCTCGACGGAAGCAACCTACTGCAAAGGACGTGTCATCGCTCGGCTCAATCCCTCGGGATGCGGAAACGCGTTTCATAAGTCCAAAGATCTTACGAACTTGATTGGGCTGAATATCACCACGCTTTGTTAGGAGGTCTTTGGCATACTCTTCAGCTGGATCATGGGCAACGGGACGCGAAGGCTCTTGGCATTCCTCACCCGACTCGTCAAGAGAATCAGCTGACGCAGCAAGACCATGGACAAACTGACATTTGCTGGTGAAGATCGGCACATGCTCATCTGTGCGCTTGGCATAAAGCTTGGCTTCTTCGGCGCAGTCGACCCGAAGCTTAGACAAGTCATGCGCGAAGAATGGAAGGGAACCAGGTAACCATATGAAGGCCTTCCCAGATTCAACATCCAAGCCAGTGCTTCGAACAACTGGGCAGTTGTCCAACATGTAGTGAATGGCGAGAGGCATATTGTCGGACGCAAATCCCAAGCTCTGCGAACCGGGCTGAGGTCCACCGCCTGCGTGGAACGTAACAAGGCTCGCTGAGCGCGCAAGAAACGACCTGTATGACTCCGACGGAATTCCCCGGTCTGCCAACGCCCGCGCCGATCCAAGATGCCGACCAGCAGCTGTGTCCGCAGCCCACCCAACGCTTAAGGCGTTGCTTCCAGGGATGTTGCACACGCTTGAGGCGGCAATCATTGCCACGACTGCCTTCGCAACGGCTCCTGTGGATTTGGGTTTGGGAGCGGCGGCCTTAGGCTTAGACTTAGGGTCAACCTTAGGGGTCTTATCAGGGTCATGACTGTACTTGCAGTCCTCTCCGTGCATGCAACCAGATGCCATCCTGAAGAAAATGCAAGGCGTCTTAGCCTTTTCTGCATCTGACATGCTTTTTGCTTTTGGCTTTGCTCTCGCCTCAGGCTCAGGGGTTGGTGCTGGGGTTGTAGACACTGGAGCCTCTGGCGGAGTCTTGGGCGCTGGAGGACTTCGCGGTGGCTCTTCGGTCTCAGCAGGTACCCCCCTGGCCTTTGCCTGCGGAGCTGCAATCTGCAGGGACTTGATTACCGACTGAGCATTGGTGTCTTCTCGTTCTTGAACGATGACGTCTTGTATCTTGTTCCATAGGTAACTCCACTCACGACGACGGGATTCTGGCGCAGATTCTCTGATGTCATCAATGACACGTTCTAGCTTCCTAATGTGCTTTACACGGTGGAAGAGCCATTCGCCAGTGAGGCGATCATCCGGCCTCTGTCCTATTGGGATTGAATACAGAACAGTCCGAACGCGCTGCACAAAATCCCGGAGATCTCGAATGGAGTTTCCTCCAATTTCGACCTGGAACAACGTTGAAGCAGTCAGCACAGTGCCTCGAACGCGGTCAATGCTGAAATGACGAGCAAGAAGAGCAAGCATGTATCGACCTTTCGGCTGGGACCCTGTCTGGCCACACAACTCAACGTAGGCGATAACTTCTTGCGCCAACTCAGTCACTTGCTTCAACACACGCATGGAAGTCATCTCTCCAGCAATCCAAGCATCAAGGCGAGGAAGAAGACCTGATTCAGTAAGCTCTTCTTTTTCAGCTGTGAAAGACCGAGACAACCATGCAACAACCAAACCTTCGCCTGACATGTCAAGCTTGGCAATCTGGACCAACAACGAGTTTTTCCAGGCTCGGAAACCAGCAGCGTCGGAAGGAACCGGCTCAAGCTTGAGATGTAACAAAGCTCGGCTGTCAACAATGTGCTTCTCTTGCCTTTCAGGCTCTTCGATCTCATGAACAGGAGATGCATCATTGCATCCTGGATCCGTGCCATTTCTTTGGGCAAGCAGTTGCTGTACGACATCAATCAACTGATCAACACGAGGATCGGTAACGGTCGCAGGAGGGACGGTCGCAGGAGGGCAAGGGGCTGACTCATTGACAACTTGCGGCAATGAAGGTGCACCACTACTATCCTCATTAGAACCGTTATGTACCCAACTAAACCCACCAGAGCATGCACTTGACGCAAGTACCGGCGGCTTATCTGGCTGGCGAGGAGCAGACGTTGGAGGCGAAGACCCAGGACTCGTGGCGCTTGCAGCAGCCTGGCGAAGTCCCTGAATCTCGCGGTCTTTGACTTGCAACTCGACACGTAGCTGGGTGTTTTGGAAGTTCAGCAAGTTGTTGTCACCCCGGCAGCTGGTTAGGGCGGCTTCAAGCTCTTGGTACCCTGCACGAGCGACCTGAAGTTCTGCTTCGGCCTTGCTTAGCTCGGCCTTAGCTACAGAGAGCTGTTCTTCCAAGATTCGACCCTGTTGAAGGATCTCATCATAGCGATGTTCGTACTGTTGCAACTGCTCACGCATTTGCTCAACGGTGGATTCAACCAAACCTCTAGCCTCATTCTCAACACGCTCTAGCCTTGTGGCATGCAACTGTTCAGCATGATCAGCAACATGTTGCGCTGCTTGCGCTGCGGCTAGACGCTGTGCATCCAAAACCTCTTGCGGAGAGGCTCCAACATTCAGGATGTTCTGTGTGTATGAGGCTTGAGCGGTTAGATTAGGGTAAGGGCTTGAGTGCTCATGAGTTTTGCGAGGTCTAGACAAGGCTTGTCTAGTCAGAGGAGGGGACCTTTCACGGACCTCAACTGCTGAACTACTAGCAACCGAACCACTATCCGAACCAACACCACCTGGCAATGCCGTGGCTGAAGCACTTGACAAATCAAGCACCGAGCTGGCTTGATTGCTAGGGTCAGAAGGAGAAGACATTGCTATGGGAGGTGGAAGCGGTTAGCAGCAGCTCACCGCACCCTTTCTTTTGGCGGAAGAGGCGAGGCTCACGGCGTTCACTGGTGCAACCGTGGAAGGATGTGGCGAAAATTCGCCGAACTATCCTTCAAGGACAGGCACTCCGCTCACTCCTCGGAATTCGGAACAGAGTTGATACACCAGTTGCAAAGTGACTCTTCTGCTTCAATCAGACCAGAAAAACTGGGCACCGTAGATCGAGGATCAACTCGCTTGCCGCGCTTAGCCAAAGAAATGTGGAACGGAGTGATGAATGATGCTCCGGCACACTCGTCCACAACTTCTGCACTGTCGTCAACAATGGCAATGGGACAACGAGCAATATCAAAGACCTTCTCCAGCAGCGCCCGCTTTCCTGATTCACCCGTGGGTTTGCGGGTGATAAAAAGTAGCGAGAGGACTGAAACTCCTGCTTCACGGATGAGCCGATCAGTGCTGTTGCAACTCGTGCCGAGAACTTGAGCTACTGTGTCAGAATGACGGCAATAAGAAAGCACCACCACCAATATCTGCCTGCTCTCCGTAATCTGACTCAACCTCTGCAAAAAGCGAATGTTGCGGTCCGGATACTCTGGGCAATCGTCGCGCCAATTTGTGCTCTGACGAATATCACGGTCAAGGACTCCGTGAAAATCAAAAGCAAGGACTGCACGCGCCTGAGCCACCTCGCAGGAGCGCTTGCACCTTCTTGCTCACTGTCCATCCATTCTCAGGCAGCTACACTTAGGGTCTTAGCTATGAAAGCAATACGGACCTGATAACCAGTTGAAAGACTCAAAACTCTGATGCCTGAGCTAAGGGAACAAGGCAACAAGAGGGAGAACCACAAAGGGTTGGGGATCAACACAGCCCTCGACCCTACGTACAACTCGCTTTCAGAGCGGCCCTTTTTCATCTTGAGCCAAAATTGGTGACGGCAGGTCGTAGTCCTGGTCTGCGCAACATGACTATACAAGGAGGATACCCGTAAATTAACAACTATATATATATATATATGTATATACACATTAACATACAACAGGTGTGTACATAATCAAAATAAATGCAAAAAAGGAGTGTGTGTCTCTCTATATATATATATATATGTATATATATATATACACACATATGTATATGTACATATATATATATATATGTATATACACATTTAATGTAGTCCTTCAAGCCCCCATGGGCCGAAACTCTACTCCTAAAACCTTATAAACCCAAGCCACAAGCAACCCTGCTTACCCCGCAAGGCTCCGAAACAAAGATGCCCCTGACCGCCTCCAAGATTCTTTAGGGTATAGGGTTTAGGGTTTTAGGGTTTTAGGGTTTAGGGTCTAGGGTCTAGGGTCTAGGGTCTAGGGTCTAGGGTCTAGGGTCTAGGGTCTAGGGTCTAGGGTCTAGGGTCTAGGGTTTAGGGTTTAGGGTTTAGGGTTTAGGAAGCCACATGCAGCGCCCTCCCAACGATCAGCCCAGGCTCTGGTGAAAGGTTCGAGGCTGTATAAGCCCTAAACCCAAAACATCAAAGCTTCCTGGTATCCCTAAACCCGAAACCCTAAACCCTAAACGCTAAGGAATAAGCCGTAAAAGTGAACCCGCCCTGCAACCCCAGACTCTGACGACTGAGAGCTGAACCCACAGTTCGCATGCATTTGGGGGTCCCAGGCTGCCCCAAAAACTTTAAACCCTGTAGGTTTCAGGGGTTTCCGGTTTTTGGTTTCCTAGGTTTTTGGTTTAGGGAGCTCTTAAACTGTACGTTTAGGGCCTTAAACCCTACAAGCCCTGACCCTGATCTTCTGCCGGCCTCGATGACGCAACGCGGCTGATCATAGATCAGTCCCTTGTCCTCCACGTTGCCTGTCAGGCTAACCCTAAACCCTAACCCTAAACCCTAAACCCCAAACCCTAAACCCTGAACCCTAAACCCTAAACCCTAGACTTGCGCGTTTCACTCGGACCTATGGCGCAGATCGCTCGGGTTGCGTAGGATTTCATGTGCCAACTCGCCGGCCGGTCCCAAACAACGCCAGTGAAGCCCCAAACGCCCAGCTTCAAAAACTCCTGACTCCAGTAGGGTTTAGGGTTTAGGGTTTAGGGTTTAGGGTTTAGGGCTAGACCCAAGAAGAGGAACCTAGGCCTGAAGCGGGTGCCCTTTTTGGCTTCAATTACTAGCGGGGCTTATTATAAGCGAACCTCAGCCCTATAATGGAATAAGGGCCTGCTCTCCTAGAGCTCGACTACGAAACCCCCAAACCCTGGCCCTAAGCCCCATACCCCATACCCTAAAACCCTAAACCCTAAACCCTAAACTGGAGCGAGCCGCGGGCGCTGCGACAAGCAGCGGCGAGCGATGGCGACAGGCCCGCGGACGAGCCCGAGCCTTAGCCTGGCGAGGGCTCGGGGCCGTTGCGCGCGGTGAGCGCGGCCCACGCCTAGAAGAGTTTAACCCGCGTGCCAGCGTCAGTCTGGCTCCAAACTCCAAAGAGAATTACCCTAACCTTAGGTTTTTAGTGACCCCGCACTGGTGCGTCCTCCCCTAAGGGTCAGGGGGGCCCCAGCTCTGAGCCTTTCTGGGCTCCTCCCCGACCATTTCTGAGCTTTTTTGGGCTCCTCCCGAACCGTTTCTGTGGCCCAAAAAGGCTCAGAAATGGTCCGGGAAGAGCTCAAAAAGCCCAGAAGAGCCCAAAAAAGGCCTTTTTGAGCTCTTCCCGGACCATTTCTGTGTTTTTTTGATCTTTTCCCGGACCATTTCTGAGCCTCCCGGACCATGTCTGAGCACTTTCTGACCTCCGCCTGGACCGTTTCTGAACCTTTTGAGCTCTTCCCGGACCATTTCTGAGCCTTTTCTCCGCTCCTCCCGGACCATTTCTGAGCTTTTTTGGGCTCCTCCCGGACCGTTTTCTAGGCTTTTTGAGGTCTTCCCGAACCATTTCTGAGCCTTTTTTGGGCCATTTCTGAGCCTTTTTGAGCTCTTCCCGGACCATTTCTGTGCTTTTATGGGCTTTTCCGCGGACCATTTCTGAGCATTTTCTGACCTCCGCCCGGACCGTTTCTGAGCCTTTTGAGCTCTTCCCGGACCATTTCTGAGCCCTTTTGGGCAACTTCTGAGCCTTTTAGAGCTCTTCCCGGACCATTTCTGTGTTTTTTTTAGGCTTTTCCCCTGACAATTTCTGAGCCTTTTTGGGCTCCTCCCGGACCATTTCTGAGCATTTTCTGACCTCCGCCCGGACCGTTTCTGAGCCTTTTTGAGCTCTTCCCGTACCATTTTCTGAGCCTTTTTTGGGTTCCCGGACCATTTCTGAGCATTTTCTGACCTCCGCCCGCCCGTTTCTGAGCCTTTTTGAGCTCTCCCCGGACCATTTCTGAGCCTTTTTTGGCCATTTCTGAGCCTTTTTGGGCTCTTCCCGGACCATTTCTGTGTTTTTTTTTGCTTTCCCCGGACCATTTCTGAGCCTTTTTGGGCTACTCCCGGACCATTTCTGAGCATTTTCTGACCTCCGCCTGGACCGTTTCTGCGCCTTTTTTGGGCTTCTCCCGGACCATTTCTGAGCCTTTTCTGGGCTCCTCCCGGACAATTTCTGAGCTTTTTTGGGCTCCTCCCGGACCGTTTCTGAGCCTTTTTTCCCCCCGGACCATTTCTGGGCTTTTTGAGCTCTTCCCGAACCATTTCTGAGCCTTTTGGGCCATTTCTGAGCCTTTTTGAGCTCTTCCCGGACCATTTCTGTGCTTTTTTGGGCTTTTCTGCGGACCATTTCTGAGCCTTTTTGGGCTCCTCCCGGACCATTTCTGAGCATTTTCTGACCTCCGCCCGGACCGTTTCTGAGCCTTTTTGATTTCTGAGCTTCCCGGACCATGTCTGAGCCTTTTTGGAAACACCGGGCAAAAAAAACCCTAAACCCGCAGGCGGCCCGTAGCGCCCCCTCCCACTACTGTACTTACACACGACATTATAAAACCCTAAACCCGCCCAAGGTTGAGATGTGGGTGGGTGGGTTGGGAGAGCGCGTTGAACCTGGGCGCACACCACAACACACGTCCCGCGTGGTGGTGTGCGCGGAACCTTAGCAAACCCTAAACCCTAAACCCTATACCCTAAACCACTTATTACGCCTCCAACCCTCTACGCCTTACGCCCCAAGGAAGCCCCTCAAAGCTCCTCAGTTGAAGGCTAGTCCCCTCCCCCTAAGATTGAACCCCCCCCCCCTATACCCCCTAACATTCAACACCCCCCCTGTTGTTATATTGTAGTATCTTGGGGGTTTTTAATATTAGGGGGTAGGGGCGGGTTTAATATTCGGGGGAGGGGAGTACTCCCCAGAAAGGCCAAGCGGGGCACCTGCCGGGCAACGGCCCACCACCGGCCTCGAAGGGCAAAGCAGTTTCGACGCAACCGGGTTTAGGGTTTAGGGTTTAGGGTTTAGGGTTTAGGGTTTAGGGTTTAATTAGGTTTTAGGGTTTAGGGTTTTTGGGGGTAGGGGTTGGTTTAGGGTTGTAAGAGTTCAGAGTTTAGGCTTACAAAGCCCTGTGACCACCCCAACCCCAAACCCCAAACCCCCAAACCCCCAAACCCCCAAAACCCCCAAACCCCAAAACCCCAAAACCCCAAAACCCCAAAACCCCAAAACCCCAAAACCCCAAAACCCCAAAACCCCAAACCCCCAAACCCCCAAACCCCCCAACCCCCAAACCCCAAACCCCAAAACCCCAAAACCCCAAACCTCAAACCCCAAACCCCAAAAACCCCAAAACCCCAAAACCCCAAACCCCAAACCCCAAAACCCCAAAACCCCAAACCCCCCAAACCCCCAACCCCCAAACCCCAAACCCCAAGACCCTAAACCCTAAACCCTGCAATGCCCCCCGGAACCCCCTTTCTCTCAGACGTCGGCTCACCAACGTAGTGGCCCGCGCAGCCGATAGTACAAGTCCCGTTGGCAGGGACGCTGGCGCAGTCAGAGACCTTGTTTTTTTTTGTTTTGTTTTGAAGGTTTATTAAGTGTTGAAGGTTGTTTTAAGTGTTGAGGGTTTAGAGTTTGGGGTTTGGGGTGTGTGTGGGATGTACAGATGGGCTTGTAGCATTTCTGTGGGGACTTTTGTCGGGCATAGGGCCCTGAATCCTGTCCAAAGCCCTCCCCAGGAGAGAAGCTTTAAATTCTCCGCCGGAACCTATACTGACTAGACATCTCGGACTTCTATACAACCTACCCAAGAGCCCAATATCCCTTAGTGAGGGACTATTGCTTAATTTCTACAGGGATCCTTCATATGCTTTAAGGTATATTCTTGAATTAAGGGCCATTGGGCTCTTTGGGTAGTTGTACGAGCTACAGCCCACCATCTGGGGCCCTTGATATTCTGCGTCTAAAAAGGGGGGGGGGGGGGTCTCTGCCTGCCGGGGGTTGCCCTAAACCCTAAACCCCTAAACCCTAAAACCTAAACCCTAAACCCTAAACCCTAAAGCCTAAACCCTAAACCCTAAACCCTGTGGGGGCTTCACAGGGCCTTACAACAGTGGATTCATGGAGAGCTTTGTGGAGGGTCTCTCGTTCATGGCCGGGGCGCTAGACAGCGCCGGGGCCATCGAAAGTCGTGGGAAAAGTGCTTTATGAATATTATTTGGTAGGGTTCTCTACAGATCCTCGTCCTTCTCCTTGGCATCCTATTCCTCGTCTTTTGGGCGGATCTTTCTTTCTTCAAAGTTCTCACGCCTGTGAATGCTGGTGACGATCGCTTTGGTCGGGCTGATAGGGCTCCTACTACGACCCCGAAATCCTTTAAACCCTAAACCCTAAACCCTGGGGCTTTTCGGCGTTTGTTTGACAATCGTTTCGTAGGGTTTAGGGTCTGCAGGGCTTCGCCCTTAGGCGATTCTAAGCACTTGCAGGTTGGGTAGCTATGCAAGGACTACGAGCAGGGCAGCCAATATGAATTTGAGTACTTGGAGCCGTATGGCTACTTCAAGTAGATCTCTTCAGGTAGGCCTAGACCCTTGGACAGATCCTCTCTGAGAATATTCCCCGTGTCCCTGTTCTCTTGGGAGCCCACTAACCATACTACAACAAGGGCACCCTTTTGGGGTTGGTTACTGCATACTTGGAGGTTCATGGTACTTATGAACCAATTATCACTGTACAGAAAAACCCACTTGTGAGTCCCTTAAGTGCCCTAATATGGCTATAAGTACAGTTATATAAGTACAGTTACAAGTACAGTTATAAGTACAGTTTTAATTGGTTAATACGTGCCATGAACCTCCAAGTAAGGGTGCCACTGTGCTACCCAGTTCTGAGGGCCCGCGCATCGAACTTGCAAGGATCCAGTGGAGGCATGAGGCATGGCCTGCGCAAGGATGCTGAAACCCCGAGTCCCTTAGGCAAAACATGTCCCAAACCCTGGACAACCTAGGACCCCTAAACCCTAAACCCTAAACCCTAGACCCTAGACCCTAAACCCTGTACCCCTAAATCCTATACCCCACTCCATGATCCGGGTTTCGGTCTGATCCACCTAGACAGAAACTAGACTTGTTTTTATAATCCGAAGACCAGCAGCCCTGTGCTAAACCTGGCATCCCCTACCTACGGGTACTACTAGGCGTTGTCTTGAAAGTTCTTGCCGATCTGCAAAGTCCATATTTCTGCGCTCAGAAATCAATAGTCAGGGTCCAGAGCTTAGGGTTTAGGGTTTAGGATTTAGGGGTAGGGAGGGTTTACCTGCAACCTCAAACACTGCAAACTCATCTTCAAACGAACTAGTTCTCATACACAAAACCAAGTTTCAAAAGGCATTAGCTGGCTATACCCTTGATTGGATTATTCAAAAACAGCCTGCTTGCATCTACCCTTGATCGCAAACTAGCACAAGAACAAAACCCGTAACCCTGAACCCTAAACTCAGAATGTGGGAGACCCTACTTCTCAGCACACGTGAACCTCGAAGCACACCCTCCCCTAAACCCTATACCCTAAACCACGGTCCATGTACCTATATGATATGCGTAGTTTGTTCTCTTCATAGAGGGTCCCATTTGGGTCCCCTTTCTAGTACGACGCTCTTGAAGTAAGTAACCCAAAAAGAAACCCTCAGTTAAGTTAAGGGCCTTAAATAGGGCTTCCTATGTGAAATAGTAGCTTTCAGATTCCCCTGTATCAGAGCTTCTTGGGGTCTGTTTTGGGGTTCTGAGGCCGTGTAGGGCTCATGCTTAGGTTGTTGGGGTTTAGGGTTTTAGGGGCACTGGCAATCTACGACTTGCTTAGGAGCCACCCCCCCCCCTTCAAAAACAAGAAATAAATAAAGAAATAAAGTAATAAGGAAATAAAACATAAAGAGTAATATACAAACCGTCTTCCTTATATGGGCGCTCTAGGGGCTTATATTTCTTGGGAGTTCTTAAGCAAACAGTAGATATCAGCTTAGAAAGCCCTAAACCCTAAACCCTGGGCCACAAATGAGTTCCGGGGTCTTATAGTTATAATGAGGGGTTAAGCTAAGCTTCGAAATGAATCTGAGCCGCTTAAACCCAATAAGGGAAAAAATGAAATGTCCCAAGAGCCTATACCTAGGGCCGGAGATTCGTCGGGCTTAGGGGTTCGGATGATCACTCCTACACTACCTAGTTGTAAACACGCTAAGGCGGAGCCCCTCACAACTGGCCTCACAACCTTCGTGCAGCCGTGAAAGCGCTTGGTTGAGTTGCACGTTTCACTCAGCCTCGGGGCTTGGGGTTCCAAGGCTTCTTGGGGTTTTTGAACCCTAAACCCTAAACCCTAAACCCTAAACCGCCCTAGACTCAAAGTTACTCACATAGGAATGCCGCCCAAAAAGCCCTAAACCCTAAACCCCAAACCCTAAATGATTTCCCAAAAAAGCACAAGGCTCAGGGCTTAGGGGAACCCTCGAGGCCCTAAAAGCCCCAAAACCTGTGGAGTTTAGAGGCCTCAAGGGCCTGTTTGTCAGACTTGGGGCTTGGGGCTTGGGGCTTGGTAAGGGTTTGGGCTGGGGCTTGGGGCTTGGTAAGGGTTTGGGGTTTGGGGTTTGGGGCTTGGGGCTTGGGGCTTGGGGCTTGGGGTTTGGGGCTTGGGGTTTGGGGTTTGGGGTTTGGGGCTTAGGGTGTAGGGTTTAGGGTTTAGGGTTTGGGGTTTTGGGGTTTTGGGGGTTTGGGTTTTGCTGACTTTAGACCCGATGGAAGCACCTGGAAGGCACCCTGAGATCCCAATGCCTCCAAGCCTTAGCCACAGAGCAGAGCTCCTAAAACCCTAAACCCTAAACCCGAAACCCTAAACTCTAAACCCGAAACCCTCAACCCTAAACCCCAAACATGTAAAAGAATTCGGGTCCCGCTTTGGAACTCGGGGAATGGGACAAGGGTGGTTTCAAGAAGGGGGGGTTAGTGACGGAGGGAAAACGTGCCCAAGTGTCGCTACATAGTATACATACTAACGTGCGAAAGCTATTTGCCGCTCCATACATGTTTTTGCCGGCGTACTATAGAATGTGTCCCAAGTTGTGCGAGGGAGCCTCTGGCGAAAAACTGCCTCCCGAATGCAGCCGGAGCCTCCCAGACAAACCAATCAAGGGAGTGGCCAAAATGATTTTTCCGGGGCTGGCTAAAATCAATTTGGCCTTCTTCCGAATGGCCTTGTAGTTTACTTACACAGAACGGAACGGAACGGAACGCTCGGAACGGAAGACCCCGGAACAACCGGAACGGAACTGGCACTGCGTGGAGATAGCTGAAAGCAACAGCCCTCAATCGCGCCGTAGTTTAGGGCGTTTTCAAGCGGCTGAAAAGATGTTCCCAAATTACTGGGACGACAATCGGAACACCCTCATTCGCGCATCAAGTAAGGCTTTGGAGCTTTCATCGCGAGCACCAAATTGCTGAACCGAGGCAGCCTTTTCGCGCGGTGAATAAGGGTTTGGAGCCTTGGTCGCGCCGTTGTGAAGGAGGTCGACAACCGAAACGGCCTTCTTCGCGCGATAATTGCGGATTTGGAGCCTTATGAACGCTGTAGTTAAAGAGGCCCCCAAATTGCTGAAATTCGCGCGGTAAATAAGGATTTGGAGCCTTCATCGCGCCCAAAAACTCAAGAGGAGGTTCCCAAATGTTGAAATGGAAGAAAACCGAAACAGCCCTATTCGCGCGGTAAATAAGGACTTGGAAGTGGAGGACCTCCTAACAGAAGTGTTTCGGGCCACAAGATCCACGGTAACGCGAGGGCACAAACACTTCTTAGCCGAAGTCCCCCACTTCCAAATCCTTCTTCGCGCCGTAAATACTAGTAATGGCTCAAATTGGTTGAAGCCCAACACCCCCCAAATTACAGCGTAGTCAAGGATGTTCCAAAACTACCTTATTCGTTTCGTAAATAAGGATGCTCTCTGCTGGCGCCAAGTGCTTGAAACCCAAAACCCTTAGCTACGCGATGCTCTCTACTGGTTGAAGTTCACTCAGACCTCAAAATGCCTTCACCACAGGGTGGTTAAGGATGCTCCAAGGCTACCTTCTAATCGCAGGCGTAGTTAAGGATGCCCTCTTCCGACTGAACTTGAATAAGAACAAAAAGCTTCAGAACTATGCCGTAGTTCAAGATGCTCCAAAATTGATGAAAAGGCAAGGTGCCTAGAGCCATGATTTTTCTGCTGCAAACATCCAAAATGCTTTTTGGCTGGTGTTCATGTACAAACTCTCCAGAACCATACTTTTGAGCTCAAAACATGTCTAACCCCAAACCTTAAACCTTACTCAATGTTAAACCTTGAACCCTAGATCTTAACAAAAAGACAAGCCAAGGTGTCTAGAACAACGCTTTTCTTTTTCTGCTGAAACATACCAAAAAGGCATCTTGAAGCTGGTTTCACTTGCAAAACGCAGACCAAACTCTCCAGAACAACATTCTTTAGCTCAAAACATGCACTCAAACCTTAAACCTTACTTAAACTTAAATTGAACCCTAGATCTTAACAAAACGGCTATAAGCCCTGCAACCCTAACACCACCCCCCCCCCCCCCCCCCCGCCCCCCGCCCCCAACTACAACCCTAAAGGGCCCTAAAACCTGCATAGCCTAAACGCCCTTACCCTAACCACCCTTCTTACATGCCCTGAGGAACGTTCAATCCGAAGCCCTAGACCGAACCCTGAGTTTAGGATTTAGGGTTTAGGGTTTGGGGTTTAGGACTACAATGTCAAACCCTCACCCCTTCAGGGCCACCACTCGCAAAATACGTTCGCGGTGCCCTCATAGCGAGCCTGGTGGGGAGGCATTGGGGTTGAGGGTCTAGGGTCGAGGGCTTAAAGCCCTCAACTTTAAAGCCTATTGACCCTAAACCTCGCTAAACTCTGACCCCTATATGTCCCTAACCGCGGAGGGCGAAACAGATCTTAGGCGCTGGCTACAACTGTTCCTCATCACTCTTGTCGATGGCACAACACGGTCCCGCCCCAACGCCACGCACTGCAAAACATCACAGACTTCTAGATGGCTTCGTGAGTTCAGAATCCTGACACAGAGCTGATGGCCTCATGCCCAGCTGAGGGTCGGAGAAGTTTGAGGCAACAGCGACTCATCCTCACCCCACATGCTGCAACACGCGGTGTCATCGGCTCAGACTATGAGTGGTGTGCATGCGTTGTCTCATCACCTTTGGCCTCAGCCGAACGAGACCTAAAGCTGTTCCTCATCACTCTTGTCGATGGCACAACACGGTCCCGCCCCAACGCCACGCACAGCAAAACATCACAGACTTCTAGATGGCTTCGTGAGTTCAGGAATCCTGACACAGAGCTGATGGCCTCATGCCCAGCTGAGGGTCGGAGAAGTTTGAGGCAACAGCGACTCCTCACCCCACATGCTGCAACACGCGGTGTCATCGGCTCAGACTATGAGTGGTGTGCATGCGTTGTCTCATCACCTTTGGCCTCAGCCGAACGAGACCTAAAGCTGTTCCTCATCACTCTTGTCGATGGCACAACACGGTCCCGCCCCAACGCCACGCACAGCAAAACATCACAGACATCTAGATGGCTTCGTGAGTTCAGGAATCCTGACACAGAGCTGATGGCCTCATGCCCAGCTGAGGGTCGGAGAAGTTTGAGGCAACAGCGACTCATCCTCACCCCACATGCATCAACACGCAGTGTCATCGGCTCAGACTATGAGTGGTGTGCATGCGTTGTCTCATCACCTTTGGCCTCAGCCGAACGAGACCTAAAGCTGTTCCTCATCACTTTGTCGATGGCACAACACGGTCCCGCCCCAACGCCACGCACAGCAGAACATCACAGACTTCTAGATGGCTTCGTGAGTTCAGGAATCCTGACACAGAGCTGATGGCCTCATGCCCAGCTGAGGGTCGGAGAAGTTTGAGGCAACAGCGACTCATCCTCACCCCACATGCATCAACACGCGGTGTCATCGGCTCAGACTATGAGTGGTGTGCATGCGTTGTCTCATCACCTTTGGCCTCAGCCGAACGAGACCTAAAGCTGTTCCTCATCACTTTGTCGATGGCACAACACGGTCCCGCCCCAACGCCACACACAGCAAAACATCACAGCCATCTAGATGGCTTCGTGAGTTCAGAATCCTGACACAGAGCTGATGGCCTCATGCCCAGCTGAGGGTCGGAGAAGTTTGAGGCAACAGCGACTCATCCTCACCCCACATGCTGCAACACGCGGTGTCATCGGCTCAGACTATGAGTGGTGTGCATGCGTTGTCTCATCACCTTTGGCCTCAGCCGAACGAGACCTAAAGCTGTTCCTCATCACACTTGTCGATGGCACAACACGGTCCCGCCCCAACGCCACGCACCGCAAAACATCACAGACTTCTAGATGGCTTCGTGAGTTCAGGAATCCTGACACAGAGCTGATGTCCTCATGCCCAGCTGAGGGTCGGAGAAGTTTGAGGCAACAGCGACTCATCCTCACGCCACATGCATCAACACGCGGTGTCATCGGCTCAGACTATGAGTGGTGTGCATGCGTTGTCTCATCACCTTTGGCCTCAGCCGAACGAGACCTAAAGCTGTTCTTCATCACTTTGTCGATGGCACAACACGGTCCCGCCCAAACGCACGCACCGCAAAACATCACAGACTTCTAGATGGCTTCGTGAGTTCAGGAATCCTGACACAGAGCTGATGGCCTCATGCCCAGCTGAGGGTCGGAGAAGTTTGAGGCAACAGCGACTCCTCACCCCACATGCTGCAACACGCGGTGTCATCGGCTCAGACTATGAGTGGTGTGCATGCGTTGTCTCATCACCTTTGGCCTCAGCCGAACGAGACCTAGAGCCGTTCTTCATCACACTTGTCGATGGCTCAACACGGTCCCGCCCCAACGCCACGCATCGCAAAACATCACAGACTTCTAGATGGCTTCGTGAGTTCAGAAACCTGACACAGTGAGCTGATGTCCTCATGCCCAGCTGAGGGTCGGAGAAGTTTGAGGCAACAGCGACTCCTCACCCCACATGCTGCAACACGCGGTGTCATCGGCTCAGACTATGAGTGGTGTGCATGCGTTGTCTCATCACCTTTGGCCTCAGCCGAACGAGACCTAGAGCCGTTCTTCATCACACTTGTCGATGGCTCAACACGGTCCCGCCCCAACGCCACGCATCGCAAAACATCACAGACTTCTAGATGGCTTCGTGAGTTCAGAAACCTGACACAGTGAGCTGATGGCCTCATGCCCAGCTGAGGGTCGGAGAAGTTTGAGGCAACAGCGACTCATCCTCACCCCACATGCTGCAACACGCGGTGTCATCGGCTCAGACTATGAGTGGTGTGCATGCGTTGTCTCATCACCTTTGGCCTCAGCCGAACGAGACCTAAAGCTGTTCCTCATCACTCTTGTCGATGGCACAACACGGTCCCGCCCCAACGCCACGCACTGCAAAACATCACAGACTTCTAGATGGCTTCGTGAGTTCAGAATCCTGACACAGAGCTGATGGCCTCATGCCCAGCTGAGGGTCGGAGAAGTTTGAGGCAACAGCGACTCATCCTCACCCCACATGCTGCAACACGCGGTGTCATCGGCTCAGACTATGAGTGGTGTGCATGCGTTGTCTCATCACCTTTGGCCTCAGCCGAACGAGACCTAAAGCTGTTCCTCATCACTCTTGTCGATGGCACAACACGGTCCCGCCCCAACGCCACGCACAGCAAAACATCACAGACTTCTAGATGGCTTCGTGAGTTCAGGAATCCTGACACAGAGCTGATGGCCTCATGCCCAGCTGAGGGTCGGAGAAGTTTGAGGCAACAGCGACTCCTCACCCCACATGCTGCAACACGCGGTGTCATCGGCTCAGACTATGAGTGGTGTGCATGCGTTGTCTCATCACCTTTGGCCTCAGCCGAACGAGACCTAAAGCTGTTCCTCATCACTCTTGTCGATGGCACAACACGGTCCCGCCCCAACGCCACGCACAGCAAAACATCACAGACTTCTAGATGGCTTCGTGAGTTCAGGAATCCTGACACAGAGCTGATGGCCTCATGCCCAGTTGAGGGTCGGAGAAGTTTGAGGCAACAGCGACTCATCCTCACCCCACATGCTGCAACACGCAGTGTCATCGGCTCAGACTATGAGTGGTGTGCATGCGTTGTCTCATCACCTTTGGCCTCAGCCGAACGAGACCTAAAGCTGTTCCTCATCACTTTGTCGATGGCACAACACGGTCCCGCCCCAACGCCACGCACCGCAAAACATCACAGACTTCCAGATGGCTTCGTGAGGTCAGAATCCTGACACAGAGCTGATGTCCTCATGCCCAGCTGAGGGTCGGAGAAGTTTGAGGCAACAGCGACTCATCCTCACCCCACATGCTGCAACACGCGGTGTCATCGGCTCAGACTATGAGTGGTGTGCATGCATTGTCTCATCACCTTTGGCCTCAGCCGAACGAGACCTAGAGCTGTTCTTCATCACACTTGTCGATGGCACAACACGCTCCCGCCCCAACGCCACGCATCGCAAAACATCACAGACTTCTAGATGGCTTCGTGAGGTCAGAATCCTGACACAGAGCTGATGTCCTCATGCCCAGCTGAGGGTCGGAGAAGTTTGAGGCAACAGCGACTCATCCTCACCCCACATGCATCAACACGCAGTGTCATCGGCTCAGACTATGAGTGGTGTGCATGCGCTGTCTCATCACCTTTGGCCTCAGCCGAACAAGACCTAAAGCTGTTCCTCATCACTCCTGTCGATGGTACAAGTCCCGCTCAAGACAGACTTCGTAAATTCAGAGTCAACACCCCCTAAGCCTCTATATCTAGAAATGTTCCCCTGGTTCGCTCTGTGCGTTGCCAGGCCGAATGGTTTACAGTTCGAGGGTTTAAGGCTACCCCCCAAACCCCGAATCTCTGAACCCTACGGGTAGATGGGGGGGTCAGAATCACGCAAAGGGGAGTAAGGACAAATTTTGGACCGAACTAGGGCCGTGACAGGTGCGGTCGTCGAAGACCCTTCCGTGCGCAACAGCCCGAGTGGAGAGGAATCAGCATCATTCGCACACGTAGGCATCTTCATGCCCAGAAGAGGGTCACAAAGCTTTATTTGCATCATTGTCCTCTTGCCGTTTTCACCGAAACAGCTCCAACAGAGCAAGAAGGCGGACAAAGACAGGTGCGGTCGTTGAAGATGCTTCCGTCTGCAACAACCCGACTGGAGAGGAATCAGCATCATTCGCACACAGAAGAATCTTCATGCCCCGAAGAGGGTCGCAAAACTTCATTTACATCATTGTTCTCCGGCCGTTGTCCCCGAAGCCCCGAAACAGTTCACACCGGGAAAGAAGCTATCGGAAAGGTAGGGACAAATCCTGGACCCAATTCAGGTCCGTGCCATGTGCCGTTTCACATGCAACAACCCGACTCGAGAGGAATCAGCATCATTCGCACATGTAGGCATCTTCATGCCCAGAAGAGGGTCACAAAGCTTTACTTGCATCATTGTCCTCGTGCCGTTTTCACCGAAACAGCTCCAACAGAGCAAGCAGGTGGACAAAGACAGGTGCGGTCCTTGAAGACTCTTCCGTCTGCAACAACCCGACTGGAGAGGAATCAGCATCATTCGCACACAGAAGCATCGTCATGCCCAGAAGAGAGTCACAAAGCTGTATTTGCATCATTGTCCTCTTGCCGTTTTCGCCGAAATAGCTCCAACAGTGGACAAACCCAAGTGCGGTCCTTGAAGACCCTTCCGCATGCAACAACCCGACTGGAGAGGAATCAGCATCATTCGCACAAAGAAGCATCTTCATGCCCAGAGAAGGGTCACGGTCACAAGACTTCGTTTACATCATTGTCCTCGGGCCGCTGTCGCCGAATCAACCCCGCAGATCAAGAAGCCATCGGAAAGGGGGGTAAGGACAAATCCTGGACCCAGTTGCCAATTCAGGTCCGTTAGAGGCGCGGCCCTTGAAGACCTTCCCACATGCAACAAGAGGAATCAGCATCATTCGCACACATCGGCATCTTCACGCCCAAAAGGGGGTCACCAGACTGCCGTCAGCGCCGAGGCAGGAAAGAGAGGAAGGCAACTCTGCATGCAGCAAGCTTCGACAAGAGCCTGTGACCCTAAACCCTACACCCTAAACCCTAAACTCTAAACCCTAAACCCTAAATGCAACAAAAGAGCCAGCCATGCTCCCAAAGAGCAGGTTAATCGCTAAGGCGGCTAAGGGTTCCCCGCATCGGCTGTCAAAATCTTGTGCACACAACTCACAAACAGGACCGCAGGCCGCTCAACCCTGTTAAAAAACAATGCTGTCTGGGGTTTGGGGTTTGGGGTTTGGGGTTTGGGGTTTGGGGTTTGGGGGTAGGGTTTAGGGTTTCGGGTTTACGGTTTAGGGTTCAGGGTTCAGGGTTCAGGGTTCAGGGTTCAGGGTTCAGGGTTCAGGGTTTAGGGTTTAGGGTTTAGGGTTTAGGGTTTAGGGTTTAGGGTTTGGGGAGGGGGGGTGGAGGGGGTCTTAAGCAATTCATAGCAACTTCAGAGACGGCCTCCGCATCGCACTCCCAGCCTCGGAGAGGGTTTAGGGGTTTAAGTGGTAGGGTTTAAGGTTTAGGGTTCAGGGTTTAGGGTTTAGGGCTTAGGGTTTAGGGTTTAGGGTTTAGGGTTTAGGGTTTAGGGCTCAGGGTGGTAGGGTTTAGGGTTTAGCGTTTAGAAGAGAGACAGGCAGAGATCAGGGCTTTGGGCACCGTAGGGAGTCTTAGGGTTATGTGTTCGGGACATCGGGCTTTGTTTTTTGGGGGGCTTGCTTTGAGTTTGAGAGTTTGATGCTTTAGGGTGTCCGGTTGAGGGCAGAATTGAGCTTGGGGCCTTGGGCTGAGGAGATTTGGGGCTTGTGTTCGGCTTCGCCGCCCCCTGTTTTAGGGTTTAGGGTTGAGAGCTTGGGGGGCTTGAAATTCCTCGAGATTTTGAGATATTAGGGGCTGGATGGGAGGTGTGTTTGTTCTCCAGATTTCGGACGGCTCCCTGGCGCCTCGATTTTGGAGTCCCAGCAAGCGGTTTGAGAGTCCTAAACCCTAAACCCTAAACCCTAAACCCTAAACCCTAAACCCTAAACCCTAAACCCTAAACCCTAAACCCTAGACTCTAGACCCTAGACCCTAGACCCTAAACCCTAAACCCTAAACCCTAAACCCTAGCGGCGGATGCTGTTGACGAACCGTACCGGACAAGAACCGCAGAAAACCGAAGCAGAAAGGGTTTCGTTGCTGAAGGCCGTTTTGCAAGCCCTACATCATCCCCCTTACGCACGAACGTCAGGAAGTCGCCATAGAAAATAAGACCTACATTGGGGTCCAAAGTCTAAAGTCCTGCTTTGGGCTATCTGGATCCAGCCTCAGGGGAAGGTTCGGCTTCATCAAGAGTAAAGGCAATAAGGAACCGTGCGAACCGCTGAGCCGCACCCTTCCAACCGAATGGTGTGAACCATCACCCATCACCAGTTCATCGCCGGTTCGACTCATTGCAAAACGTACCGAATGCAACTGTGGCCACCCTAAACCCAAACCCAAAACCCCAAACCCACAACCCTCAAAACCTTAAACCCAAAACCCTAAATCCTAAACACTAAACCTATACCCTGAATCCTAACCCAAAACCCAAAACCCTAAATCCTAACACCCAATAAACCCTAAAGCCCTCGAAGCTAGAACCGCTGCTTTCGGGGTAACCTGTTTAGGGTTTAGGGTTTAGGGTTTAGGGTTTGGGGTTTGGGGTTTAGGGTTTAGAGTTTGCGGTTTGCTGTTTAGGGTTTAGGGTTTCCTGCTTTGAGTAGGGATTCGGGCCCTCGTTTTTAGTGCTGGAACTCCTGGATTCGCGCCCACTTGGAATCGACCAGCAGCAGGGTTTAGGGTTTTGGGTTTTTATGTTTATGTGCTTAGGGTTTGGGGTTTAGGGTTTAAGGTGTAAGGGTGGTTTTAGGTTTTGGGGTTCACGGTATAGGGTTTAGGGTTTAAGGTTTCAGGGTTAGTGTTTGGGGGTTAGGGTTCAGCATGCTGTGCATCACATGGGAACCTATGCAGTTGAGATGGGTATGCTGGGGGGTAGCTTCCCATGTTCCCAGTCAAGGGATTGTAAGGGGACGATACTGTTTCTTCGGATGAACCCTAAACCCTAAACCCTAAACCCTAAACCCTAAACCCTAAACCCTAAACCCTAAACCCTAAACCCTAAACCCTAAACCCTAAACCCTAAACCTTGTATACCCCTTATGTACCGCCATAAAGCCCAAGGGCCCACCCTTCGGAACCCTTTAAGGAAGGTAAGGGACTAGGGTTTAGGGTTTAGGGTTTAGGGTTTAGGGTTTAGGGTTTAGGGTTTAGGGTTTAGGGTTTAGGGTTTAGGGTTCAGGGCCCCTGTATCTACCCAGACGGTCATTCTGGGGGTCTACGAGATTAGAGGACCCCTTAGCATAAACCCTCAACCCTCAACCCTCAACCCTAAACCCTAAACCCTAAACCCTAAGCCGGCCCCCCCCCCCCCCCCCCCCCCCCCCCCCCCCCCCAATTTACGTTGGGCTCCTATGTTGAACCCGGCGTGCTTGGTAGTGCAGGAAGAACCCTGCAGCAAGCAAAGCCTTGACCAACCCGCCAAACCCCTTAAAAAACCCTAAGACCCCCCAAAAAAGCCCAAAAACCTAGGGTTTAGGGCCTAGGGTTTCCCCAAGAACCCCTTATATAAACCCTAGACCCCTAAACCCTAAAGCCGCAAACCCCTAAACCAAAAAGCCTAAACCCCTACACCCGGTTCCCGTAAACCCCTAAACCCCAAAACCCCTACACCCTAAACTAGGAGGGCCCTTAAAACCCTGTGACAAATATGCCGGAATATCATCCTCTTAAACCCAATAAGGGAAAGCATAAAATTTCCCAAGGGTCGAACATCCAGACAACCCTAAACCCTAAACCCTAAACCCTAAACCCTAAACCCTAAACGCTAAACCCTAAACCCTAAACCCTAAACAATAAACCCTAAACCCTAAACCCTGGACAGGAGGGCTTGGGTCCGTGCGCCCGATGCCTTCGTCGCTGAGCTTCTTGTAGCCTGGAGTTCCCAGAGACTCCAAGACCCCTTCATTAAGAAATATTCCTTCAACCATATAAGGAACCAAGTATAATTTAAGGAAAATCCCCTAATTGAGGGGTATTGGAGTCCCTGGTTGTTCAGCTCTTCCGGTTTAGACTTGAAATGGGTTTATGGTAGGGTTCATAGTCTAGCAGCCCTATAAACTTTCATCCCTATAACCCCTAAACCCTACAAAAACCCTAAACCCTACGAAGACCCCCTAAACCCTAAACTGTCGGGTGTGTAGGGTGTCTGGGGCTCGTAGGGTTTGTGGGGTTTCTGGGGCCCAGTGTTGCGTGATGAACGCTGTAACTTTCGTCCTCTACTTGGAGGTTTATGGGTGCTTATAGCCCCAATTATCAGTCTACTTGGGGGACTTCGGGGGCTGAGAAGTGCACTGATACTTGGGGCTAGAAGTGGTTTGGATGGTCACGAGCTTCATATGATCTACTTCCCACGACAGGAAGGGATGTACTTTGGGGCTTATCTCACATATGGGGAACGTTCTGGTACCCTAAACGATACGTAAGGCTTTATAGCCGACAACGCAAGGACTCTCAGGAAGCCCTAACTCGACGCCCTAAAGCCCCTTAAAGGGTTTAGGGTTTAGGGTTTAGGGTTTAGGGTTTAGGGTCCCCCATGAACCTCCAACCAAGCCGGCCACAAACTTCTCCCGTGCCCCGGCGCCTTCGGGCAGGAATAGCGGGTCCGCACCTCTGCGCACGTCACTTGGGAGGCTTTGGGGTGGCTTCGGGTTTTGGGGGCAGGCTTTGGGGTTCGTACTTCCCGGTACTTGGAGGTTCAGGGTACTTAGCAACCCATGCTAAGTGTAGTTTTAGCCCACCTGCAAGCCCCTTTAAGTACCCTAATAGGATCATAATTCGGCTAGAACTTGCTGGGTCTCAGCGGCTTGCAAGAAACTAAGTTTTTAGTTTTTTTGCACTACATATATGAGTAAGTTATTAAATATATATCAATGCAAGAATGGATTGCCTGGAGTGGCCTGGCACGCCTTTTTGTTCCTCAGTCACGCATTCCGATCTTGAACTCCACCCGCTCGAAATGGTCCTGGCCAATCCAAGAAGCTGGCACAGTCAGGGTTAGCTGCAGCACGACGCAAAACTCAATCAGGCTCATCCTTCTTTCTGCTTTGCACAGACCCGGACTCGGACTCGGTCACCCCTGGTCGTAAAGAACCCCAAGCTTCATGAGGAGCTTGTCCAGATTCCAGGACTTGCCGCTCTCAGCAGAATCGCTGTCCGAGCTCAGGCTCGGGCTCGGACACAAATTAAAAGTCAATTTCGGATGCCGAGGTTTCTCAGGCATCCCTCCCTTGTAAACTCGAAGCTTACAGCCATTCAAGGCCCCATGCGCGAACAACACATCCGAGTGTGCCGGATATTTGTTGGCAAAACCCTCGGTCAGATACAAGTGAAAGTGCAGGTCCAAGGCTCGTTGGAAGGCGTAACAATTGCCCTTCTGCATTGCGGTCTGAATGAAATCTCGGTCGCAAACTCGGACTCCTCTCAGTCTGGCTTCCAGTGCCTCCGGCAAGTAAAGCCCTTCGGATATGTTGGCGACCATTAAAACGTCGGCCGACGCAAAGTCCATGGTCAAGCGGAAGCGGGCACTCACATTCTCGGGCCAGTGGGCACCGTGCGCCATCTTGACGCAGACAGTGTTGCCAAGCTTGGGGGCTTTGGCCCGGGCAGCACTCGGAGCATTGGCGGCCATGGGGCCAACCACGGACCCTGTTGCATGGACATATGCAGGTACACAGCCTGCCTTCGTGCCAAAATCAACCTTTTTTCGCTTCTTGACGAGCTCGATCTGCGAAGCCACTGCGGCATTGATGACCTCATCTTCCATCGTATCATCCTTGTCCGCCACGGACTCTGGCGTCACCACCTCCTGGTTCTGCTCGGGCGCCTTTCTTTTGCTGGACGAGGACGCAGAGCTGGAGGCAGGTTGTTCCACGCCTCCGGCTAGAGTCAGGATTATTCATGGCCATAGGTCAGAAACAAAAGCAACATCATAGCTCGGAAAACTATAAATAAACCTTGCGGCTGAAATGCCCACTCTGAATTCGGCGGCTTCCGCAACCATCTCGGACATCGTGTCTTGGGACCCTTTTGCGCCCGTTCGCACAGCACTGTCGAGTGACTCCTTGTGTTGCCTCATCTGGGCTGCTATGGATTTGCTCGAGCTCGCCCGCAATGGTGCCAACCTCGGTTTGTCATTGCGCTCTTGCACGGACAGGAGGTCTCGGGCAGGTAACTGCTTCTCGCCGTAAAACTCAGCGTAAGCCTTTTGGGCTCGCAGGCCAAAGTAGCTTGCCTGCCAACGCACCTGCCGATCTCGACTCTCGGTCGCGGACGTAGTCAGGGACTCGGGCTGGAAGACACTGGCTCGGCCACTCATGTTCTGAACGTTGAGTTTGACACTATCCTCGAGCCGGAAAATGTTGAGGTGATGAGCCCTGCTTTTCTGCTCGGTCAAGCTGATCTCGTGCAACCACCGCTCCACATTGCAGGTGGACGTCATGAACACGAGCGAATGCTTGATGAGCTTCACGGCCTCGTACCTGTTTCGGATCTGGCTCTTTCTCAGCTCGGACAGGGTCTTCACCCAGGCCTGCTTGGATGGCTGCTGGCTGGGATTCTTCGCGTGCCACAAGGCTCGAGCAAAGAGACCATGGCCAGGTCCGTGATCCTCGGGCGCCTGTCCCCAGAACTGCTTCCTGAGTGAACAGGCGGCTGGGACTTTAACACACATAACTCAGTCTCTGCCACTGGCTCTGAACTACAAATCCAAATTATTAAAAAAATCAGCTACCAAGGTGCCAGAGCATCTTGCCGTCTAAATTCCACTGCTTTGCGACTCGGCCGATCATCGTTTCTCGCTGCCTCATACTCAGGTCCGCATGCACGTCCAGTGCAGAAAGAGAATTCACATACTCCCACAAGGGAAAGTTCGCTCGGAAGTAGGCGTCCACAAGCTTGTAGACTCTGCGCAGATCTTTGCGGATCTCTGCCTCGGATGTTGTTTGCCAGACACTGAGCACGTGCTCGGGCCTTGCACTCCTGGAGCCACGGGGGCGTCGGCCAAGCACTCGGACGGCACCCAGTTTCTTCAAGGTGTTCATGGCCTCCACTGTCACGGACTTGTCTGCAGTCAGAAGGTTCCCCTCCTTGAACAGGTGCCTCATCTGGTGCATGATCTCGGACGCCTTGCGATGGGACGTGCACGAGCACAAACTTTACTGCTACTCGGACTCGTGCAACCATTTTCGGACGCTCGGCCTGAGTTCCGCACAGGCATGCGTCGTCCTCGGACACGTCACATAGACGAAGAAACCGGTGACAAACCAACATCGCGTCGCACACGACGGCTGCACGCACCACTGCCTTGGTGGCACCATCACCTGTCATCCGGCCTAACACGTTCTCTGCCCATGTCACATCCTCGGGATCACCCTCTTCACAGCATCGGGCCAAAAACTCGTACAGCGAGGGCAATGCCTTCAGAATCTTGAACAAGGGCAAAGACGCGGACTCGAACCGTTGCATGGCAAACGAGAAACTCCTCAACGTGCGACAAAACTCGGTCTCGGACTCGGGCGGCTGGCTCGCCTCGAACCACAAACCCAGTTTCCGGGATTTCTCCAGGACTCGGGCGACGGAGTGCTCCCCTGTCACCAATATGTCCAACAAGCCGCGCATCTCGGTCAAGCTCGTCCACGTGCTGCGCTGACACGCTCGCATCCTGTGAGCTCGGTCTCGGACGATGAACTTCAACTTGGGTAACTCCGTGGCTGCCAGTGTCTGCAATGCCTGCTGCTCGGACAACCCACCGTCCGCCACGGCCACAGTAAGAATGTCCTGGCTCTCTCGGGCTTTCTCTCGGGCTTTCTCTCGGGCTTTCGCATCTCGGGCATCTAACCCTAAAGCCACTAAACCCTCATTCCTGAATCACTCTGCATCGTTGCACCTCGGGCCGGTCCTTGAGTCTCTGGAAGAGTCTCTCGTCCAAAGCGTCCTCGGGCCCAACGACTCCTCCTTGATCCCTTCGGCCAAGCCGTCTCGTGCAAAAAGACTTCAACGTGGCCATGACGGCTCGTGCAACATTTTCCTCAGCTGTCTTTCGTGCAGACGCCCTGACAAAGGACCAGTGTTGCACAAACGTTCTCCGTGCCGACACGTCTCTGGACCTGGCCCATAGTCTCGGGCAATGCCAATCAAGCAGTCATAGGTGCCGCTGGCCGGCAGCCACTTATTGTGCTTCAGACCTTCACAAATGTTTTTTTTTGCTCGCTCTCTGTCTCTCTCTCTCTCTCTCTCTCGGTCTCTATCTCTCTCTCTCTCTCTCTCCCTCTCTCAGAGAGCCTCTCTCCCTCTCTCCCTCTCTCCCTCTCTCTCCCTCTCTCTCTCTCTCTCTCTCTCTCTCTCTCTCTGCCTTGCCATCCCGAGGGCTCTACATGTTGCCCGTGCCCGCCCCGCCTGAGTAATAGAACCGTCCGGCTACCAACACGCAGGAATCTCGTTCATCGAGAGCAATGCCACAATGTTCTGCCTCTGCAGAAGAAGCAGACTCGGCACGCACCGCACTTTTCGCTCCGTCCCCAACAACACATTTGATTCCCCGTCCTTCTCCAAGACACACATATCCTGGCCCTCCAGCACTCGGGCCATTGCTGTCACCATCTGCTTGCAAACTCGCTCTGACAAATCCTTCTCACCGCTGTTTTCAGCGTATGCTCGAAAGTCCTTGGCAAGCACATCAAGTCTGATCTGCAATGCCCACCGACTGCTGTTCTCTGCAGCTGAGATTCTCTAAACGTGTCTCGTCGGGCAACGACCACTCCAGCGAGACGAAATCGGTCTATCCGAGGAACAGAATCATTGATCCCCGTCGCCACAGCCAGTATACCAGAGCCACCCTCGGCCTCCCCTTGCCGCGCCGCCTGTTTCGCAGGCAAACTGGCGAGGGCTCGGACATGGCCAGCTGATTTCTCGTGTGCTCTGAAAGCGTGGGGTCCCATCATGTGCACGGACGACGCGGATAACCGAGCGAAGGAACAAGACCTTGTTTGCAAAGCTCCATTCAAATTTCAGACGCAACAACAGATATCTCACTCTGAAACTCGTCTCATCAGTCACAGCCAAGGGACCCTGGCACCTTGAAGCTGTTGCACAGCCAGCATCCAATGGCCCACTCGCCCCAGGTCTCGGGCCGCATCGTTAGCCAGCTGGCTTTCTTGCCTTAGCACATGCGACAACGTAGTTGCTTTCCAGGCTGCACTTACAAACTTTTACCCATCACGACTAACTCCGGCAAAGTTCTGTGCTGCTGCTGCTGCTGCTGCTGCTGCCGGGCATCCGTTCAGCGGGTGGTCGAACGTGTACTGTCGACGCCAGGCGTGCTGCTCGGACTCGCTGTGCAATCTCTTTGACCCTTTCCGGAGTTTGCCCAGAAAACCAGCTTCAAAGAAACATCGGGCACCTCGGACTCGGCCCTCCACAACAATTGCTTAGTAATGCGTGGGCTCGGGCCGAGGTCTGGCAATTCGCACTATTCTCAACTTCAAGGCAGGGGGCATTCTCCACGTGGGCGGTCGCACTTCTGGAAGTGCTGCTCGTCGGACTCTGCTTCTGCATCCCCGTCTCGAGGGACAGCACACTGATGAACCGGCAGCAAACAGTGGTCACGGGCATGGGAGCCTCGGCAGGGATGCTGTGTGACTCCGCCTCGCTGACACGCGAACGAGACCCGGCCTTGGATCCGCAAATCAGCTGGGGCTGCCATGTGCTGGCACGTTTGGTTCGATGATGTCGCAATGTTTCGAACTCTGCCATGCTCTTCTGAACTCTAGTTGCCGAAAATTTATTTGCGCTGGCAAAATCATGGTCTGCATGTCTCGGACTCGTGTCGCTCAAACAGCGGCTCAACGACAACGGCGTCTGCGCACGCCACACCCGCACGAACAAGTCAGTGCTGCGCAGCGCAAACAATCAGACACATGTAATCTCTGGTCCAGTCCTCCGAAGGCTTCTCGAGCAAACTCACTGGCAGCCTGGCACATGGCAGCAGTTCTCATGAGAGCTTGGGCAAACTCGGTGTCAGGCCTTCTGTGAGATGACTATAGTCGAAAGAATGTTCCCGACCTCAGATGGACTCGGCTTCTGAATGTCTGTCTACTGTCTGACAGCATGCACTGGCTACCTGTGCCACCCTACCTTACCCCTCTGCTTGCTTCTTTTGCGCCTCCCGCAATCGAGCACGCCAGAGATCTCGGACAGTCACACTCGTGCCGGCAACACCACGCAGAGGCTCCCATGAAGTTGAACTTTCCAGAACCGCTGCGAAGAATTATTTAAGTATTACCCAATTGCATGGAAGCCGCTAACCCTACTGTGGCAAACACTTGGTTTCGGCGGGCATTAAACAATTTCGGCACTCACTCACCCAACTTCTTCGTCGATGCGTTCGAGCTCTCCTCCGAGCTGCTGCTCTCCTCCGGCTCCAACGGGTTGTCATCCTCGTCAATGCGGGACTTTCTTGGCTTCTCCGGCTCTCGAACCTTGATCTTCTTCTCAGGCGTCTGCACCGCAGTTTCGGCCTCGGGCAAGGCCTCTGTCTTGCGCGGAACGACTTGCGACACGGCCCCTGGATTCGGGCTTCCCCGGAGGCCAGTTGCTGCCTCTGGCTCCGTCTCGGGCACGCTCTGTTCCATGGACAAGGCTCTGTGGAATCTCTTGTCATTCTTGTTCATCACTCGGGCCTTCAAGCTCGCCTTGAGGAGGTCACCCAACAGCTCCTCGTGCTGCTTACTGGAGACCAGCATCAGCACAGGTGTTCTCGCGGCTATGCACTCGAGCGCGAACACCCCGGATCCGGGAGTCAGCAGCACCGCTCGTTCTGGGTCGTGCACTGCATGTAGAAACATTCGATACACGGCCTCGGACTTTTCAAAGTAGCACAAGGGCATCTCCTCCGACTCTTTCGTGTCCGCAGCGAACACCTGCCAGGGTCTGGGGCGCTAGGAAGGATTGCTCACACGGGCTGCGGGCCTCGGGCGTGGAATCTGTCACCATGCCCTTGGTCAGGGACGATGGCATGACCTCAGTCGGATTCGATTCTAAATAACCCGCACTCGGACTCGATACATAAGAACATGCCGGCCGCACGATCTCCTTCTGCTTCTTGGTGACCAACTTCAAGCCATTCAACGGGTCGGGCAGCGGCATGGCAGTGATCACCTTGCAAAGTGTGAGCTTACTGTCTTACTCTCTTACGCAATGACAGGGCCTTGCTGATTCCATATCTTGCCGCGGCACGGGCGAGGCCGTGGAGCTGCAGCCAGGCGCTACCCATTGGTCAATTTCTCGGGCTTCGATGAGGCCTGCTTCGCTCCCTCTTCCGAAAAACAGTGTCTCGCGGCCAGCCACGGTCGAAAGGTCTCCAGCAGGCTGGACTTTGCGGCGCTTCGCGGCTCCCAGGCACCTGGGCCACAATAATCATTATGTTCAATGACTCTCTCTCTCTGCCTCTCTCTGCCTCCTGCTCGCTTTCTCTCGCTGTCTCCGTCGCCGTCGCCGTTTCTCTCTCTCTCTCTCTCTCTCTCTCTCTCTCTCTCTCTCTCTCTCTCTCTCTCTCTCTCTCTGTGTCTGTCTGTCTGAGTATCCGACTCCTTCCGACAGGAGTCGCGGCGACGCTGGAGGCTTGCTTGGTCTGGAACCAAGAGCACGGAATGCGTCACCACATCCAGCCTGCCCAAACTCTTGCGAATCTCGGACATCCCCTTCTGGACACCACTGTCCAACGTCATGAAGACGTCCTCGCAGGGTTATCATTACTACTCAGCTCAGCAGGACCAATGTTCATTGCCGCCGTCCCGCCTCGTCCTTGCCGCACTCCTCGAAGGCTCTGGCTTGTGGAACGCCACTTTGTCAAAGACGGGAGTCCGTAGATACATGTTCTGGTTGAGTCGGGCGTATGGCTGGTTCTCGGTCGCAACCCCAGAGTCCATGTACCAGAGCGTTGTGCCCTTGCCCTTCGAGAGAAGGCTGTGGTTTTTCACAGCCTCGAGCCACGCACAGCTCGCGTCTCGGACGTTGCCGTGCACGAAGTGCACATAGAACGAGAACTCCTCCTGCTCTGGACACAACGCAATAAAAGCTCAAACTGCTGCTGCTTCTAAGACTAGTCAACTACTTTGCTTTCGGCCGCGAAGGGCCTGGACGGCATTCTCCACTTGCTTCTCCGGCCTTGGGCTTGGGTTTCATGGCCATGTTCCAGACATCGGTCGGCTCTCGGACAGCGGCGAGGAGAGCAGGATATCTCTCCTGTCACAGACGCACAGACACGCACAAAGACACACAGACACACACACCAACACACAAACACACAAACACACAAACACACAAACACACAAACACACAAACGCACAAACACACAAAGACACAAAGACACAAACGCACAAACACAGAAACACACAGACACACACGCACGCACGCACGCACGCACGCACGTACGTACGTACGCACGCACGCACGCACGCGCGCACACACACACACACACACACACGCACCCACACACACACACACAAGCACACACACACACACACACAA
>CAJNDS010002599.1:185000-210717 GCA_905221605.1 Symbiodinium natans | reverse complement strand
TGTGTGTGTGTGTGTTGTGTGTGTGTGTGTGCTGTGTGTGTGTGTGTGTGTGCGTGTGTGTTGTGTGTGTGTGTGTGTGTGTGTGTGTGTGTGTGTGTGTGTGTGTGTGTGTGTGTGTGTGTGTGTGTGTGTGTGTGTGTCTGTATGTGTGTGTGTGTGGGGTGTGTGTGTGTGTGTGTGGGGGTTTAGGGTCTAGGGTGTAGCCCGGGACGGACCTCCTCTCCGACTCGGGCTGCAAACGGAGATCCTGCGGGGCAGGCTCGCTTTCGGGCTTTTCGGCCGGGTGTGTTAAATTTCACTTAGGGTCCCTTTTGTTTTAGGGGCTTGGAGGTCTAGGGCTTCAGGGCCTACGGCGGTTTCATATTTCAATTTTGCATGCTGTCTTGTTTCCCTAAACCCTGCTAAACGTATTTAAACTCAGCCTATTAAATACTAAGCCCAAAGTAACCAAAAGAAGGGTCTGGGATGGAGGCAGGATTGAACATAACGAACCCGACGTCCAGCCCTCATAGTCTCATCCACCCGGCCCCGTCCGTGCAATGCTTCAAGGAGCAGGACCAAGGTCCGACATTCAGTCGTCTCCACAATGAAGAGGTAGATCCCAGAATGGGCCATGCGGGCGAGCCGCCAATGTGCATGCATCTCAGCCCTGCGGTCCAGGGAGAGGATGCCTGGATGAGGTGGACTCCGCAAGCCTTCTCCAGCTTGTCGTCTGCATGAGGCTTTCTGTGCCCATACCGCAGCTGCACGCCGACGGATTTAGGGTTTAGGGTTTAGGGTGTTTTCGAACCCAAGCCCCAGAACCCACTATACTATGTTCAGAAACAAACCGCTATATTATTTATTAGTGAATTGTGGGTAGATAAACCCGAAAGCATAAACCCAAGATACCCAATCGGATATATGCTTGAATCCGGACCCCTCCCCCCCAAAAAAAAAAAACAAAACATTAGGATTCAGAACCCCAAGCGATCTGAATCTGAACTTACGGTCGACGACTTTTTAGGGTGATTTTTTTTGCCACCCGCTTAGCTGACCTCTCGGACACTCTGCAGGGTGATTTAGGATTTAGGGTTTATAGGGCTCTGGAACACCCACTGCCTCAGAAAGGGGTCTGATTCCTAGAGGTTCGGGCTGGGTATTCACAGTCACAGAACACGGGCTTAAGTTTTTTATTTCAGGCGCTTAATAAAGTTTATTGTTTTATTTAGGATCCCATACGCCACAACACTTGCAGTCCTCGGCCATGGCGGCTGCCAGCACTCTGCCGAAAGCATCGCAGTGGTACCTCGGGCGGGTCTATTGATATAAATAATAATAATCATAATAATATTACTATTATTATAATAATTAATATTTAATTAAGAATAATAATAATAATTAATAAAATACAGTATTATATAAGTAGGCGAGAATCACGCAGACAACCCAAGCGGCTGCACAACTCAGGGAAAAACCACGCAAGCGGCTGCACAACATCAACGTTGCTCGGGCGGGCACGAGGTCGCAAACGGAGTCCAGAGCCAGCCTGCCGATGGAAACGACAACTCGTCATGACCGCAAACAAGCACCCGGAAACTGTCACAGGCATTGCACACGCTGCATTTTCTTTGTGCTGGGGCGTCTCGGACTCGGGGGAACGTCTTCACAGACTCTTATCCAATATGCCAGAAGCCCTGGCCCAAGCGAAACACTCGTACGATCGCGAATTGACTTTAATCACATATGTCACGGACTAGTAGTAAGACTTTAATCACATGGTCCCGCTCGGGCTCTGTCTTCCTCGTCCCCAAAATGGTCCAGGCCCAATTATCGGGCGACGGCTGCTCGGGCCCTCACTGGCCGTGCTGCCTCTGCCAGTCTTCCCACTTCTTCCACTCGGCCTCAGATTCTGACTCAGAGAGGTTTTCACAGACATCACACAACGCCCGCTGATTACAACCCAACTAATCTGCTGCCCAGTGTCCTGCTGCTCCTCGTACCAGGCCCGCCAACGTTCGTCCCAAACGCCGGGCTGCGCCGCCACCTCCTCCGCAGGCAAGTCGCCCTGGAAAACGCCCTCGGCCGTATCATGGTGCCACTCCTTCTCACGCTCATGCTCGGCCGTCGTTGTGGGAGGTGCCTGAGAGGGGGTCGCGGTCTGGCTTGTCTCGGGCCCTTTTGCGGGCTGGGGCTGCTGCACGGGCTGGGGCTGCACGGGCTGGGGCTGCTGCACGGGCTGGGGCTGCTGCACGGGCTGGGCCTGCACGGGCTGGGCCTGCACGGGCTGGGCCTGCACGGGCTGCTTGTTGGGCTGGGCCGGCTGCTGCTTGGGCTGGGCCGGCTGCTGCTTGGGCTGGGCCGGCTGTGCTGGCTTGGCCGACGGCGCCTCGGTCGGGGTGAGCTCGGGCTTGCCCTCCTCATCGGGCATGTTCCACACATCGTACGGCCCGACTCGGTCGATCTCCTGAGGCCGCAGGCCAGGTGCTGCTGGCGGCTCGGGCATTGGTGGGGGCCCAGGCACAACCTCGGCTGGCACGTAATGCACCTCGGACCGGGAACCTCGGTCTCGCGGCGCGGGCGACGTTCTCCGACCACCCTTGCTTTTGCCTGGGAGCACGGTGCTGCCTGCTGCCCCCATGCTCTCTTTCTCGGCCTTGGTGACAGACACTTTCACGCCACCCTCGGACACACCGGGCTCCACGTGCTCCTCGTACTCCCAGTCATCATCGTCGAGCTTGCCGGACCATGTCAGCCCAGCCGCTTCATCTAAGCTTCACAATGCGAACACAGTTTGCCTTCACTAAACTTGCAAGTAAAGTGGCCTTCACTAAGTCAATGCTGCCATTAATAAGTGCTGCTTTGTCTCTGAACGCGTGCATCTTCTCTCGGACATGGGCCGTTACCACCTTGTCCGGGTGCCACGAGCGTTCCTTTCGGTCCTGACTCTTCTTGGACTTGAACTGCTCCGGGAACCTCTTCTCGAGCACAAATCCTTGGCGGGGTTGGCCAAATATCATAGCTAACACCAAAATGTCACTGCATTGTTGCTTTAAATGCCCAAGCGGCTGATAAGCTTCGGGGAGATGGCGTGGGCATGCTCAGCTCCACTCGGGCTGTGCATCAGAAGCGCCAGGAGGCCCTTAGGGACACTGGCACGGCAGCCGAAGTTGAAAGTTGCTGCTACATAGCATACTAACTCAATACACTGGCAAAGTCAAGTGGCACAGTAGGCCATGTCGTCGCATCGACACACACGGAGCAAGTAGTACAAATGCGGCGCGAGCTCGTTCAGCTTCTCGGTCACCTGGCAGGGAACGACGGCTTCCGGTTGAAGCCCCGTGATCTAAAATGCATCAGTCAGAATCGGGGCCTTCTCGAGCGGGACACTCTCGTCAAGGGCGTGGAAGCCGGCACTGGCACCCTGACCCTGACCCTGACTGTGGCTCGGTGCTGGGCCAGCCATGTAGGCAGCTCTGGCTTCAGGTCCCAGTTTTGCGAGTGCCTCAGGCAGAGACTCATGCACTCGGTCAATGTTTGAATCTGACTCTCAGAAACACTCTCATGCTAGGGCCTCGGGGTTGTTGATCAGAAGTCCGTACTGGAACCCTAGGGTGTCGTAGTCTGGGTGACCACGGGTCGGCATGAAAGTTCTGAAGCTGAAAGCTCGGGCCGAAACTGCATTTTTCACAAACAACTCAACTCTGCTGTCAAACTTGACCAGACTCATGCGCTCAAATCTAACTTTGCAGCAGGCTAGGAAGCACCGGGCGCCTCATCGTCGTGCCGCGGAGACTCGAGCTCCAGCACTGGGTCAAGAACAGCACCTGGGCGACGCATGTCCATGCGGGCTACTCGAGCTGGACTTGCAACACAGCCACCTTGCTCTGCGGATGATATCTTACTTTTTCGACCGACAAAGCCGGCTGGCATCGCTGGACTGCAAAAAGACTCGGTCTCCAGCAGCGCGTGGAAGACAGACTCTCGTACTTAAACATTCAACTCGTACGAGGCGGGGCTGCACCAGCTTTCGCTGCAGCTTTTTGACCCTCGGTCATGTGGCTCTGGTCAATGCACGGACGTCCTCAACGGTATTCAGACTGGGCAAAACCAAGGCAAACAAACCGTCTGATTCAATTCAACAACAGCAATAATTAGAAGCCCAGCTGCGGGGCGGTTCTCGGATGTAATATGGATTCCCGGGCAACTGATTTTGCCACCACATCAGGAGTTGGTGAGCTTCGGCTGCCGCTGATGCCATTTCCTGGCGGGTAAGGCTTAAAGGCTGCTCGGTCTGTTGCTTAGACTCAGACTGAAACATAAAACTATCTAAAACCTCCAGTGCTGCTAGAGCCAAAGCACTCGGATGCATCTCATGAGTTCTTTGATGCCTGTCGACTTCGAGTACCGAGTCTTGTAGTCCACGGACGGAAAAGTGAGCTTGGCCAATCCATACTCCTGCCAATGACTCGGACGATTCCTCCTGAACCACCCCAAGGCCTGGCTGTAATCGTCCAGCAAGGTGTTGAGCTCCTAAGTTAGAAGACATGTCAGACGTTCAGGAAATTTTGCCATGCTGGACCATGCAATTGCTAGCCAAGTCTCGCACATGTCCACGATCATCTGGTACTGCAGGTTGGACAGTGGCACGTCCTTCTTGGCTTGGGCCTGCACGTGCTCTTTGGCCTCAGTTTGGCAGCAGGACTCGGCATCACAGATGCCCCAAGCAAACTGCACAGCTCGGACTTCGCCATCATTGAACTAACTTCGAACAGGTCACCTGCTGGGCCAATTTCTGCCTCTTCTTGTGCTCGCGCTGCGCCTTGCCCGGGTTCTTCGACTTCTTCTTGACCTCCGTCGCGGCACTCGAGGACGGCTCGGGCTTGGCCTTGGGCTCGGGGTTGGTCTTGGGCTTGGCTGGCTTGTACTTGGGCATCCCCTTCGGCTCGGGCTGATCCTGTCAGTCAAGCGACTCACTCTCGACCGGTAAATATTAAGCAATGTGAATCTGAATGACTCAGTTTCACCTTGCTGCTGCATTGCACTCGATTGGACCCAGCCTTCTTCTCGGGCAAGGAGCCATTGTCGGGAAGCCCGGACCACCACTCATCGGACGGGCTCCAATCATTGGACGAGGACCACCACTCGGACCAACTTCCGCCACGCTCGGACCACTTTCCATCCCGCTCAGACTGAGACTGAGACATGGCAAAATAATGGGCTAATGGCTTACTTCAGACATGCTTCAAACTCGGACATACTTCAAACTTGACTTCATCGTGCTACTGGCACTCTGTCATGGCTGTGGTGTGCATGGGTTCTGCTGGCAGTGGCCTTGAGCCCTGACTTTCGACTAGGAGGTTTCCAACTGCAAACACAAGCACGCCAATGACAACTGTGTGCTGAACTGGGCTTGGCACATCCTCGGGCCAGAAGGCTCGATCGCTGTGGCCAGCATGGACCTGGGTTGATAGAAATAACATCTCGGGTTGGAGCCTACGTCTCGGGAACTCAATGTCAAGGCACTCAGACAGTCATTCCTACTTTCCTCAAACTCCGAATGCCCGGGTTTAGGGTTTAGGGTTTAGGGTTGCGGGTTTAGGCTCGGTCTCGGGCTCCCGCGGATGCCTCGGGCAAGCTGAGGCCCCGGGCGAACTCGTAGCACTAAATTTTTAAACCACATGGCACGTGGCACATGACATCCAAGGCCCTCGGACTCGGGCCCTGAATGAGCATGAACCTTTTTGTGATGCTGTGACAAACAGTGCACTTGGGCACTGTCTGAGCACAGCATCGGCTTGGAGCTGTGACGAACACGCCCAAAACTCGGGCATGTTCGAGCACAGCTCCCCCACCTCGGACTCGGCCAGCGAAGTCGCCGTTGTCGAAAGCTCAGGGGGTTTGCTGGGGTTTCGGGCTTACTCGGGCTTAAACTCAATATCGGGCTTAGAGTCTCGGGCTTAAAGGTCCGGGTTTAGGGTACAGGGTCCCTGTGGGCTTATTAGGGGTTGGGGGTTGAAGTCTTGGTCTCGGGCCCACCCACCCCCCACTAAACCCTACAACAAACACACAGAGGCCCCGGCATGGTTGCTTCAACGACGATGGTGTGGTTCGGCAGAACATGGACGAAAGGAAGGGTGGTTAGGTCCCAAAACTCGGACTCGGCCGGGCACTTGGTTAAGTGAGACTCGGGCTTTCAAACTCAAAACTGGTTAAGTGGGACTCGGGCTTTGGGGATTTTGCACATGGCTACTGGTCCTGAGACTCAAACCTCGGGCCTAAACAAGGCAGACACAAATACCATTATATCTATATCATATTAATATAAATTGTATTATTATTAGTCTAATAATATATAGTATACACAACTGGAGCAAAAAAGCTTAGAACCTGCCAAGAGTGGGCAAGAGAAGTGCAGTTATAATTGGGTAGCTAATGCTAAGTACCATGAACCTCCAAGCATCTTATCAGCCCCATTACACAACCCCGAACGCCGAAAGCCAAGAAGGCCTAAACCCCAAAGTGCACCGTACTTAGAACCATATTAGGGTACTTAAGGGGCTTATAGGTCTCATACGTGGGTTGTAAGTACAGTTAGAATGAGTTCCTAAGTACCATGAACCTCCAAGTAAGGTTCTTCGTCATCCTGTACCAGCCCGGGTAGTTCTTCTCCACGAACCAAGGCGGTGGACGCGCCGGCTGGTTCGGTCTGGCCGTTGGTGCAGATCTCATGTCGATCCCACAAAACTTTTCTCCCTAAACCTTATAAACCCTAAACCCTAAACCCTATAAACCCTAAACCCTAAACCCTATAAACCCTAAACCCTAAACCCTAAACGGACCAGCATGAGCTCCTTCGGGGATCCAGCCGGACGCCTGTAGCTTCAGCACGAGGTCGCAGTGGAGTTGATGAAGCTTCGGGCAGGGTTTGATTATTTTTTGGGGCGTGCTTGGGCCAACACCCGCTGCGCTGGCGCACTGATTCTGCTACGCCTTGGCCCCGAAGTGTTGCGATTGCAAGTGTAGGACATTTAGGATTTGAGGGCCTTGCGCTTAGAAGGTCGCACTGGTGGCATGAAGCTGCGAGGCAGCTTGATGTAGGCTGGGTATGTAGGTGTAGAGGCAGGGCCCGCCAATAACCCCTGAACTCGAACCCCTGGCCCACGAGCTTGCATCAAGCTCAGTCACAGCGTCATCCCAGAAACCCGAGCCCTAAATCCGTAAATCCCCACCCGAAACCCTGTTAAACCTAAACCCCGAATCCTCAACCCTAAATCCAACCCTAAATCCTGAACCCTAAGCCCCAGGCCCGAAATCCCTAAATCCCCAACCCTACAGATCCTGGTCTGGGTTGGCCTTTACACCCTTTGCAAAATAATGAAATGTAGGGTCCCTTATACACCCAAATAAGCTAAAACATAGAATGTCCCAAAGGGCAACCTAGTCACTAGGTATGCCTCTCATCCCAGAGGCTACGCCGGGAGGGGAAAAAAGTGCGGCAGGAGCCCCCAAGCCCTGGGGTTTAAGGTTTAGGGTTTTAGCTGCGGAGTTGTTGGCTTTCGGATAGTTGGCTTTAGGTTTGTTGGGTTGAGCATTGTTAGGGTTTAGGGTTTGGGGTTGTCGGGCTTATTACCTACCCTACTTGGAGGTTCAGCTGGTGAGCACTTTGCCCGGGGTACGTAAAGCCTTCTTACTCATCACTAGCCTACGCCCTAAACCCTAAACCCTAAACCCTAAACCCTAAACACTAAACCCTAAACCCTAAACCCTAAACCCTAAACCCTCCATGCTCCAAGTATAACTGGAACAGAACACAAGTTGACCGGAACCCTTCAGACTCTGTCAGGGCCCTGGCATCCAAGGGTACAGGGCTCCACTGGCATCCTCGGTACGTTTAGGGTTTAGGGTTTAGGGTTTAGGTTTTAGGTTTTAGGGTTTAGGGTTTAGGGTTTAGGGTGTAGGGTTTAGGGGCTAGGGTTTAGGGTTGGGAGGGGTTAAGGCGTTGGGCTCTAGGGGTTCTAGACTAGGGCTTGGAAGGTTTGGGGTTCAGGGCGTTGTCACGTTCAAGTCTGTTCAAAATTCAAGCTAGGTGCCGTTTAGGAGGTTAAGGGTTTAGGGTTTAGGGCTTTAAGGGCTTTAAGGGTTTTAGTGCCTGTATGTCTGAGTAGTGCGTATGCTGGGGCTTGGAAGTGGTGCCTCTATGCTGAGCCACTGCATTGCGTTGGCGAAGGTAGTGGGGCCGAGGCGACCCAAAGGGCCAAAGTGGGCCCTAGACCCCTACAACCCTAGACCCTAAAACCCTACACCCTAACCTGAAAAACCCTGAAACCCTCAAACACTAACTCCAAAAACCCTGAAACCCTAAAACCCTAAAACCCTAACCTCAAAACCCTCAACCCAAAATCTAAAAAAACCTAACAATCCTAAAGCCCTGAGACCGCCCTCCGACGCTGCTTCACCCTGGAGCGTCTCCGACTAGGCCCCGCCGCCCGAAAATGTACATAAGAGAAAAGATGTGTCGGTAAGGTGGTGAAGATCTTGGGGCACAAGAAGACAAGTGTGTATATATACATATATATATATATATATGTATATGTTCTGTCCTGAAAGGAGAAATATACCCTGGGTTTAGGCTCTAGGGTTTAGGGTGTAGGGTTTAGGGCCATTATGTTCAGCTAAACCCTAAACCCAAGACCCAAACACAACCCAAAACCCTAAACGACCCTGAGCCCTAAACCCTAAACTCCAAACCCTATCTCCCCCCCTTCAGAGTCCCCAAGTGGAGTCCGAGCTGCACCAAGGGCTGGTCCGGGTTGGTGTTGTCCACCATGCAGCTTGCGGTGCCTGGAGGGGCTTAGGACCCTTCCGGGGCTTGGGAACCTCGGGATGCTGGGGGGGTTCGGGGTTTAGGGTTTCGGGTTTAGGAAGTTTAGGGCTTAGGAAGTTTAGGGTTTAGGGCTTAGGGCTTAGGGTTTAGGGTTGAGGGCCTCGGGTGCTTAGGGATGCTGGGGTAAGCAATTGCAGTGAGTCTTGACGCATCGTGTGGACTCAAGCAGAGCATTGCAGTTCGGAAAGAGAGACCTCATGTATGCTCGCATGCAGAATTCTGCAGAATGGTCAGCGTTTCAGGGGGCCGAACCGCATCTGCGGTGGGTGGCTCATGCCTGCAGAGCCAAAAACTTCTTCAGAACTCCGTTGGCTCCCCTTGCCAGGAAATACCCATTCTCCGACTGGTACCACTGAGCTCCACAGAGGTGTGGAGCTATGATCAACGCGGTGTCACTATGCGCGGGGTAGCTTTTGCTCTGGTGGTGGTCCGTAGTCACGCAGTGGATGTGCGAGCGAAAGACTGAGACAAACCACCGGAGATGATTCCGCCCGAATATGGGGGGTTTCCGAATTAGGGCTGTCTTTATTGAGGTCCTTGTTGCAAGGGAATCCTAGTGGTTGGCGTCTATACTCCTATGAAAGCTTGTCTGTTCAGCGTCTTGCTATGACCCCGCAAGGCCTCCTATGCCCTGAAACCTCTAAACCCTATTCCCTAAACCCTAAGCCCTAAACCCTAAACCCTGAACCTTAAACCCTGCTTCCTTCTCCGGGCCTAAAACCTTCGGGAGCCTTAAGGAGGCCCTCGGAAAGTCTTGGGGAGTCCTTGGGAACTTGCGGTTCCCAATCCCTAAGCATCTTTATACGCCCTCAACACCCTTTTCTTTTAGATCCTAAACTTGTGATGTTCCCCTTAGACTAACAGTCCTTAATAGGGACTTTACTCTGGGGTGCTATAATCCCATTAAGGATTGTTAGTATGGACCCTAAACCCTACAGATCCTACAGCAGGGACGCTGAACCCTTATCCTTAAACCCTTGCCCCCTTCACCCGAGACCCCGCACCCGGAAACCCTAAACCTTGAAACCTGAAAATCCCAAACCCTGACAAACCTGAACACCCTAAAGACCCTAAACAAGCCTTAAAACCCCCAAAACATGACCGTTAAAAAACCCTAAACACCCTAATCCCTAAGCCCTAAACCCTAAGCCCCCAACGACCCTAAAAAGCCTTAAAGCCCTGAAAATGACCTTTAAAAAACACCTAAACACCCTAATCCCTAAGCCCTAAACCCTAAGGCCACCAACCCTGGGCTTGGTCCCCGGGAGCCGGGCTGACTTCGCCCACGTAGGGTGGCACGCAGAAGATCTGTGAAAGACACGGTGGGGGTCTTGTTGCTTTTTTTTTGTGTTTGGGGTTTAGGGTTTAGGCTTAAGTGCAACGAGCCCTTTCTGTTGCGTATTCGGGGGTTTAAGATTATTTCAGGGGCTTAATGGATTTCGGGATTTAGGGATGTACTGTAGGGTCTGGGGCTTTTGGCAGTTGGGCTTTGGGGAATCGTGTAACTACGGTTTGAATGGGTTATGGCCTTGCATGTACCCTCTTCTGACAAGCCTCAATGACAATCCTAAATCGGGTACTCCACTTAGGAGTTTGGGGTTTAGGGAGGCTTAGGGCTTAGGGTTTAAGGCGCTCGCTCCACCGATACGTGTCCCCAAAAGCGGAGCACCCAAAAACAGCAAGATGAGAGGTCATGACGCCTTGTACTTGATGTTGGCTCATCGGGTTCTAGGGTTTCCACATGAAGGTGATACGGGTCCTGGCTCTCATTCGCACGATTAGAAGATAAGGCGCAACATGCAACATTTTGTTTGATCCCCTAAACCCTAAACCCTAAACCCTAAACCCAAAAACCTAAACCCTAAACCCTAAACCCTAAACCCTAAACCCTAAACCCTAAACCCTAAACCCTAAACCCTAAACCCTAAACCCTACCCATATTTTGGGACTCAGAGTTCATTCACGGCCCACTTCACAAAGAAATTGAAGAATGGCATAAGATGTCGAAAAGCAGAAAAGCGCCAAGAGCAAGACGAAAAGACACAGAAAAGGGCAACTACCAAGCGAAGCGTGGACTAGTTGAATATGTGAGACTGTTCTACAGCAGTCCTCATGCTTATGCATGAACCCAACCCCTAAACCTCAACCCGAAATCACACTCCTAAACCTAAACCTCAACCCGAAATCACACTCCTAAACCGCAGCCGTAACCCAACCCCTCAAACCCTAAGCCCCAAGACCCCACACCCCCAAGCTCCCAACCCTAGATCCTAAACCCCAAACCCCAAACCCTAAACCCCAAACCCTAAATCCTAAACCCCAACCCCCCCCCCCCCCCCCCCAAAAGAGGCCCCAAACGCTAAGCCCCGAGAGGCCTCACAGCTGCCTCCGCCCTCAACCTCCCAAGCATCCGGTTCCACAAGTGGGAGCCAAGCAAGTTGTAAGGGTCTTTACTCATATGAAGCAGGGTTTATATTTCTTGTACCACCCAATATATACACTCACCAATATGAAAAAGGAACCTTATATACACTCACCAAGGGGTTTCGGGTTTGGACGTTACTTGGAGGTTCATGGTACTTAGAAACCCAATTATACCTGTACTTATACCCCAATTATAACCCTATTGGCTAAGGAAGTTGTAAGGGTCTTCTTGGGGCTTTAGGGGGGGCGTTAGGGGGCTTTAGGGGCTTTAAGGGCTTTAGGGGACTTTTAGGGGCGTTTGGGGTCTTTAGGGGTGTAGGAATTGGGGTTTCCCCAAACCCTAAAAAGGCCCCAAACCCCAATTGGCCCAACACCCTAAACCCTTAACCCTTAGTAACCCCCAACAGCCTTATGCATTAACAAAAACCCGACACTCCAAACCTTAAAACCCCCAACGCCCTAAACCCAAAACCCTAGACCCTAAACCCCAAAAACCTAAAACCCCAAACTTTAGCAAGCCCACAACTCGGGTACTTGGCTGACATTGACCCTGAAGTAAGGTTTCCAGTTTAGGGTTTAGGGTTTGGGGGGTTGGAGCTTAGGGTTAGGGTTTGGGGTTTGGGGTCTAGGGTTCAGGGTTTAGTGTTTAGTGGGCTTAGGGTTTCGGGTTTCGTGTATTTGGTGGGTATAGTGGGTTTAGTCGGTTTAGTGGGACTAGGGTGTAGGTTTCAGGATTAGGAGATGAATGCTTCCCCTATAAGGACGCAGCGTGCAACGAGCAGGAGGAGTCTGTGAGATCCACCCACCCTACTTTCCGTTTCAGGGTCAGGGGCTCACTTGCAGCAAGTTCGCTTCCAATGCTCCAATGGGTTCAGGGGCTACTAGCAAGTAGCGCACTTGCGAGGTGAGGGGCGGGGTTTAGGGTTTAGGGTTTAGGGTTTAGGGTTTAGGGTTTAGGGTTTAGGGTTTAGGGTTTTAAGATTTAGGGGTCAGGTAAAGCCCTCAAGTTCGCCAAGCGCTTGCACCTCGGAGCAGTTCGAGGTATCAATCTGCTCACACGTCAAGCCTGGCAGCATGTGGGCTATCAGGGCATCTAGGGTGTACTTGGTACTTAGCAACCCAGATATAACGGTACTTATAACCCAATTAGAACCCTATAAAGGGTACGTCAGGGGCTTCTTTGTGGGTTATAACTACACTTATAATGGGTAACTAAGTACCCTCTGAACCTCCAAGTAGGGTGTACCTCCCCACCCCTCCCCAGAGGAGGGTCGATAGTCGTGCAGGATCCAGGTTTTCCCGATCCTCAACAAGTTGCTACATCCCCTAAGCCCCGAAAGCCCACCAAGCCTGAAGGGGCAATGAATCTCACGAAGCCCGAAGCCCACTAAAATCACTGAGGCCTGTAAACCCACGAGGCCAACAACCCTAAACCCTAAACCCTAAACCCTAAACCCTAAACCCTAAACCCTAAACCCTAAACCCTAAACCCTAAACCCTAAACCCTAAACCCTAAACCCTACACCAACAAACTTTCAAGAGTGGGGCGAGCGGCCGGCCTGAAGGAGGGGGGTCTCGACAGGGCATTCGCCTTGACAAGCGACCCATGAGGTTAGGGCTCAGCCCTAAACCCTAAACCCTAAACCCTGAACCCTAAACCCTTCAGCTTTTTGGGTTTAGGGCACAGTTTGGGGACCCAGGGTTCAACTATAGGTGTTTTGGGATTTTTGAGTTTGCAACACTTTTTTTTAATGAGGGTTTAGGCCCGTTTAGGCTTTGTAGTGGTATCCCAACTAAGCCCCGCGACGCAAAGCCATAAACTCTGCAACCCCGAAACATGGGGGTGTCCGAGACCAGGGGTATCTTATTACTGGGGTCCTTATAATAAGGGCATCCTAGTACTTGGGAATCTATAGGGTCCTCTGCTATCGTGAACCCCCAAAGGATGATCAGTAAACTGCGAAACCCCAAACCCCTAAACCCTGAAGCCCGAAACCCCTACTGTAAACATACTTGGGATTGCTGGCGGGGGAAGCCCCCAAACCCCAAACCCCAAACCCCAAACCCCAAACCCCAAACCCCAAACCCCAAACCCCAAAACCCAAACCCTAAACCCTAAACCCCAAGCCCATGCCCCAAACACACCCCCCACAAGTGCTGCTAGGGCGAAGGCGGAAGGCAGCCGACCAACTCAGGGGCGTCAATGCACTCCCTGCTGTGTTGGGCTTCGGGGGGCTTTGGGCGGGTACTGGGGGCTCAATCGCTTTAGGGTTGAGGGCTTTGGGGCTTAGGGCTCAGGGTTTCGGGTTTCGGGTTTAAGGCTGAAGGGTTTAGGGTTTTAGGGTTTAAGGGCTTAGGGTTTCAAGGTTTAAGGGCCTATAGGGATTTAAGGGTTTAGGGTTAATAGGGTTTTAGGGCTTAGGGTTTAGAGTTTGACATACCTTAGTGTAGGGAAGTATGCGCTCGCCCAGGTTGGGGGGCAAGGGTTTAGGGGCTTCGGGTTTAGAGGTTAGGGTTTAGGATCTAGGGCTGTGGGTTTCGGATTTTGCCGTTCAAAGTTCGCAGGGCGCAATTTGCTGGGGCCATCTGCTTGGTTGCTCTTTAGTTCCCAATGAAAGTTTAACTTTTAGCTCCCTGAATATGAATACGAGGAACCACAAAACTTATAAACCCGAAACCCTAAACCCGAAATAACTAAAGACCTGACGAAGATGGGCCCGAAGCTGAAGCCCAGTTCTCCGGTACCCTAAGGTACCTAAAGGCTAACCCACCGGATGTTTGACAAAGGGATTCTACCCCAAAGGGTTGAAAGGTTAACTGCCCCCAAACAGTAGGAATATTCTTATAATACGGACCCCAGTTAATTAGGTACCCCCCCCCCCTAATTTCGTAGACCCCCATGTTTCTACCCCAAAGGTTGAAAGGTTAACTACTCTACGACTAAGGAGACAGATGGGCTGCCTGGTCATACTTTAGTCCGCAGCGAACTTCTGTTCACCCCTAAACTCCCAACCCCAAACCCGAAACCCCAAACCCCAAACCCCCACACCCTAAACCCTAAACTTCTTGTAACCCCTAAACCCTAAACCCTAAACTTCTTGTAGCCCTTAAACCCCCGATCAGCAACACTTCGGCAGGGCTGCGCTGGGCGTTGGCAGCGCTTCACGGCCTCGGTAGGAAGGACTCAGGTGCTTAGGGGTCTGGTTTAGGGTTTAGGGTTTAGGGTTTAGGGTTTAGGGTTTAGGGTTTAGGGTTTAGGGTTTAGGGTTTAGGGTTTAAGGTTTAGGGCTCAGGGTTTAGGCCTTGGGGCTTGGGGCTTCGGGTTTAGGATTTAGAAGATTGGGCGTTAGGCGCTCTTCTTGGGTTCCCCAGTTCGTGGAAAGCGTAGGGGCCTGAAAAATCTAGCTTACACACAATACGGCATGGGGCTGGGGGCTTTGAGGTTTAGGGTTTAGGGTTGTTTCTGCGTGTGAGCCTACGTCTGAGAGCCATCTGCACACCTTCGTACCACGCTAGTATCACCGGAGCCGGCACATGTCTTGCAAAGCCTCTAGAAGGTTTTCATGGGCTTCCCTACTGTATACTACCACCCCTAGGTTCCACCCCTTAAATAACCTTAATTGGGCTTAATTATCCCTATATAGCCTTAATATAGCATTAATCATGGGGGGAACCTACGGGGGGCTAGTATAGAGGCGGGGTAGTCGGGGAACGCATGAAGTTTTAGGGTTTAGGGTTCAGGGTACTGCCTATCTACTATTTGTTCAAGAACCCCCCCACCCCCCTAAACCCTAAACCCTAAACCCTAAACCCGAAACCCTAAACCCTAAACCCTAAACCCTAAACCCCCGGGCAAAAAAAAGAAGAATAACAATCCCTGAATTACCTGTACAAGGAAGAACATTGTCATTGCTTGGGGCGGTTCTTAAGCCAGTCGTAGCTATAGCTGATGAGCCCCGAACCGCAAACCCTGAACCCCTGTGCATCTACCAGGAATCCCGGCGTTGCCGGCATAACCCTCGTCGCACTGCCACACGCCATCCACCTTGACGTAGCCCTCGTGCCTGCCACACGGTGGTTCGAATGTTGAGGCGTTTCGGGTGTTAGCTTCTAGGGTTGAGGGCTCCCAAAAACCCTAAGCCCTAAAATTACTGAAAACCCTAAAAGCCCGAAAAGCCCTTAAAACACCAAAAGCCCTAAAAGCCCTAAAAACCCCTTTTGCAAGGCATGTTGTACTTCCAAAGGAGAATCAAAACCCTACCAGAACTACCTGGCTATGAACCGTCTTCTCGAGATGTAAGGCCCGCATCGAAAACATGCCGGCTTGGCTCCATCGGATCTGGGCCTCACAGTTTCAGGCACGCTCTGCAAAAAGAAATATCCATCAATACATGTTCATCTCCCAGATGCGGGTTTTTGACTGCTGTAGTAGGAGGTCCCTTTTGGCATGGATTCAATGGTCCGGCAAGGTCCCTGCAGCACCTAAATCGGCTCCGCGCACGAAGGCACGGATACTTCGACCCACGAAGTTGGTATACTTTAAGAGAGATTATTATAGTAGTGTAGGGTAGATGGCCCCAATTTTAGGGTTCATTTGGTCCCCAAGGACCATTAAGGGCTACTACACCTGCACCTCAACACTAAGGCTAGGTGGCCACACTTTCGACACGTCGTCTTAGGGCTTGGGTTTCCGCACAGCAAAACGCTGCAACGCTGGGTTTAGGGTTTAGGGGTAGACTCCGAAGCCCTAGGCCCGAAACCCCAAACCCCAAACCTTAAACCCTAAACCCAAAGAAACCCTAAACCCTTAACCTTAAACCCTAAACCCAAAACCCACTACCCTGCACCCCAGAAAGTCTTTCTGGCAGCTTGGCTTCCGGACAGGTGCAGACTGGATCCGTCTTGATCAGCACGGGATCCGATTGGCTCGTTCTGGGCCCATGGGCGGATGGCTCTACTCTACACTGTCCGATTCTTTGATGGGGATACTAGCAGTCCTTAAAAGGAATTATAGTACACCCCCCCCCCCCCGTAGTATAGTCCCTTTTCTTGGACTGTTAGGATAAGGGGGAAATTCAAAGTCACAAGGTACTAATATGATCCCTTGTGGGTACACAAGGTACCGCCGAATTCCCAGCAAGTATACTGCGGGGAGGCTGGGCTATCGGCCCTAAACCCTAAACCCTAAACAGGGACCCTCCGGTGAGGCACTTTCGAGGAGACGCCTCGGGCTGTCTGCACCTGAACCCTAAAACGCGGTGAGGTTGGTTATAGGGTTCTTTAAGGGAGGGTTTAGGGTTTAGGGTTTAGGGTTTTGGGTTTAAGGTTTCGGGTTTAGGGTTTAGGGGTTAGGGGTTTAGGGTTTAGGGGTTTAGGGTTTGGGGTTCTTGAGGGAGGGGCGCAACGGGGGTATGTAACCCAAGGTCCTCTAATGCTCCCTGGTACTCCCGAAGGCCCCCTAAGCTTCCCTAAGCTTCCCTAAGGTTCCCTAGGTACCTACCCCCTTGAACCCAACTCTTAAGAATTCCATAAGGTTTGGGAGGGCAAAAAGGTCAAGCCTCCTTTAGCTCGAAAGCCTACACCCATAAAGAAACACCAAAAAACCAAACTTAGACCCAAAGAGCCCAAAGTCCCTAACTTCGGGAATCTAGCTGAATTTCTATCGGGACCCTCAATCAGAGTTGAGGAAGATTGGGGTTTAGGGTTTAGGGTTTAGGGTTTCGGGTTTAGGGTTTAGGGTCGTAGATTCCTTAATTCAGGGGCATTGGGCTCTTTGAGAGCAAGCCTTCGACCTTCGGCCCTGAGGGCTTGGAGCTTCTTGCGGTGTGCCCTCCCACACCGAAACCGAACCGCTCATACCCTGGAGCCCCCCTAAAGGCCCTGAAACCCGCAAAGCCCATAAAACCCCCAAAGCCCCTAAAGCCCCGAAAAAGCCCCTAAAGCCCCTAAAAAGCCGCAAAGCCCCTAAAACCCCCAAAGCCCCTCAAACCCGCAAAGCCCCCAAAAGCCCCCCATCGACGAGTTCTGATCGTCCGGCCTGTTGATGGGCCGTGCAGTTTCTTGGCAGCTGGCGACCGTCGTGGTCCCCACATAGGGCGGCATCTGGGAGCGCGGCTTCTTGCAATATAGGGGCCTGAATAATTAGAATAGGGTTTTGGATGTTTTTGTAGTATAATTACAAAGGAACCATAAGGGAAAATTATTTGTAATTCTTCCGACCCCTATATTACTTCGAACTTACTTCTCCAACAACTAAGGGGGAATTCTCCAATAACCAAGGTGGAAAAAGGCTGAACTTTCTTTTTCCTACTAAATAAGGACACCCAAAAGGTTTAATTTTCTTTCGAAAGGTTTGGGGGCTTAGGGCTAGGAATCTCCAGTAACCCAAGAGTGCATTGGTGCCCTCAGAAGGCAACCTGACCCCGAAAAGCGGGGGGGAAGCCAGTGGCACCCCAGTCATTGCGCAAGGGCTTCGCCCTAAACCCCAAACCCCAAACCCCAAACCCTAAACCCTAAACCCTAAACCGGGGAGGGGGGGGGGGGGGAGAAAGGTCAAGATGCCTTGTTTACTTTTGGGCACCCAAGCACTGGGAAGCTCTTTTGACATAGTAAGTGTACTTCTAGCATCCCCTGAAAAACCTCTTTTAATCCCCATAACCCGCCTTACTAACCCGGCGTACTAAGTCAGAAGGGCCTCCGAGCATACCCCGTTTTAGGAGTGCACAGATAGCTTGCGAAACTCAATAATTAAACGTCAACCCTAAATCCCTAAACCCCGCCGCCCTAAACACACCAAAACTCCCAAACCCAAACCCCTTAACCCCCCTAAACTCAAAACCACTAAGCTAAAACCCGTAAACCCCCTAAACACCGTGATTCCCTAAACCCTAAGCCCTAAGCCCTAAACCCTAAACCCTAAACCCTAAACCCTAGACCCCGAAGGTGGCAGAACGGGCCCCCGGCGCAGCCGATCTCGCAGAAGCGGTCGGGCCTGGCTTCGACTCGAGGATCTTCGAGGGTTTAGGGTTTAGGGTTTAGGGTTTAGGGTTTCGGGTTTCGGGTTTGGGTTTAGGGTTTAGGGTTTAGGGTTTAGGGTTTAGGGTTTAGGGTTTAGGGTTTAGGGTTTAGGGTTTAGGGTTTAGGGTTTAGGGTTTAGGGTTTAGGGTTTAGGGGGGTTGTTGAGGTTTAGGGTTTAGAGTTTCTGGGGTTTAGGGGTTTAGCGGTTATTAGGGGCTTGGCCGGCTTTGGGTTCTTGAGGTTCTAGTGTTTAGGGTTTAGGGTTTACGGTTCGGATGAACTCTACAAAGTGTACCCACCTTCCAAAACCACTTAATTAAGGAATATACCCTAATTTATACTAAGGATTCTTATGATGAATTAGGGTATATTCCTTGGTGAAGGGGTTTTGGAAGGTCTGGGTAGTTCAGGGACTTATAACCTAAGCTACAATACTTGTAACCTATCGAGGGTGCGTATAATGCAGCTCACAAGAATGGGGGGGGGGGAATTAAGGCTTAGGGTGTAGGGTTTGGGCCCTAAGAAAGGGGTCGGAATAATTACTAAGAAGATTCCCTTAGGGTCCCTTTATCATTATACTATAACAAAGCCCTATTAACAGTTATTCAGCCCCCTTATGTTACCTGTAAGCTGGGTTTGGGCAGGTTTGCCCACCTCAGGGGTTCGGCTGGATGAGGCTAAGGCGAAGGCAGCGTTTAGGGTTTGCAAGGTTTAGGGCCCGGGGCCCAAAAGGAAACCTAAATCCTGGAGACTTTCTTGGTTTGAAGGAGCCTAGCAAGCCCTGAAAAAGGAATTGAATAAGGGCCTAATCTGGATCCTAGGCCTAAACCCTAAACCCTAAACCCTAAACCCTAAACCCTAAACCCTAAACCCTGAACCCTAAATCCTAAACCCTTAACCCTTAACCCTTAACCCTAAACCCTAAACCCTAAACCCTAAACCCTAAACCCTAAACCCAAACCCTAAACCCTAACCCCATTCCAAAAAGACTTTACAACGGCCAGTCAAACTCCTAAGGAGACCATTGAAAACCTAAGCCCCAAAGCCCTGAACCTCTGAACCCTTAAGTCATTTAAGACTTCTAAACGCACTAGACCCAAGAGTAACCTAGGAAACAGAGGGCCCTTTTTGGTTTTAAGGGGCTCCTAAAGCTGAAAAAGGGCATCATGGGCTACTCTGGGCCCCAGTAATCTTAATTGCTGAGTTCACAAGGCCCCAGCTTCCTCAGCGTGCCCAGCAGGCTAGGGATAGGATTAGGGGGACCCTTGGGGATATGGACCCTCTGAATAAGATCACTGTTAAGAGAGCCAGAAGAGGGTTCACAAGGGTAACCCTAAACCCTAAACCCTAAACCCTAAACCCTAAACCCTATACCCTAAACCCTAAACCCTAAACCCTAATCCCCAAACCACCCTAAACCCTAAACCCAAAACCCTAAACCCTAAACCCCAGACCCTCCAAGCCCTATATACACCCAAGAAAGCTCCTGACTGGGGGAGTGGCAGGAGCCCATTGCATCCCGTAGCCTGAACTTGGCAGGGTTTGGTGTAGGGTTTAGGGTTTAGGGCTTAGGGTTTAGGGCTTAGGGTTTAGGTTTTAGGGTTTAGGGTTTGGGGTTTGGGGTTTGGGGTTTGGGGTTTGGGGTTTAGGGTTTAGGGTTGAGGGACCCACAAGATCTTCTCTTGGGGTGTAGGGCTAACTTAGGGCCGTTTTCTTCGGCTTAACCGGTCGTGCCGTTAACAGAAACAGAACCTCAGGGCATCTTCATGGCGATTTTGGCTTGGTTCCCCAAATTCCTAACCCTAAGGATCCATGTACCTTTATAGTGTATACTTGGGCCCTAAAGCTACTATATAGGAACCCCTTTAAGGCCCAAGTGTATACTATATAGGTACATGGATCCTTAGGGTAAACCCAAAACCCTAAAATCCTGAACCCTGAACCCTAAACCCAGCTTGGGTCGACTCAGCACAAGCTTCTCGGCCTCCAGGGTATAGGAGTCTAGAGGGTTTAGGGTTTAGAGGCTCTAACTTAGGGCTTAGGCTTTAGGGATTACCAAACGACGGCCCTTCTTGAGTACCCTAAATGGAAACAGGCTCCAATTTATGTAGGAACCCGAAAAGGACCCCCAAAGCCAAGAAGGCCCAGACAACCCCAGAAGCCCGAAACCCAAAATCCTGAACCCTAAGGCTCAGATCCTAAAACCTTATAAGCCCTAAATGCTCCCAAAGTAGACACTTGTTCTTTTCCTTGCCTCGAGTTGCCCAGCATCATAGTATGTTGTTGGGAACCTACAATTGTGGACTTTTGCTGTGCTCTGCCATGCAGTTCTTGAGCCTAGTCTCCAGCGCACAATGTACCCTTTCCATCATGATTATCGATTACATGTGTCTTTTAACGGCATCCCACATGAAGTGGCATCTCGAGCAGTGGCTTTGTCCACGCAACATGCTCCAAGCAAGAGCCACCTGGATGTTCCACAGCAAAGTGAACTCGCCTCACCACTGCGAGAACAAGTAGGAGGCCGAGGAAGCCTTGCCTTCGAACCCAGGCACGAGTTCTGGCGCCCAGCCGCGTGTTCACATGAGGAGACCTCCTACCCGCAAACCACCAGCCTTATGGCAAGGCAAAATCCATGTAAAGTGGCCAGGTTCTGAGCAGCATCATCGATGACTTCGAATGTGGCTCCATCGATTTAAAGTTACACTGCTGTTAGTTGCACGAACTCTGAGCGCATCGCCTCCGACCCAAAAATAGAATATACACGTGTATATGTTGAAACTTTAGATATCGCCTTGTGTATGTAGTCAGCCCTAAACCCTAAATCCTAAACTCTGAACCCTAAACCCTAAACAACCTAGGAGAACAAGCGGCGCCCTTTTTGCCTACAGGGTTTCCAAGGGAACCGAACCCCCCCCCCCCCCCCAAAAAAAAAAAAAAAGGGGGGGAACAAGGGTACTGCTGGGCATCCTAGAACTTGATGTCGGCTTTGGGTCTGAAAGCTTAGTCTTTGGGCTTTAGGGCTTGGGGTTTAGGGTTGGGGTTTGGGGTTTGGGGTTCAGGGTTTAGGGTTTAGGGTTTGGGGTTTAGGGTTTAGGACTTTCTGGAGTAGGAATCACGGTTGCGCCTTACACCGGGAAACTCTAGCAAAAGGAAACCTAGCTTGGCTGTTGTTTTGGGGCCAAGCACATCTTACCACCAGAACGTCTCCAGGGTGTAGGGTTTAGGGTACTATAAGAGCCTTAGGAGCTAGAATAGGGTTTTGGGGGGTCATTATAGGATAATTCTTAAAGGACCCTAAGGGAATATCATTAGTAACCAGTCCCAGGCGAGCAGCGTTGTACATGCAAGCGTCGATGGCGGGCTCGAGCCGCGAGTTCAAACCTCAACACCAATAATTGGAGGTTCATGGTACTTAGTAACCCAATTATAACTGTAGTTCCAACCCAATATGACCCCATTAGGGTACTTAAGGGGATTATATGTGGGTTATAGCTACACTTAGAATGGGTTACGAAGTACCCTGAACCTCCAAGTAGCCCAAAGGCAACCTCCACGTATAGTCTATGCAGATGTCTGCAGAATTCGAAGATGCATCGCTATCCAGTCTCATGGTTTAGGGTTTAGGGTTTAGGGTTTAGGGTCTTGGGTTTAGGGTCCCAAATCTCATTGACCCTTAAAGGCCCCGACCTTAAACCCTCGACTTGCTTCTGTTCACCCGGCTCCCAGTATCTTGAAGGGCTGCTGCTGCTCTACGGAGGCTTCGTTCGAGCAGGACCCGTAATCCTAAGGTAAACCCTGAGCCCTGAACCCTGAACCCTAAACCGAAAAACCTAAACCCTAAAATTTGGGGACCTAGATTGGGGGTCTTTTGTTTTCGTAAGCCTCCACATGCCACTCCCTGGTGCCAGCGAGGATCTGGGAAGTGACAGGTTTAGGCGTTTCGGGCTTCAGGTTTAGGGTTTCGGTTTCGGGTTTAGCTGTTTAGGGTTTGGGGTGCAAAGACCACCACTGTTTAGGGTTTAGGGTTAGGGTTTGGGGTGCAAAGACCACCAACGCCCACTCGGGGTCGCGACACACCTCGATGGGAGTGCATCCGGAATAGAAGCACTGCGCCTGTGCTGGGAGGGGTTGAGGGTGTAGGATTTAGGGTTTGAACCCTAAAGCTACTATATAGGAAACCCCCTAAGAGGCCCAAGTCTATGCGATATAAGTACTTGAACCCTTAGGGTAAGGCTTCTTGTCTTATCTAGGCTTCGTGTTGCCAAGGGGGGGGGGGGGAGGTGCGGATCCAAACTATGGACCCTTTTTGGTACCTTTGAAATTAGGGATTGGGTGTTTTGGGGCTCCGAGGTTTGTTTTGAGGGTTCAAGAAAGCGTTTAAATTCTAGGCAGCTTGAGAGGGCTTATAGGCGTTTTTTTAAGGGGCTTCTGGGGTGTAGGGCTAGGGTTTAGGGTTTAGGGTTCAGGGTTCATGTGGGTTTAGGGTTTAGGGTTTAGGGTTAAGGGTTTCGGGTTTACAGGGTTTGGAGCTTTCGGGCCTCGCAGCCGTGGCTGATGTTGCCCTCACTGATGTTGCAGAAGACATTGGCGTTCCCCTTGAAGTTCGGAGAGCCTCGGAGGGCTTTGGGGGGTTTACGAAATTGGGGGTACCTTCTTGGGGTCCTTATTATAAGGGTATCCTACTATTTCGGGGGTCTGCTTTAGGGTCCCCTATGTTCGTAAACCTCCATTTGGGGCTTCCCATTTGCTACAGAGTTGTGGATGGTTTTTAGTGGGTTTAGGCGTTGTTAGGGGTTTGGGGTTGAAAGGTTGTTGATAGGTTTAAACGGTTTCGGCCCTAAACCCTAGAACCTAAACCCTAAACCCTAAACCCTAAACCCTAAACCCTAAACCCTAAACCCTAAACCCTAAACCCTAAACCCTAAACCCTAAACCCTAAACCCTAAACCCTAAACCCTAAACCCTAAACCCTAAACCCTAAACCCTAAACCCTAAACCCTAAACCCTAAACCCTAAACCCTAAACCCTAAACCCTAAACCCTAAACCCTAAACCCTAAACCCTAAACCCTAAACCCTAAACCCTAAACCCTAAACCCTCTCACTCTTGGCCACTTGAGGGCACTGGGCCCCAAGCCGAGTTCGGGGCCAGCTTAGGCTCAAGGCTGAAGGTTCATAGGGCTCAGGGAATCTTCATGTGTTAGACGTTTGGGTACAGATCTTCCGCCTTAAGGTGGGTTTAGGGTTTAGGGTTTAGGGTTAAGGTTTAGGGTTTAGGGTTTGGGGTTTAGGGCATGCAACTATGACTCAGGCCTTGGGGATCAGGTTGTCAGGGTCGAAGGCCTTAGCTGCAACCCCTTCTTGGAGGATCAGGGGTTTAGGGTACTTCGAACCCTAAGCCCCAAGCCCTAAACCCAGAACCCGTGTCTGGCTGGGCACTTCGAAAAATAAAATCTACACCCTAAGCCCTAAACCCTAAACCCTGTAAGCCCTAAACCCTCAACCCTATAAGCCCTAAACCCTCAACCCTATAAGCCCTAAACCCTAAACCCTGTAAGCCCTAAACACTATAATGCCCTAAACCCTAAACCCTAAACCCTATAAGCCCTAAACCCTAAGCCCTATAAGCCCTATAAGCCCTAAGCCCTAAACCCTATAAGCCCTAAGCCCTAAACCCTATAAGCCCTAAGCCCTGAGCCCTAAACCCTGAGCCCTAAGCCCTAAACCCGACAACCCCGAAGTTGCCGCAGGCCGAGCTCCCCCGCAAATCCAGCCCTGGATGCTGTCCTCCGCAAAAGGGGGGTTTGCGAAATTAGGGTTTAGGGTTTAGGGTTTAGGGTTTACCTTCTTGGGGTCCTTCTGAAAAGGGAGTCCTGCTATTTTGGGGGGTTCTCTTAGTCTTCTAGGGGTCCCGTATTTCGCGGCTCTTGAGTGCCTGAGTAGACAACCCAACAACCCCAAAATTGGGTTTAGGGATTAGGGTTTAGGGTTTAGGGTTTAGGGTTTAGGGTTTAGGGTTCAGGGTATAGGGTATAGGGTATAGGGTTTAGGGTTTAGGGCTTCCGGCTTCGGTTTTGGGTTTAGGGTTATCCCTTCGGTTTTAGCAACATGCCGACAAGGTCAGCCGAAGGGTCCCCATTGATACACACTGAGGCCGCCAAGTTTAGGGCAAGGTTCGCTTGCCTTTGTGTAAGGGTGCGTTGCCACACTCTCTACTAGACCCAGGAGTAACCTAGGAACAGAAAGGGTGCCCTTTTTGGTCTTAAGGGGGTTATAAAGGAACCCCAACCCTAAACAAAGGAAAACAAGGGGCCTACTCCCGGTCCTAGTCTAATTCCGAACCCATAGACCCTTTTGGGCTCAGGCTTATTTGCTTAATTGATATAGGGATCCTTAATATGATTTAAGCTGCATTCCTTAATTAAGGGGTATTGGGCTCTTTGGGTAACCTATCAAAAAAAAACAGGAAGCGCCATCCCGCTTCAACCACGGCACCTGCACCCTTACATCCTAACTTAGCTTTGGAGTAGACCCTGAAAAAAGAAGTATATACTTTTCAGGTATAAGTAGCTATCATAGGAAACCAGAACCAAAAAAAGTATTAAAGTATAGTACTCCAAGACCCAGCCTAAGTCTTAACCATGACGGTGTTGACCAGGGAGACAAGCACTACAAGAAGAAAGCAGGGAAAACGTTGCTCCTAGGCACGCTACCCCTATCATCACGAGAATACCGAAAACCCTATAGGGTTTAGGGGGTTGGGGGTTTAGGGTTTAGGGTTTAGGGTTTACGGCTCAAGGCTTAGGGCTCAACTGCCCGAACCCGAAGCCCAAGAAGCCCTGGGGCCGGGAGAATCGCAGCTACCCTCGCCGAGAGAGTAGGGTGGACTGTGTACTACTAAACCCTCAACCCTACCTAAACCCTAAGCCCTAAGTTAGGGTTTAGGGTTTGGGGTTTGGGGTTTGGGGTTTGGGGTTTGGGGTTTGGGGTTTGGGGTATTTCGGACGCGGGTCCTTGATGTAGCCATCTTGAATTGGAAGCCCCAAACGCGGGCCTCGCGAGTGAGTCATTTGTTCATATGGCCATTTCTTTTAATTCTGACCCCCTTTTGGGTACCCTAAATAATAGAGGCCGTCTTACAATGACTTCTTGTCCACATATAGACACCAAAAAATCAGCACCATGAGAATGCGTGAGTGCGTGCATGCGTGCGTGTGGGTGTGTGTGTGTGTAACTGATTTTTTTGGGGGTGGTTGTGGGGCTTAGGTCTAGACTGGGGCCAGGGACCCCCGAAGAGCTTGGGTTTCAGTTTGTGGTTTGGGGGATCGAGCTTAAACTCGGTTTTGGGTTTAGGGTTTAGGGTCTAAACTGAAAGCTTAGAATTCAGGGGATTTGGTGTTTAAGCAGTG
>CAJNDS010002599.1:0-182500 GCA_905221605.1 Symbiodinium natans | reverse complement strand
GTCTCTGCGTCGGCTGCCGAGCCGGCTGCCGAGCAGCCATGCTGACTGCAAGAAACGACCGCGACTGGACACTTGGGTTGAGGATCTAGGTAGGGTTTAGGGCCTCTAGGGTACAGGGTTTCGCGGCTACCAAGAGAAGCACGAGCTTTGGAAAACAAGAGCTGTCTCTGCGTCGGCTGCCGAGCAGCTTTGCTGACTGCAAGAAACGACCACGACTGGACACTTGGGTTGAGGATCTAGGTAGGGTTTAGGGCCTCTAGGGTACAGGGTTTCGCGGCCAAGAGAAGCAAGAGCTTTGGAAAACAAGAGCTGTCTCTGCGTCGGCTGCCGAGCCGGCTGCCGAGCAGCTTTGCTGACTGCAAGAAACGACCGCGACTGGATCCCAAGAGAACAAAGCTTTGGAAAACAAGACTCTCTGCGTCGGCTCCGAGCCGGCTGCCGAGCAGCTTTAGGGTTTAGGGTTTAGGGTTTAGGGTTTAGGGTTTAGGGTTTAGGGTTTAGGGTTTAGGATTTAGGGTTTAGGGTTTAGGGTTTAGGGTTTAGGGTTTAGGCACGTGTCTAAGGGTTTAGGCCTCAAGGGTTCGGGTTTCGCGGCGCTTCCTACCAAGAGAAGCAAGAGCTTTGGAAAACAAGACTCTCTGCGTCGACTGCCGGGCAGCTTTGCTGACTGCAAGAAACGACCGCGACTGGATCCTACCAAGAGAACAAAGCTTTGGAAAACAAGACTCTCTGCGTCGGCTCCGAGCCGGCTGCCGAGCAGCTTTGCTGACTGCAAAAAAGCGCGACTGGACACTTGGGTTGAGATCTAGGTGGGTTTAGGCTCTAGGGTCAGGGTTTCGCGGCGCTTCCACCAAGAGAAAGAGCTTTGAACAAGAGGCTCGTCGGCTGCCGAGCCGTGCCGAGCAGTCTGACTGCAAAAAAGACCCACTGGACACTTGGGTTGAATCTAGGTGGTTTAGGCTCAAGGGTTCAGGGTTTCGCGGCGCTTCCACCAAGAAGCAAGACTTTGGAAAACAGCTGACTCTGGCGCTCAGATTCGCATCAGATCTCGTTCGACACATCCTTGCCAGACGTCAACCCTAAACCCACAAAACCCATACTGGCACCCTAACTGTCTGAATGAGTCTGGGTTCCCAAAAGGTTTAGGGTCTACCTGAAGGCTCATGGGTAGTTCTAAGTAGGGTTATAAGTACCCGAAGGTTTCAAGAAAAGTTACCACATTCAACCCATGAACCTCAAAGTTTAGTAGGGTATTGGATGTAGGAGCTGCCGGGTACGGGTGTTGCCCAAATTCAGTCTGGCGACAAGCAAGAGAACCAGGAGGCCGCTCGAAAGTGGACTGACCAGTGCGAACATTATAATAATAATACAAAGATGGGATTGAACCTTGGCTGAGTTGAAAAAAATAATCGCACGCTGAGACTTTGTTTCCCAACAACCTCCAATGCTAATGCACATCGAGATGCGCGACATCACTTTGCGCCACTCAGTCTGCGCAGCGCCATGCAACCATTGCATGTCTCCGACCATGATTGCTTTGGTGGAAGCTGGCAAGTCCTTGCCAATGGGACACCCGAAATGTTTGATTTGTTTTTTTCTCCACTTTCGGTGTTGGGTTGCTACATTTTGAATTCAACTCTTCTCTTCGCCCGGCCTACTCCTCGCCTATACCTGGAATGCCTAACACCAGAGTCTCCCTGGAGTGCCCAATGCCAGAGTCTCCCTCGCCAGAGTCTCCCTGGAATGCCCAACGCCAGATTCTCCCTGGAGTGCCCAACGCAGAGCCTGGAGCGCTCAGCCCCAGAGTGTGCCTGGAGTGCCCAACCCTAGAGTGCCTGTGGAGCGCCCAACCCCAGTTGCAAGCACGTACAAAGACAGCATATTTGAATCAATGTGTCTTTATTCGAAATAAAATGATTGTTTTCGGTCGCCACACTGCTGACCAGCGACGTTCAGGTCCACGGCCACGGCCTTCTGGCGCTTTGCCTCTGGCTCTGCAGATTCGTCCTGGGACTGCCAGCGATGCCAGGATTCCCAATCCTGATGGCAATTGTTTGGAAGGGATTGGGTTTGTATATCACCTCCCTAATAATGAAGCTTGGGGAGGAGAGGGTCGCTGTCAATCCCATTTATTTTCTGGGTCCTCCCGGGCTTATTTTCCTACAGTCTGTAGTAGGCATGACTGCTTTGGCAGGACAGTAGCGCTCTTGTCCCTGCTTCTCCGGGAAGCTGATTGTCTTTGTGACAAGTGGTATAGGCGCGAAAGATCGATTCTGTATATCTAGAAAATCATATGGGGCCAAGCAATAGTGCATCACAACACGAAGCACAAACCGAGGATCTGCGCAAGTGCGCTGTTATAGCCCTGGCAACTTGGGCATAGCACGCAGCAACAAGCTGCCCCCTCCACCTCCCTGAACCGAGTGAGAAATATGCAAACCAGTTTTGCCTGACACCTATGGTTTGCGCTCCCTGCTGACCAGCGACGTTCAAGTTCACGGCCACGGCCTTCTGGCGCTTTGCCTCTGGCTCGGCAGATTCGTACTGGGACTGCCAGCGATGCCAGGATTCCCAATCCTGATGGCAGTTGTTTGGAAGGGATTGGGTTTGTATATCACCTCCCTAATAATGAAGCTTGGGGGGGAGAGGGTCGCTGTCAATCCCATTTATTTTCTGGGTCCTCCCGGGCTTATTTTCCTACAGTCTGTAGTAGGCATGGCTGCTTTGGCAGGACAGTAGCGCTCTTGTCCCTGCTTCTCCGGGAAGCTGATTGTCTTTGTGACAAGTGGTATAGGCGCGAAAGATCGATTCTGTATATCTAGAAAATCATATGGGGCCAAGCAATAGTGCATCACAACACGAAGCACAAACCGAGGATCTCCGCAAGTGCGCTGTTATAGCCCTGGCAACTTGGGCATAGCACGCAGCAACAAGCTGCCCCCTCCACCTCCCTGAACCGAGTGAGAAATATGCAAACCCGTTTTGCCTGACACCTATGGTTTGCGCTCCTCGCTCTGCTGCCATGCGCTCATGCGCGCGGCGCGGCGCTGCTTTCGACTCTCCTGAACACGAAAAGGGGTTCGATGTGTAATCTCCGGCTCAGGCCTTGTGGTATAGCACAGAACCTGCTCATTGCGCTGAAACAATGGTTAGGTTGGTGAATGTTCACTGCCACGCCTTCGGCATGGCGTGGCACAGAGCAGTATAGCGCCGAGGAGCTGAAAAACTTGAGACGAAAAAACGTCTGCGCAAGCCGTGGGCAGCGCTGCAACACTCTAGGAAGTCTATGGGGTCGTAAGGTTAAGGGTTTGGGGCGTCTGCTACCTGCGCCAATGTGGCAAAGAAGCCACTCACGTGGCCACAAGCAGAACTCGGTCCTTTGAATGAGCACGCGCAATGATGGTTATGTGATACAGCCGTGCTCCCACACAGAAGATGATGTTTAGATGATGAGGGCACTGAAAGAACGATAAGAAGACTTAACAGTTGCCGAGCTGCTCCGATGCAAATGGGTAGCTCCAGGGTTGCTGCGCATGAGGAAAATGTTCGGGAAGTTCGGGGCCGGTCCAACCAAGAACCCGAAAAAAAACCCAAGAACCCTCCTACACTCCTAACCTCATAGGGCACAACGCACCTTTTTGCACTTAAGCCAACAGGATTCAGCAGGACAATCTGCCTCGCGCTTCGCACAGCCACGGTTTACCTCATCCCGCAGGAAAGATCGCCTTGCGCAACCACTGTTTATCTCGATTCAGCAGTGCAATCCGCCTCGCACAACCACGGTTTACCTCGACCCGGTAGAACAATCTGCTTCACACAGCCAAACAAGCTCGCCAAGAAGTGCCAAAGCAGAACCTAGCCCTATGACAACAGTGCTCCACCTCACGAGCTCGGTTCACACGTGTAAACAGCTTATACCTCCACCCTATACGAAAGTCAGCCTCACAGCCACGGGTTATCCCGATCCCGCGGAAAATATCCGACCCAGCAGGACAATCTGCCTCGCACAGCCACGGTTTCACTCAATCCAATGGAACAATCCGCTTCGCACAGCCACGGTTTACCTCGATCCTGTAGGAAAGATCGCCTTGCACGGTTTACCTCGATTCAGCAGAACAATCCGCCTTGCACACAACCACGGTTTACCTCGACACAGCAGAACAATCCGCCTTGCACACAACCACGGTTTACCTCGACACAGCAGAACAATCCGCCTTGCACACAACCACGGTTTACCTCGACACAGCAGAACAATCCTCTTCGCACTGCCAAGGTTTACCTCGATCCAGCAGGACAACCTCACTCGTGCAGCCACGGATGCCTTGAGCGCGCCTTAATTTTTCGTTGAACCAAGCCGTCAGACCCACACATATATGCAAACAAATCCAAGCACTCAGGCACACAAAGCCTTTTTGTCTTCATCTGAGACATTCTCGAAGTCGAAGCTGCACGCCGTCTCTTGCACTCAATCACTAATCTGCATTCTCTTACGCACACTTGCGAACGCCCTGAGTGCGCAGCTTGGATTGGCGCTTGAGTGTGAACACGGTTCTCTTGATTTGAGCCTTCGGCTTGGCAGCTGCTGGCCGCTTCATGTTCCATTTGCGAGTCTTGGACACCTCGACCTTACGCAAATCGTTATAGGGCAGCCTAGCCTTTGACACCTCAGCCTCGTGGCTCAGTTCGCTGCACCACGACTGCCACGTAGCATCCGTCCAGGGGGAGTTTGCCAGCGCTCGTGCCAGAAGGATTCTGCTGGAGCACTGACTGATGGTTGGGTTTGACATAGCTAGGAAGTGTGGAATCTGCTTTCCCAGGGTCAAGATAAGGAGCTTGAGGCGCAGGGTGCTTTGGTGCATCTGCTGTGTCTCCGAAAACCAATTCTTCACCTCAGCGTGAAGGGCTTCGTTTGAGGACGTTCCTGACGGCAGAAGTGCCAGCGCTCTTCGACCTTGGATCCAATGGTCATAGACTAATAGATGACAACAAATTGATGTTAAGGTGGTTGCGCTAAGCCTCGATTTCTTCGACTTGCGTATATTTCTGAGACGCGAGCCAAGGCTGTGACGCCAACGGAGATTGTTGAAAAGCCACGCGGCACGGTCCGGATCTGTGGCGCACCAGAGGATATGCGCCACACGCTTGTTGGCGCCGGTTACCTTTCTGTTCATGTCTTCGGGGAATGTTGCAGATAGAGCAGCCAAAGCTTCGATGAACTCAAGCCTCGACAGGAACGGCTTGGAGCTATCCAATTCCTCCACAATGCGTCGGGCTTTTACCTTGGACATGGCGCCAGTCTCGATGAGGTCTCGACACACGCTCTCAGCGTGATTCAGTGGACCGCTGGCGCCGCTTCTGTAACCTCTGTAGACATCGCCCCAGTGTAGCGGCGCGAGGTTTGAGTCCACGGCGCTGATCTTGCCCATAATTTTACGCAGACAGACTGCTCCCGCGGTTTTCTTGCACCATGTTGCGTACCTTTTCTAGCAACTTTTGTATCCAGACATCTCAAGTAAAACTGTGACACGCGTGCTTCTTGCGAAAAAGTCACTTTACTAGCTTCGGTTTCTCATTTCTGGAATCTTTTTTGTGTATCGAAGCTTTAGTAAAACAAGCTGAGCTGCTCATAGACGATGGGTAGGTGAATGGGGTCTAGCGCCAGACATTGCAAATTGGGCATGATGCGTCGCAGAGTAGTGTAAAGCTTGATAGAGGCACAGTCTGACGCAACACACTGGACCTGCTGTAATCCTTTGGCAGGCAAAGCTTCGCTAAGGGCTGCACAAACATCTTCGGCTTTCTCAGAAGGCACTGGAATCATGGCCAAGACTGCGCCTGTGCGCCCTCGCACCGTGAGTACGCGTCTGAGGGCAGTCTCATCGTCGAAGGGCGCAGCGTTTCTGCGCTGCTTCGAAGCACGGTACGACTCCTGCCCCATGATGCCCATGCAGCATTTGATAGTGGCATCCAAGGATATCACGCCAAACTCATTCGATACACAGAAAGCCTCGATGATCTCAGAGTTCAGCTTCTGGACAGCTGGCGAATTGAAGATATCTTCGATCATGGGCCACCAATGTCGGACATCAGTAGGGAGGAGCGACAGCAGTTCAGACCCGGCCACGCCAAGTGACATTGCCACTCTAGCTTTTGCCTCAGTGAGTATCACACCATTACTTACCTTTTCACCTGTGATCCGAAAACAACGGCTAAGTTTGTCGACGAGGCACGGCCTTGCACTTCCCGTGGCACATTAGCAGCTCTCGATACACCAGTTCACCGAATTGACGCGAATAGTACAGATTGCGTACGCGTCTCACAGCATTTGACTCCTGTATGGTGGTCAATCTCCAGTATTCGGGACCATTACCAGTCAGCACTAAACGAATGTCCCTATCGATTTCGTTTGTTGCGGTCGTAAGGGCTGGCTGCACCGTGGCTCTGAGAATATCGGCACTGCGCTGCAGGTATGAGCCCTTTATGCTGCCCTGAAGCTGGTCGTGGTCGAAAAGAGCGCAGCAGATCTTGAGCTGCTTTGTCCCACTGCAAGTAAACTGCTTCCTGTCCACATGGTAAGTGCAGATGTGGTGCTGCACGCGGCCAGACCTGCCAAACTGACGAAATGGACATAGAACACAGCGGCGCTTATTCCTTTCAGAAGACTCTGCTGCAGCCCGGACTTCATTACGAAGCTCCTCCAATAGTCTGTTGCCTGCAGTTACCATCGGCTCAACGTCCTCGTCCTGGGTTACCAAGCCACACTCGTCATCCGAGCCTGGCTGCGGCCCTTCACATTCGCAATGGTTTTGCAGGCATTCGGACCAATCCTCGTTCAAGTCACCTGCCCCTGCGTGAAGGCCCAGCAACGAGTTGTCTGACATTGCAACAGCTGGCTCATCCTCGGCGTCCTCCATAGTCCCTAGAACCTCGAAAGTCACAAGCGAGCCAGCATCCATAGCTTTTTCGCCAAATGCCAATAGCTCAGGCAACAACATTGTGGTTTTGTAAACGCCGTCCCACATGGTTACCAGGTTGTTCTCCCCTACCCGACACGCAACGCAGTGAGGGTTGCCGTCGTGATCCGTGTGCAGCAAGTAGCTGCCCATGCCAGCAATCTTCAGCCCAGGCTCAGCCCTTACCCCAACACGCAGGGGCTCCAGCACTGAGGCATAGCAGCGCGAACTGCGCTGGGCTGCTTCCTTGTTTTTGTGATTGTCTTCTCCAAGTAGTTTTTGAATGTCTTCAAGCCTGTCAGCGAACAGTCTTGCAACTGCCAGAGGGATACAATTGCCGGGTCGATGCAGATCCTGCTGCTGCATAGGCGCCTCCACGCTTTCCGCTGGGGTTCGACAGAGAGCGCGAAACAGATAATGATGTTTCTCGACGATGTTCACCTCAAACTTGGTCTTCTCCTTGATTACGCTCATAGCTTCTCTGCAAAGAGAGCTCACATCAACCTCCGAAGAAAATCTTCCGACCCTGATGCCGTCAAAGTGTAGAGATAAATGTCCAGGCGCGTGGAGCTCCGCGCAGGACGAAGCCCAAGTCTCCAAGATGTAATCCTCCACGCACGCATAAAGGTAGTGCAAGGCGGAGGCCTGTGGGTTAGTTTTCTCAGGCATCGAACCCAGTGCATTGTAAACATCCGTGATAAGAGAGGAGGCAGTCCAACGCAGGTATATGGATGTCTGCTGCAGCTTACGCGTAAAAGCGTTGTCGCATAGCGCAACTGGAATTTTTCCTCCAAAAAGTACACAATGAAGAACCTTCTTGCCTTGCTCAACCGACATTTTCAGCTTGTCTCTACAGACGTCAGTTCGCGACTTGGTACACAACTCCATAGTCTCCATGACAACAGACGGAATGACATTGTTGTCGTTGAGTTTCAGCAGCAACTGGTACAGAATCACAAAGACTGAGTTCTCAATATCCAAGTCGTGCGTGCCCGAGCAGACCATGCTTTGTAGGACGCGAGACATTCTCTGCGCCCCAATCTTCGGGCCTCTGGTGTAAGCTCTCGTGCGAATAAGACCTTGGAAATCGCGCTCATACGTCATCTCGATCTCTTTGTTGTCAATAAGCACATCGGGTTGGGAAGTTGGGTCCGGAGTAGCTTGGCAGGAGGACCCCTTCGTTGTCAATCTTCTTTTCTTGACAGGCGTCCGATTCTCTGTGAACGCTTTCCTGCACGCGCTCGGTCGCAACAGGCTGTTGTGCGTTTCCTCTCGAGTTTCGATCTTCCGAATGAACTTCTCAAGATCTGCGATCCTCTCCAACGTCTCTGCAGTGTGCTTGCCAGCCGTGCCTTTTCTTTTCAGGGCCTTGTGCTTTTCTTGCAAATATTGTAGCATACATGCCACGTTCGCCTCTCTGTCGGAGTTGCCTTGCATATAGTTCCTTGCAGCCTGAAGGTCGTGGACCTCGCGATGTGTGACAACTGCCTCGGTGGCTCTCAACGGAACAAGCTCCTCCAGCTTGTACTTCAGATCCAACCGTGGTACAGTGCCATCCTTGTACTTCGCGCTAACGCCGTGCGCTAGCAAAAGAAAACCCTGCTGAACGAGCTCGTCGTACATGCTGGTTTTGCTCATTGTTTTTGGGTGATCCGCCGGCAGTACTAGGTATTTCATCATTCCCTTGGTGTAAATGGACTTCTCTTTTGCAAGACATTCCTGGACAATGGTGTCTCGTACATTTGCAAGCTGCCTCTTTAGTTCATCCCTTTCTTGCTGGCTTGTGCTGTCGAGCGGGAGCTGAAGATTCTCCGCTTGGGAGTCCTTTTCTCCTGACCGGCATCGCGCAGGCAAACCACAGGCATGTCGCATCATGTCCTCCGTAAGCGGTCTTGCAGCATAGTCTTCGATCATTTGCCTGCATTTTTCTCTGGAATGCTGCAGCTCGAAAGCATGTTGTAGGCGAAGCGCGGCTAATATACATGGACCACTGCGCAGGAAGTCTTTGAGCTCCTCGTTCTTGCAAAAATATCCGTCCATGTTTGCATCTGGATATGCGCCTGCAATAATCTCGGGGTCGATGAAACGAGCGTTCGGCTTCCACACAAAAGCCCGGCGAAAAGCGGACGCGAAATTCCCCTCTGTCACGCCGGACAGGGTGAACATGCTATTGACCTCATAACGCAACCAGCAGACCAGCTCTATCATCCTGGTGCGCATGCCGTATGGTGGCCGACCGGCTATCCCATCAGCGGAGCAAGCTTTCTTGAAGAGATCTTCCCGCATCTTGCGCCCCGTTTCCGGCTTCTCTTGGGCGGTTAGGATGAAGCAGCCAGCGCATTGGGACACTTGTTTTCTCATCTCCTCTTCGTTATACCAGATATTAGGGTCGATGAAGCTGTGATTGGCTCCATACACGGCATCAAGGTGGCCACTGTAGAGCGACTGACCCACGCCTGTCACAGTCGAGATTTCTTTCGCCTTCTTAATTAATCCCTACAATCATAACTTCTAACATACTTGCACAAACAGCATTTCAGAACTCCCAAGGTCCTCCTGGGCTGACGCCAATGAAGCAGCGAACAATGTTTTCGCCGCGCTTGGCAAGCGCGATAGCAGCCTGATTGCATTTGAAAACCTCGCCAGGCGATCAAACTCTGATATCAAGTACAATCGTAATCAAGGTCAAGTAACACTCAAACCACACCATCAATTGAATTGAATCAAGTTCGAGTAAATCAACGCGCACCGCTCGCTGCAAATCCATGGCAAAACATGTATGCTTCAGGTTTCCAAGTAGCGTCATTGTTCAGCCAGAATGTCTCGGAGTAGAACTTTACCAGAGCTTCATGAGCAGCTGCCAGCAGAGGGTCGCCTGGAATGCTACTGCGAAGTGAATGAGGAATATGCACGTAGATGTTGTCCTCCGGCGCGCCTCTTGTCGGCGTAAGGTGCTCTCCAGGAGTGACATCGTATAAGAATGCGCAGTCTTTATACGACACGCCCGCTGCGCGCACCTGCGGACTATCGCACCATTCAACCACTAAGCCAAACATCCGATCACGCAGGAGCTCGTTTTGCATGGTGTAACCAGCTTTGGTGAGAGCGTCTGCGAGTCCTTTGCAACGACTTCCTCCACCAGGCACTGCGGCAGCAACTTCTGCGTCTGCATGTGGTTCGTCTCTGCTGCGAGACCCGTGAGCGCTGCCTGCTCTGGGGATGTGACCCGACGCCGCGTCTTCACACGCGAAAAGGAGTTGCTTGGCGGAGTTGTTGTGATCCTCCAACAACTGCTGGATTTGGTTCAAGACGTCGTCGTCATTTGTCATGCGGACATCGCCCATCAACCTGAAGAGTCCCTCAAGCTGCAGGAAGAAGCGCTTGCAACGCGCAAGTGTTCCCTGGGGGGGAACCCCCTTGTGCAATGCAAAAGCTCCCTGATTGAAAAAATACAGATTGCCTGCGTGACAGCGCATATGCCTTACCCCTTCGACAATCCATAGCAGAACCACCAATTCTCTCAAATGCAGATCGGTCAACCGCAATCTGTAGACGGTGACAGCCCCTGTGACAAGCCGGAGCAACGCTTCGTCGAGGCGTGGAAACCTGCGCAGGATGTTGCTACGGATGCGAGAGACCTTGTCCGGAATGCTAGGCTCGTCCTCGCAAGCCAACTCAGGCACATTTGCCAAACCATGTTCGGCCTCTTCCAAAAGACCATTGAAGAAACTTTTGAAGTTGTCCATGGTGGTGTCTGCACCAGGCAGAAGCCGTCTTTTCCTTGCCTGCTCCAACCTGGTGTTCTCCTCGCCAGAGTTTCGACGCAGATCATCTAGATCCAGAGCCTCTTCAAGATGAAATTCCAATTCTTCGCTAATTCCCCGGCCCGCGTCACTGGTGGGCTCTGGTTGAAAGGTGTTTTCTCTGGCCACCATTTGAACCTGCGGCTCTTCGTCGGAAAGCCCTCCTACCGGAGGCAAAGCATCTGAGATTCCGGACGCCTGACTTGCACCTCCCGCCACGTCACTTAATGCAGTTTCCAAGTGCGGAGCAGAGCTTTCGTCTTGGATGTCGCGCCAGGCAGCCAACATGTCCTTGGTTTCCTTTTCGAGTATCGGAACGTCATCCACAAAGGCAGTTGGAAAGGACTGACTCCAACGTAGGTCCACCTTGTGCCGAACTCCAGCCCGAAACCCATGGCAGCTAGCGTCGAAGTACGGAATGAGTGGCAGTCCATGCGTTCCAAGCGCCCAGGTCAGGTCAGCCCTGTGCAGGTTAGTAATTCGAACAAAGGTTCGACCACTGAGCCGGGGATCCTTTACACCAATGTACAGACCTGAGATGTTGGAGGACACAGTCAAGTGCAAGCTGGCAAAGCCCGGGAGCGGATGGGAAGACCACGCGCCCATCATGAAACCAGCTTGCCTTGCCACTGGCGCCACTTTGCGCACACTCCACGTTAGCAGTGCTCGGTCTGGCAAGGTGTCCAACGTAACCATCTGGAAGATGTTTAAAGAAAGCGAACGGCATTCCTGCCACATGTGCGAAAACGCCCGGAGAACTTCGCCGTTCGTAAACTCCAGATTGTCGATGTTGATGTCTCCTCAACAACTTGTGAATGTGTCTATGCGTCTGTGTGTGCTCCACATGGAGTTCTCTTACTAGAAGATAGTTTTTCGGCAACGGCAAGCACCGCACTAAAAGTCTTTCACTTGTTTCGACTGAGCTACTTCCTTTCCACTGCCTATAGTCCCGAACCGCTACTTTCAGCTCGTTGGAGACTGCTGCCAACGCGCACAGGTATGGGGGTGAGAAGAAGTACCCCGGCAGCCATCGCAGGCATTCGACAGGCAGCACACCTCCGAGTCTGTCACCACCGCCGCACACGTCTTCCGAGTCAACGAAAGGTGAGGTGCTGGGCAGAAGCTCCTTGGAGACTACTGCAAAGATACCTTGGAAGGAAATTTCCAGCTCTGAAAACATATCGAAGCTGACCGTCGCCTGGTCGACACGACGAGGATAATGTGCAGGTGCCGTCTCCATGCACTCGAGCTCCCATGAAGTGCCGATCGCGAGCGCGATACAGTATGTATCGACCCGGCGCGTCCATCTTCTGCACGCGGTGTATGGCATACCTTATTCGAGTCAAAGTAACAAAGACACCACAAATGAGGCACGATAACGTGTGCTTTGCACGCGAAAGGGGCCAGGACCTGTGTAGGGTACCTTCACCCCAGTGGAACGAAGCGCGTCCACGAGACATGTGTCCTGGAACCGTGCATCGCCTCCAGGGTTACAGATGGCAGTACGAGGAGCACGAAGCCATGAGGTGATGTTACGCGAAGCATGTGCTGTTGAGTCATAATGCGTATCGTGAGTCACACGCGGCCTTTGCCGGGACAGGCCATGGGGGCGAGAGCAGTCTTAGCCGACCTTTTCTGTCCAGAAGGACAGCGAAGGAGCTGTTCTTCAAGCTGCTGCTGCTGCCTGTGAGACAACAAGCATGCGCAGAGTGCTTTTGCGCCGCACTCGCTATCCATGCCTGCTGAGGATCTTCGTCTTCGCGACACGCAGCTTCTTCGGGCCATGGTTCCTAGACGAACAGGTCAGACTCGAGGCAAATACACAATTTTAAAGCACACCTGCCTTTTGAGGGCATATCGGCACTGCTGGGGAACGTGCAAGTGACAGGTGTGTTTCTTCAACTGCTCGGCGGCAATAGAAAGTAAAGGCCAAACTCGTATCTCCGCAACCGTTTCACTCGGTCGCACCCACCTTGGTGTCCGCATGAGTGTGCCATCGCACTCCGCAATCCTGTTGCCGGTGCTCCGCAAGCGCTTTGCAATGCTGCAAACGAGGGCGTTACCTGCAACATCAGAGACGGCGCGCCCGAGCTACGAGAATTATTGCTTTATTCTTCAAAGAACGTTTTTTTTGCTTGAAACTAACGGAGTCGAGCAACACCAACTCGGCGGCGAGCCCAGCTTCTTACCGAGGTGCCCACAGCTGGCCCCTGGGTTTCGTGCAGTGTAGGCTGTTTTGGAAAAGGGAATTTACACCTTTCGAGGGAAAGCGCAGAAGACTTCAGTGCAAGTGAAGGTCAAGGCTTCTGTGGTCTGAATTCCTCGTCCAGAAGATCGCCCACGTCGCTGTGAAGCCCAACGCGTTTAAGGACGGCGTCCGCCAGCTTTCTACCTACCACAGGCGACGTTGACATAAATGAAGACGGCTCGGCTTGGTTTGCGCATAAACGCAACATCGGTGGTTCTTGGTGACCCACTCCATAGCGGCGGCGACGGCCAGGCCAGGAGCGGGTCATCCAACAAGGCCAGACAGTTGTCACACCTGTTAAGCAAATCGGCAGACCAAGTACAGCTACTTCCTGGCGCTGCAATCATTGCTTTCCGACTCGGGCAGTGGCACAGACCCGTCAGCGTTCATGTCCATGGAGCTTGTGTCTTGCTGCCTCAATGTCTGTTTGCCTTCCTTTCAACGCGTACCCAGTCCCCATCTCAAGTAGCTAAGCGCAGCATGCATCATCGCCCTTGCTGCAAGCAGGATCAGCAGGCAGTGTACCCTCTACTGAACATCTAGACACAGCTCGCGTGTTCCTGAGTATCTAGCTGGACCGGCGCTACTTCCCGCGAATTGTTGTTTTCGCCACACCTCGCACATGGATAGCCAATGTTTCGGTCGCACTGCGACCCATGACATCCTTCGAACATGCACCATGGAGCTTCACGAAGTGACTGAGTTTCCCGCTGCTTGGCTTCGGCCTTGTCGACGGACCTGAATCAGGCAATCTGAAAGTTTTCAAGGCACCTTCCTTTGGCAGACGAAAAGCTTGACCAAGCACCAGGCCCCGCTTGCTGGGAGCAAAGAAACGCACCACGCGGACCTCTGCCCTTTCGGCGGTGAGTTCTGATGAGTTCATCTCGGCGCCTGTACCACCCAAGCCACCACTCGCCCTTGCCAAGCCTCTTGTCTTTGCAAGGGTTGTCGGGTGAATATGGGTTATCGACCACGACGTGCTTTTTGCATCTCCCGCCGAAGTGGGGCTGGAGAACCAGGGAGGTTCGCTTACCGCCGGGTGGATGTGACGCAGCCGTGTGCCCCATATCTGCAAGTGGCTTCAAGGGCTCCCAGCGGTCGGCGTTGGCAAGGGTGCGAAGAGGATAGCCGGACGTGGTCGACGGGATGGAGCTGCCTAAGCAAAGCAAGAGCGGCAGATTCTGTTGCGTTGGAAAGAAGCCCTACCTCAGGCGTGAGATCACACGCTAGCCTGCAAGTAATCACGACGACATGCAGCTTGTCTTGTGGATGGCCACTGGTGACGCGACGTTCGCTGGTACCGTGGACCGTGTGTACACAAATTTAAGTAGACAAGGCGCTCTTCGAGAGGGTGTGCACGGCAACGACCTCTGTAAAAGTGCCTGAGTCTGTTGTCTATATGAGACACACCTCAACGTTATAGTACCTCGTGTGCATTCGGTTGTTTCTCTCATCTCCGGCCAGGTCGCGATGGGGCAGGGCCTCGCCTAGGAGGCCCTTTGGCAAGTGATTGGCCGGGGTTGGTGGGCGAGCACGGTGAATGATGAGTGCAGGCGGACCTCAGCGTGTGAGCACGGTGTGTCTGCGCTTACCGCTTCACTGCTCAGTCAAGACGCAAATGCACAGGGGCTGCGTGAACTCAGTTCAGTACATTCCAAAATTGCGCTCGACACACCAAGAAAGAAGAATCGACCGATGGCAGCCTCGTTCATTGTAGAGGGCTTACCTCGGGGACAACAGCTGTATGTGTGAAAGCATCAGACGAAAGACAGAACATCCGCACGTCACACATGCAATTTATCACATGCTAGCCCGCAATTGATCACGACGCCATGAAGCTTGTCTTGTGGACAGCCATCGTAACACGAGATCACAGACTGGATAGAAGCCGCGCGACCGACCGGAGAAGGTGTTGGATCGACTGGAACCGGTAGCCCGGCACCTACGACGTCTGCGTAGGTGCCTCAGTCACACAGAAAAAATCGCGGGAACGGCTTATCGCATAACAGAATGCCTAGAGGATTGAACGCTCGCGCTTGCCAAGACGCGACGTGACTCGTGGCGTTCGCTTACCACGGCGTATATGCCTCCAGCAATGCTCCTATGAAAGAAGACCAACCTGTGGGTTTTCACACAAGTGTATGGAAGCGGAACTGAGGTCAGGGCGTCGCAAAACTTCGCTCGTGAGCTGGGACACTGCCTTATCTCCGGAAACCCCCATGTGGAGGGATTACCTTGGCGCGCGCAGTACCCCAGCAAAATGCATCAGCATCATCACTGCACTGGCATAAACAATACTACTGTACACGCCGCGTGGCAGCCGAGAATAAGAAAGCAGAAAGCTAGCTTGCTATAGATGTTGTTGCTGAAGAGCCACTGGCTGACCAGGCACGAATAACATAGACAACTATCACAGAGGACACTGCGCTCGTGCACAACAACTCGTCAATGCAAGCAACAAAGGGCTCGTGGAACCGCTAGCCTGTGTTTTCCCAGCTCTAGCATCACACGCAGAAACATCTCTCTGCTGGAGATCGATGTCAGCCTAGCTCACAATGCCTGAATCACGGTATTCCAGCACGTCAATCTACCTCGCACAGCAATAGTCATTGCGACCCAGCACGTCAGCCTACCTCGTATATAGCCAAGCACGACGAAAATAATCCTGACGCTGTAGACCCGACACAACTCCACCAAGAAGACAACTCTGCCTCGCACAGCCCACGGGTTACCTCCAACCAACGCCCAACTTAGCCACAGTTTACTTCGATCCAGCACAGGAGTCCGCCTAACAAAAAGCCACGGTCATTGCGCCCAGCACGTCAGCCTACCCCGTGTATAGCCAAGTGCGACGAAACTTTAACCCTGACGCTGTAGACCCGACACAACTCGACCAAGAAGGCAACTCTGCCTCGCACAGCCCACGGGTTACCTCCAACCAACCTGAAAGTCCGCCTAGCCTAGCCACGGTTTACCTAGATCCAGCACAAGAGTCCGCCTGACATAACCACGGTTTACCTCGATCCAGCGCAAGAGTCCACCTAACATGACTGATCCAAGCGGAGGCCTAATTACAAGCAGCAACAAGGTGAGCTGCTTTACTGACCCAAGCGGAGGCCTAAACACAACTAGCTACAAGGTGAGCGACTTGACTGACCCAAGCGGAGGCCGAGAGCAGCTTGACTGACCCAGGCCGAGTGTAGCTCGACTGACCCAAGCGGAGGCCGAGAGTAGCTTGACTGACCCAAGCGGAGGCCGAGAGTAGCTCGACTGACCCAAGCAGAGGCAGAGAGTAGCTCAACTGACCCAAGCGGAGGCCGAGAGTAGCTCGACTGACCCAAGCAGAGGCAGAGAGTAGCTCGACTGACCCAAGCGGAGGCCGAGAGTACTGCTTCCGGTCTGGAGGGCGCCTTCATCGCGCGCATGGCCATCACTGCTTTCATGCTGCCAGGCACTTGAGTTGAAAGCTTCTTCAAGCAATCATGCAAGAACAAAGCGTGGGCCAGAACTGCTCACTTCATCGCCTTCATGGCTTCATCGCCTTCATGGCCTTCATGGCTTTCATGGCTTTCATCGCCTTCATGGCCTTCATGGCCTTCATGGCCTTCATGGCTTTCATCGCCTTCATTGCTTTCATGGCCTTCGTGCGGGCCAGAAAACAAAATCCCAATTGCGCTCTTCTCACACGCGCCTGCAGCGCCGAGGTCGCGGGCGCCAGACATGGCCACGCCTGTCCGACACCCCTCCCTCCCTACGCCGGGTGCTCCCGAGCGCAGCTACCATGGCTCCAGTGAGAACGGAGGCCGAGAGTACTGCTCATGCAAGAACAAAGCGTGGGCCAGTACTGCTCACTTCATCGCCTTCATGGCCTTCATGGCTTTCATGGCCTTCATGGCTTTCATGGCCTTCATGGCCTTCATGGCCTTCATGGCTTTCATCTTGGTCCACTTGGCGGCGTCGTAGGCACCGCGGGATCACTGACAGGTATAGGCTACAGAGAGCTCCACACCCTATCAGAAAACCCCCCCCCCCAACCGAAAACAAAACCCCAACCAAACCAAAACGGCAAGACCGAAGCGTGTGTCCAGTCCTGGTGTTGCAGTCCCGCACGGGGGTCCGAGGGGCTGCAAGCTGCTTGCAGAAACTAATTATGAAAATGCTGGCAATCAGTTGTCGAGGTGGCTGCCCTGAGCAGTGGCAGCACGGTGAATGTCAACCATACACGCGCAGATTGCAGGCCAGTTGTCGCGAAGGCAGACAGAAAGGCCATGGGTCGGAATCCCACAAATTGCAGAGACATTGCCCAAGCGGGCGAGCTCAGCACAAATCACCTGATGACGCGCACCTAACTTTTCAGCTCGCAGAGGAGACCACTGCGGACACAGCCAGTACCTGTGACACTCGTCCTCACACGGGGCGCAGCAAGAACACGCCGAGGATGTGCGTCCTCTGGTGGCACGATGAACGCGGGCCGCAGTCATGGCACCCCCCTGCATGAGAAACCGCAAGGACGGGTGGTCAGCTTTAGGCACGCGTGCCCAACAGGAAGTGAGAAGATCGCGATCAACATTGTCAAGCCCTTTCATGTCCCGACGTCGCTTGGACGCCGCCTGAAACGCCACCCCTCGCATGGCGTCGCGCAGCAAATGCAACACCGGGGCACGCAATGCATGGATAGCAGAAGCGTGTTCAGTGGCCAAATTGGCAATAATACGCGGCAAGGAAGCAGCGCAGCCAGCTGCAAGCAGATGGGCCCTAGCTGCAGCACGCCGGGTCTCAAGCAGCGGGACAGACATGCGATGTCGCACCCCGTGGTGGTCGAGCAGAACGTCCCATTCAACCCACCGCCAACCATACACACCAAGCGCAGCCTGAAACCTGGAAAAGAAAGAGTTTGGCTGAGAGGCACGCGCGGCGCACAAGCTAAAATGCTGACGCACAGCGGTGCGAAACTCAGTATTGGTATTTAGCAGCCGAAAAAGAACTGCAACCTGCTCGTGGAGCAAACCCTCCTGAAGGGAGCATCTGTGCACCGGGCTGAGCAGAGCAAGAGCGACCTCGACACACCTGCGAGTGTTCTCCTTGCTCTGGCAGCCAGACAAAATATTGACAAGTGTGCGTCGATCCCGTGCCTCGCTCCCGACCCCAACAGGACACCAAGCCATGGCAGAGTATGTAAGGGCCGGGAGAAGTGCAGCAAGGTCAGCTGACCGCAACTCCCAGCCCACCGAAAGTTGTCCAAACCTGCGAGCTACGCGAAAGAATTCCTCCCGAAGCTGGGCCCATCGAGCCGGGCATCCAGTAGGGAGAACTGAAGAACCAGATCCGCTAGGATCAACGCCCAGAACGAAGTGCCCGCCCAGAGTCTCCAAGAGGTGGGTTCTCTCAAGCCGCGTACGCTGGACACAAAAGGGCGGCACATTTGGCTCAGCTGCTGTGCTGGCCCACTTGCACTTGGCAATGCTGAGCTCAACCCCATGCTCCTGCAGCCAGCCAGTGAAGAAGGTGTGCGCGTCGTGAAGCGCCGTGGCGTCGGAGGAAGCCAGCAGCACGTCGTCAGCATATTGCGACACCGAAACCCCGGGCCAACGCTGCCTAATGAGCTCGACAGGGGGAATGAGGAAGGCAGCCAAGCAAGCAGGCGCAGTCGGATCACCCTGAAAGAGGCCATTGCGGGGCGCAAAACTGGCCCATTGGAATCGACCCTGCAGCTTCCAGATCCGCCGTAAACTTCGCCAACTCGCAGAGAGAGCAGCAACAGTCGCCTCCCCTACACCACATCGCAAAAGACTCGACTCAACAGCCGCCCATGGGAGCGAATCAAAGCATTTACGCACATCATAGGTGACGAAGTGCAGGTCTCGGCCTGACAGCTTGGCGTTCTGACACTGAAGAAGCGTGTGAGACATAGCACATTGAGCAGACTCAGCAGCACGAAACCCATGCGCACTTGGGGACAGCGAGAGTTCCAGGACAGCATGGAGCCGCTTAGCCAGGACAGAGCCCCAAGCACGAAACACGACCGAAGCAACAGAGATGGGGCGGAGCTCCCCAGGTTCGCGCAAAAAGTCAACATGGTCGCGCTTAGGGATTAAAGAGGTCACAACAGTGACCAAGGATTGGTGCCAGACAGCGTTGGCAGTCATGCCGCGAAGGACAGCAGCAAGTGAATCCCAAAGCGGAAGTGGCAAAGCCAACAGTTCAGCGCGCCTCCATCCATCAGCACCGCACGCAGAGCGAGAGGGAATATGCTTTGCGGCACCCAGCAGCTCAGCACCTGTGATGGACAAGAGATCCAACTTTGAAATGGCCTGCAAGCCCGCAGCAGGAACGCCAGGGGAGGCACCAACGACACTGGCACGAGACTCAGCTGGGCCAGTCGCCCGGCAAAGAACAGGCTTCCAAATTTTTTCCAGGGCATCAAAACAAGCAGGTGTGTCAAATACATTTTGCCAACGCGCATGCTTGGCCTTAGCCCAGCGGAAACGTGCAGCCTGAGAGGTCATCATGGAAGCGCGCCACTGCGACAACGCAGAGTGGCGCTCCCGACTATGACGGCGATTGATTTCAGCACGGAGCCAATCCAGCACAGACCGGACCTGTTCGAGAGAAGGGAGCGCAGTAGGAAGTGACGCCAAAGAGTCATCAACCAAGATCACCCGCCGTCTTGCATTGGCCCAAATGCTGTGTTGCGTGCCTTGACGCGCACAGGTGTCCCAACGGCAACAAAGCTCAGCGAGACCAGAACGTGCTCTCTCAAGCCGCCTGGAGTTAGCATCACCCCGCAAAGCACACCCCGCCAAACGTGCCGGGACACAAACCTGAAGATCAGGATCCTGGGCCCGCCCTCGATGACTGTCGGTGATCCGCTTACCCTGGCGCCGGCAGGCGAATGATAAATCCTCCTCCGCAAGATGGACCCAAGCGTCATAGGCCTCAAGCGGCCTACCAGCATCAACAAAGGCTTGGACACGCGCAAGCTCAGACGCATACCGCGTGGCAGCGTCAGCAGTCGGCTTGCACCCCTCAACAGGGAAATGTCGAGGAAGCCGCAAAGCAGACCAGCGATCTTCAACGAGATGCCCTTCAAAGTCAGCAACGACGGGCCGGTGCGTTGGGAAGGGGGCCTCAGAAAGCACACTGCCACTGGAAAGAGCAGGCCGAAGTGACGGAGAGATAAGCAAGTGATCTATAACAGATCCCCGGGAGGCACGGTGAGCGCAACAAGTGATCTCATGGCCCGCGTTGACAGTGCAGTAGCCGGAGGATAGAAGTCGGAAAAGCGACGGTGAAGCATCCAAGTCAGTATTGAAATCTCCACCGAAAAGGACATGACCGTGGACAGTTGTGAGCCAGCTAGTTAGATGCTCAAACAACAGCTCGCGAGCGGCAACGTCATACACATCAGCATAGCATGCAACACAGGTGACCTCAGCTGGTTGCGAGGTTGAGCCGAGGCGGACCTTACCAGCAACAAGGCGTCCATCACGCCAGTGAACTGCAAGCTCCTCCGGAACGCTGAGCGGTTCAACCCGCACCCCAGGCCCACCGAGGAGAGCAACACCACGTGAGGAAGTAACACCGGCACCCTCAACCGGCCCACTCCACACAACACACCGACCCTCTTTCTGAAGCTGCATGGTCAAGATGTCCTGACCCTTTGCGGTCAAGGCAGTTTCAGCAAGGAAGGCAAGACTGAAACCAAGCGCGCAGACTGCAGCAACACGTGAGAAAAGGGAGGTAACGTTAGCAACCAGGACCCGAAAAGCAGGGCGGGAAGCGGAGGCCTGAACCTCCGGCTCACCACCTTTGAGGTCGGCCTTAATCCTATGTCTCCGCCTCTTTTTGGCGTTGGCAGTTTTCTGCGCTGGCTGGACATCATGGGTGGGGGCCGCTGCCTGCGCAGCATCGTTACCCACTGTTGAACACTGGCCCTGGGCCGTGGCAGCAGTAGCAGCGTCGGGAACTGGACAAGCAGATGGGGAGATAGTAGTGGCACGAGGCCAGAAGTTGCACAGACTGGCAATGCTCTTGGGGCGGCTGCGAGAACGAGGCGAGGCAGGAGCAGGCTGGTCAGTCTGTCGCCTGACAGAAGTACTGCGGGCATGCCTGGTGGAACGTTGCCATTCCTTAGGGAGAAGGGGCCGCCGACTACGGGAGGGCGTGGAAACAACATGCTGGCCATCCCAAGGTGGGCACCACCAGCTAGGAACTTGACACGCACGTAGCAGACACGTACGCAATGTGTCCCAACCGCTTGTCCCTTGCAAATCGCTAAACCTAACATACCGGCCACGGGCGAGCATGCGCACGACAAGCCACTTCACAGCTTGGTCCGTTATCAGGTCACCTTCGAGACGCGACTGAATTTCCTGCTTACCATAGGTGATATGCCGACCTAAGCAGCGCCAGGCCCCAGCATCTGCAGCAGTATGCGCCAACGGCAACAGGAGAGCGTCGGCGTGAAGCCGTTCAACCAAAAAGGCTAGCATAGAGTTGCCCGCAGCCTTGAGCTGAGCAATTTCGGAGATGAGTGCAGGATTGCGGGAACGAGCAAAATTCCCTTCTACACAGGACGGCAGAGCAGCTCCAACAGATTGTGTAGACTTCGCGGAAGGAAGTCGCTCGGCTGGAGAAGGCTCAGCAACAGCAGGAGGAGAGCGAGAGAGAGCTTCGGCAACCACGGAGTGAACAGGCTGGGTAACAGCGCCGCCAGACACTTCAACAGCAACCTGCCGGGCATGTCGTAACTCATCAACTGCACGTTCAAGAGACAGGATGACGACCTGTTGAGCACGGACATCACTCTGCAGTTGACAGACGGTACGGCGGAGCTCGCTGCCAGCGTCGCAGGTTTGGCACGGCTGGAGCAACGCCTGCTGAAGTCGTTGGACTTCGCCGCGCAGAGCCTCAATAGCCCAAGCTTGGGCATCAGGAGCAGAGCGCACAGGGCGATGGTCACAAGTGGACTGCTGCTGCGCCTCGTCAGGGAGGGGCACGCCTTGACAGCTGAGGCAAGCAACAGGGGCAGAGGTGAAGCCAATGTCACATGTGTCTTGCGCAGGCTGAGCAGGACCAGGGCCTTGAGCAAATGCGCCACCTGTCGCGGGCGGGTGGGGCAGACCAGGTGGGTCGCGAAGCGCACCAGCAGTTTGCGCAGCCGTACGAGGGCGAAGCATGAGAATGGAACAGGTGGTGGACATTAGAGCTACTTCTTGAAGAGAAGCGGGGCGGACAAGTGCATCATCCTTCAGCGTCCACCCGTGAGGTTGGGAGGCATCAGCTTGCATGACGACGTAGTGCCCATCATTGGCCTGAGGACCCTTATGACAAACAACCGCGCAGATCTCCCAGCACATGCCTAGAAGCTCGACCGACTGCAGCTGCACGGGGACAGAGTTCTTGGCAGCGTGAAGACCACCACGACGGAGTTGTATGAACAAGACCTTGCCAGGGCGATACTGCCTGGCCGTCGGAACCGCAGTGGCAGCGAAACATTGAGGACAAGAAACTTCGATTTCTTCGGCAAGTTGCGTGAACTCCGTGCGCAGTAGAGACTGCAGATCGGTGGGCTCAACAGGCAGAGCAACCCTATGAACCAACTCAGCACTGCAGAGAACCCTGGCCTCCCCGCAACCTACGCACTCAACCGACAGCTCCTCAACAAGTTCAACGTGCGATTGGAGGGCAGGTTCGGGCTCGATCATGCTTTCAAGGAAAAGGGCAGCGTCTTCGGGCTGGGCATCAGTTCCACCAAGATTGAGCGCGCGCAAAAACGCATGCCAGGTATCTTGACCGGGGGAGGCAAGGACCTGACGCAATGGGGCGTGCTGAATGACCTGAGTGACCTTCAAAGCAGAGATAGAAACCAGCTGAAGGAGCATCTGGAGCACAACCGCGACATAACACGTGTTTCCCTCATTTGGAAAACCCTGTGAATGGGCACAACTGGAAGCGGAGGCATGCAAGGATGCAACTCGAGCAGATGGAAGAGCAGGGAACTCTTTGTTGAAGTCTGGCACATGATCTGGCTGCTCGCACGGCGGGCGCCCTCCACCACGCACATCAGACGCGGCACCTCCGGCGGGCGCAGGCTCAGTAGGCCTGCGAGTCTTGCGGGTGGGGCTACTGTCTTCAGGATGACGAGTCGCAGAGGCGCGATAGGGAGCAGGCCCAGGGAGCTTCTCAAGCAACACGGTGTGAACGGAGCCACCAGCATCACGAATGGCAAACACAATGTCCGAAGGCTCCGACGGGGAAGCAAACAGGATTTTCCGGGACGAGGGTCCAGTGAGCAGGTTGCTGACAAGGTACGGCTTGAAAGAATCAGTTGCAAGGGTGGCAACCACACTTTCCGGATCAAACTCACGGGGCAGATCACGGATGCAGAACTTGTGATGCGAGTCAGGCACAAAAACAACGTGCGGCTGAAGAACTTTCTTGGCGGCCTCCTCCTGATTTTTGTGAACCCTCACACCCCACCTTGCTGGAGTACGAATAACACCCCACGCGCCCGAAAGGCCAGCCAAAGCCAACCGAAGAGACTGCATGGTTTCAAGGGCAGGACCAACGCTTAGGGCAGAGCGATCTGGCAACCACACTTTGCGGTAAGGCTCAAGTTCCGCAAAGGCAATGATGTCCCTCGCAATGACCGCCTTGGAAGGGAGCCCCGTAGTCAACCACTCGAGGGCACGAGCTTTGGTGACCCTAGTGCACACCCGAATGGAGTCATCCTGCACCCGGTGATGACTGGTCTGCCCAGCCTCAAAAACATCAGACCCAGGAGAGTCAACCAAAGCCTTCAGATGTGTGTTGATGAGCATGATGACGGTGGGTGGAACACCTTTGTGCTTCCCTTTGCCCTTGCCCTTGTCCCGCTCGTAACCCCTACCTTTGCCCTTTCCTGTGAGACCAGTCGTGGGTGTGAGCAATGCAGCCTTCTGCGCATCAAGTACGTCCTGGAAGTGCTGACGCTCTGGGCCCTCACACAGGTCAGCCCACCATTCTAGCTGGACCTCAACTGTATCAACAGAAGTTAACGTGAGCTCTTTGAAGTCCACCTTGCAAAGCTTATCCACACCAATATGTGTGAGGTATATCGATGCAATGTGTGGGGTGTCATCAGGGTGAAGGACAATGACTTGTACAGGCACCGGCTCCGAACGTGAAGTGGGCGCAGAGGTTATAAGCGTAAACAAGCCAGCTGGCGGCGTATGTGCTGGAATGCTGCGCAGCACACGATCTGCAGAAGCCCCATCCACACAGTAGACCCCTGGAGCGCGCGTCCACAACAAGGACATCGGATCCCCTGCGGCCTGTTTGCGAAAAGCATCTTTCCTTCCATCAGGAGCCAGAGGCACAGGCGTGCTAGCAGGCTTGCATTGTTGCCAGTCCTGCGCCCTCAAACGCCATTGGGGCACAGGGGGAGCATGCGCCGGGAAGGGGCCGGACGATGACGTGGGCGCGGGGGCCGATGGGCCATCAGGTGACTGCTGTTGCCAACATAGTTTGGCTTTAAAAGCAGCACCGCACAGAATGTCAACCTGTTGTTTTTGATGCTTGGCACCTTCCAACCTCTGTTTGACCTGTGCATCTGCAACCAACATGCGGATCTGGGCAACAGGCGGATGCAGGTGGCGAGTCTTCAAGACCCCCAAAACCACATCGAGCCAAGCTTTGCTGCCTACGCTATGCGATGTGGCCTCCCCACCGCCTCCACACAAATCGCGACTGCGCTTTGGATCATGGTCGAGTTTGGGTTCATTGGCAACTGGTTTTGTGACCTCCATGCCTGCGCTAGGAGAGAGCATGCCAAGTGCATGCACACAAAGCAAAGTAACACAAGTGATTGCAACCATGCCTGGCAAAGTATCATATGCCCCGATACCGCCAAGCACCCCTATCATCACACTGAGATACAGCTGTGCGTGACACAAAGTCTGGCATAAAAGACCCGTCACATATCTTGCAACTCGGACACAGATCATCGCATCGAGCTTAGAACTGAGCTGCAACGCAGCCCAGTCAGCCATGCCACTTCGCGCAAAGTGCTCGATGCCGGACATGGCCTTCATGGCTTTCATCGCCTTCATTGCTTTCATGGCCTTCGTGCGGGCCCGAAAACAAAATCCAATTGCGCTCTTCTCACATGCGCCTGCAGCGCCGAGGTCGCGGGCGCCAGACATGGCCATGCCCGTCCGACACCCCCCCCTCCCTACGCCGGGTGCTCCCGAGCGCAGCTACCATGGCTCCAGTGAGAACGGAGGCCGAGAGTACTGCTCATGCAAGAACAAAGCGTGGGCCAGTACTGCTCACTTCATCGCCTTCATGGCCTTCATGGCTTTCATGGCCTTCATGGCTTTCATGGCCTTCATGGCCTTCATGGCCTTCATGGCTTTCATCGCCTTCATTGCTTTCATGGCCTTCGCGCGGGCCCGAAAACAAAGTCCCAATTGCGCTCTTCTCACATGCGCCTGCAGCGCCGAGGTCGCGGGCGCCAGACATGGCCATGCCCGTCCGACACCCCCCCCTCCCTACGCCGGGTGCTCCCGAGCGCAGCTACCATGGCTCCAGTGAGAACGGAGGCCGAGAGTACTGCTCATGCAAGAACAAAGCGTGGGCCAGTACTGCTCACTTCATCGCCTTCATGGCCTTCATGGCTTTCATGGCCTTCATGGCTTTCATGGCCTTCATGGCCTTCATGGCCTTCATGGCTTTCATCGCCTTCATTGCTTTCATGGCCTTCGCGCGGGCCCGAAAACAAAGTCCCAATTGCGCTCTTCTCACATGCGCCTGCAGCGCCGAGGTCGCGGGCGCCAGACATGGCCATGCCCGTCCGACACCCCCCCCTCCCTACGCCGGGTGCTCCCGAGCGCAGCTACCCTGAATCCAATGATTCCCCACTATTATGTGGGGGGGAAGACGTTGAGGGCTGAAACCTGCAGTCGTGCACTCCACCTCCCCCAGCTCATTGCTTCAAACCCCTGCGCATCAACATAGCCGAACATTGTAGAATATGTAATACATTTTATAATATGTACTATATAATATGTTAAATATAGTATATATTATACTAAAAATACAATATGTCAAGTACAATATATAAGATATCATATAAGTCTAGTATATAATATATACTATTTCAGTAGTAATGACATTCTCTTATCGTCACCACTATCATCTATGTCTCTATATGGTCATATACGAGGAACATTTTACACACGTCAACGGAATACAACTTTTCGCACCGGGCGTCGCGAACCCTGTCCCACCCTGTCACACCGGGCGTCGCGAACCATGTCCCACCCTGTCACACCGGGCATCGCGAACCCTGTCCCACCCTGTCACACTGGGCGTCGCGAACCATGTCCCACCACCTGTCCCACCCTGTCACACCGGGCGTCGCGAACCATGTCCCACCACCTGTCCCACCCTGTCACACCGGGCGTCGCGAACCATGTCCCACCCTGTCACACCGGGCGTCGCGAACCCTGTCCCACCCTGTCACGCCGGGCGTCGCGAACCATGTCCCACCCTGTCACACCGGGCGTCGCGAACCCAATCCCACCCACCCTGTCACACTGGGCGTCGCGAACCATGTCCCACCACCTGTCCCACCCTGTCACACCGGGCGTCGCGAACCATGTTTCACCCTGTCACACCGGGCGTCGCGAACCATGTCACACCCTGTCACACCGGGCGTCGCGGACCATGTCCCACCCTGTCACACCGGGCGTCGCGAACCATGTCCCACCCTGTCACACCGGGCGTCGCGAAACTCGCGAAACGGCCTACCCCAAACTGCCCAGCCTTTGTAAACCCCGTTGGTTTAGGGCTCGTAATTTAATATTGGGGGGAGGCCCGGGCTCGTAATTTAGTATTGGGGGGAGGCCCGGGCTCGTATTTTAGTCTTGGGGGGAGGCCCGGGCTCGTAATTTAGTATTGGGGGGAGGCCCGGGCTCGTAATTTAGTCTTGGGGGGAGGGCCGGGCTCGTAATGTAATATTGGGGGGAGGCCCGGGCTCGTAATTTAGTATTGGGTGAGCCCGGGGGTTTAGATAGTTTAGATAGTTTAGATAGTTTAGGTAGTTTTGGGCTCCACCCGCGACCCAACCTACCCCCAAAACTACCTAAACTATCTAAACTATCTAAACTATTTAAACTATCTAAACCCCCGGGCTCGTTTTTTAGTATTAGGGGGAGGCCCGGGCTCGTAATTTAGGGGGGGAGGCCCGGGCTCGTAATTTAGTATTGGGGGGAAGCCCTGGCTCGTAATTCAGTATTGGGGGGAGGCCCGGGCTCGTAATTTAGTATTGGGGGGAGGTCCGGGCTCGTCATTTAGTACTGGGGGGAGGCCCGGGCTCGTAATTTAGTACTGGGGGGAGGCCCGGCTCGTATTTTAGGCTTTGGGGGGAGGCCCGGGCTCGTAATTTAGTATTGGGGGGAGGCCCGGGCTCGTAATTTAGTCTTGGGGGGAGGCCCGGGCTCGTAGCATTGGGGGGAGGCCCGGGCTCGTAATTTAGTATTGGGGGGAGGCCCGGGCTCGTAATTTAGTATTGGGGGGAGGCCCAGACTCGTAATTTAGTATTGGGTGAGCCCGAGGGTTTAGATAGTTTAGATAGTTTAGATAGTTTAGACAGATAGGTAGTTTTGGGCTCCACCCGCAGTTTTCGGCTCCACCCGCGACCCAACCTACCCCCAAAACTACCTAAACTATCTAAACTATCTAAACTATCAAACCCCCGGGCTCGTAATTTAGTATTGGGGGGAGGCCCGGGCTCGTAATTTAGTATTGGGGGGAGGCCGGGCTCAATATTGGGGGGAGGCCCGGGCTCGTAATTTAGTATTGGGGGGAGGCCCGGGCTCGTAATTTAGTATTGGGGGGAGGCCCGGGCTCGTAATTTGGTATTGGGGGGAGGCCCGGGCTCGTAATTTAGTATTGGGGGGAGGCCCGGGCTCGTAATTTAGTATTGGGGGGAGGCCCGGGCTCGTAATTTAGTATTGGGGGGAGGCCCGGGCTCGTAATTTAGTATTGGGGGGAAGCCCCCCCTAAACTATCTAAACTGTCTAAACTATCTAAACTATTTAAACTATCTAAACTATCTAAACCCCCCCCGGGTTTAGATAGTTTAGATAGTTTAGGTAGTTTAGGCCTCTCCCCCAACTATCTAAACTATCTAAACCCCCCTGGTTTAGACCCACCCCCCCCCCTAAACTATTTAAACTATCTAAACTATCTAAACTATCTAAACTATCTAAACTATCTAAACCCCCCCCCCGGTTTACATAGTTTAGATAGTGTAGGTAGTTTAGGCCTCTCCCCCAACTAACTATCTAAACTATCTAAAATCCCCCTGGTTTAGACCCACCCCCCCCCCTAAACTATCCTAACTATCTAAAACTATCTAAACCCCCCCCCCCCGGGTTTAGATAGTTTAGATAGTTTAGGTAGTTTAGGCCTCTCCCCCAACTATCTAAACTATCTAAACTATCTAAACCCCCCTGGTTTAGATAGTTTAGATAGTTTAGGTAGTTTAGGCCTCCCCCCCAACTATCTAAACTATCTAAACTATTTAACCCCCCCTGGTTTAGACCCACCCCCCCCCTAAACTATCTAAACTATCTAAACTATCTAAACTATCTAAACTATCTAAGCTATCTAAACTATCTAAACCCCCCCCCCGGGTTTAGATAGTTTAGATAGTTTAGGTAGTTTAGGCCTCTCCCCCAACTATCTAAACTATCTAAACTATCTAAACCCCCCCTGGTTTAGATAGTTTTGATAGTTTAGATAGTTTAGATAGTTTAGATAGTTTAGATAGTTTAGGTAGTTTAGGTAGTTTTGGGCTCCACCCGGGACCCAACCTCCCGCCCCTAAACTATCTAAACTATCTAAACCCCCCTGGTTTAGATAGTTTAGATAGTTTAGGTAGTTTAGGCCTCTCCCCCAACTATCTAAACTATCTAAACTATCTAAACCCTCCCTGGTTTAGATAGTTTAGATAGTTTAGATAGTTTAGATAGTTTAGGTAGTTTAGGTAGTTTTGGGCTCCACCCGGGAGCCAACCTCCCCCCCCTAAACTATCTAAACTATCTAAACTATCTAAACCCCCCCCCCCGGGTTTAGATAGTTTAGATAGTTTAGGTAGTTTAGGCCTCTCCCCCAACTATCTAAACTATCTAAACTATCTAAAACCCCCCTGGTTTAGATAGTTTAGATAGTTTAGATAGTTTAGATAGTTTAGATAGTTTAGATAGTTTAGATAGTTTAGATAGTTTAGATACTTTAGGTAGTTTAGGTAGTTTTGGGCTCCACCCGGGACCCAACCTCCCCCCCCTAAACTATCTAAACTATCTAAACCCCCCTGGTTTAAATAGTTTAGATAGTTTAGGTAGTTTAGGCCTCTCCCCCAACTATCTAAACTATCTAAACTATCTAAACCCCCCTGGTTTAGATAGTTTAGATAGTTTAGGTAGTTTAGGCCTCTCCCCCAACTATCTAAACTATCTAAACTATCTAAACCCCCCTGGTTTAGATAGTTTAGATAGTTTGGGTCTCCACCCCAACTATCTAAACTATCTAAACCTCCTCTGGTTTAGATAGCTTAGATAGTCCCCAGACAGGAACGCCACATTATACATAAAGGTTCCTGCCTCATATATATATATATATCAAAGACATATATGGATATAGAAGCACGAAGGAAGAGGCATACTTCTGATGCATGCGTGTCCTTCAGTTTCGACGTCAACAGTCTTGGGGAGGGGTCCGTGCAGGGAGAGGAGGTTCAGGTCTTCGGGTTCACTGTTCAAAGGGGAATTGCAAGAATCCAGGGTTCAGGGCTGAGGTCCAGGCTTTCGGGTTTTGGGGAGAAGGGTTTAGGGTTTAGGGTTTAGGCGGACAGGTGTAGAACGCTGAAAACCTGGCAAGTGCCTGTGAAGCCTTGAGCCGGGTCACCGGGAGGGCAAGTCCCAATGGTCGGCTCGCCCACATAGGGGTCCTGCGGCTGCTTAGGGTTTAGGGTTTAGGGTTCAGGGTTCAGGGTTCAGGGTTCAGGGTTTAGGGTTTAGGGTTTAGGGTTTAGGGTTGAGGGTTGAGGGTTGAGGGTTGAGGGTTGAGGGTTGAGGGTTTAGGGCCTATCTAGGGTTTAGGTTTTATCTAGGATTTAGGGTTTAGGGTTTAGCAGCAGTTTAGGAGTTTAGGAGTTTAGGACTTAGGGTCTCGGGTTTTAGAGGTTAGGGCTTCTAATGTTCAGGGTGTCAGGCTCGAAGGCTTGTCAGTTTCGGCGGATTCTTGCGTGGAGGGTTGCGTGAAGCTGCTGGGTCCGGGCCGCCCTAAATCCCTCAATAAACTACACGCAGGGCCCACGTGTTCCCTTTATAGTGCTTGGGCCAGGGAAGCCCATAGTGTGGCTTCAGGGCCCAAGCAAATACTACACAGGCACATGGGCACTTCGGGACATACTTGGGCCAAGGATGGCCCGAAAGCCACTCTTTCGGGTTAGGAGGAGGTCTCCGGAGACCCTAAACCCTGGGGTTAATCTGAATACATGTTGTGGAGGCAAACCAAGGCCCGGGGAAGGAACTAAACCCTAAACCCTAAACCCTAAACCCTAAACCCTAAACCCTAAACCCACAACCCTAAACCCTAAACCCTAAACCCTAAACCCTAAAGCCTAAACCCTAAACCCTAAACCCTGCACCCTAAACCCTAAACCCTAAACCCTAAACCCCTTTTGGGGCTCCTACCTATATTGCGGAGCCCGCCTTCCCGGCTGTTCAGCCTCAGGAATCCTTCCTTGCAACCCCAAGCTCTGGACCCCCGGAAGGTTTAGGGTTTAGGGTTTAGGGTTTGGGGTTTGGGGTTTAGGGTTTAGGGTTTGGGGTTTGGGGGTTGGGGTTTAGGGTTTAGGGTTTAGGGTTTAGGGTTTGGGGTTTAGGGTTTAGGGATTTGGGGTGTGGGAAAACTTAAATGAACCCTAAACCCGTCCTTACAGCGGATCTCGCAAGTCTTGCCGCCCAACACGTTGCGGCCTGAACAGCTGGTTTCGCCGCGTTTCATTTGGGATTAGTCATAGGTTTCATTAATGGGGTTTATAGGGGTTGTAGGGTTTATAGGTCTTTATAGGGTTTAGGGTTTATAGGGTTTGGGGCTTATAAGGTGGTTATCAAGGATAGTACTGGGCGTTTGAGGAGGCACGGGGTCTTTAGGTGGGATTTAGATTCTCCCGGGCCGGGGGTTCCAGACCTCCACTCGGCGCGTCTCCACCAAATCATGTGCTTCCTCGCACAAGGCAACCCTAAGCCCTAAACCCGAAACCCTAAACCCTACACATTGCATTCTAGTGTCCCAAGAACTTCACCATGTCATGCAAGGCGCAGGTTCTACCAGAAGGCTGTAATCTCAGCGACTTGGGTTTGGGGTCTTCGAATCCAGGGTGTACTCCCCTCTGAAAAAATCACAACAAAAAAGACCAGAATGTACAGAACTGGACCTCGACCTAATCCCTAAACCCTAAACGCTAAACCCTAAACCGTAAACCCTAAACCCTAAACCCTGAACCCTAAACCCTAAATCCAAACCCTATTCTGCACCAGAAAACCCAGCTCAGGGTGTTAAGGGTTTGGGGTTTCAGGGTCATCCTGAGGTTCAAAGGGCTGTGAGCCCGACTGGGTTCAGGGTTTAGGGCGTTTTAGGGTTTACGGTTTAGTGTTTAGGGTTTAGGGCTTTTCTTCGTGTAGATACGTGGTCTCTGAGTATGGGCCCTCAAATGGGAACCCCTTCTATACCCCTCAATATACCCTGTTACAACCCAAGGTCCCATACATCAGAACCCTCTAAAGAGGCTAAGGCACCAACCATTAAGGGACATGAGCCTACCCTTAACATGTGAAACACAAGGTGGTTTGGGGTTTAGGGCTTCGAGTTTAAAATTCAGCATTTGGGGAACAAGTCCTCACAGCCCACGAGCCCAGCCCACCCAACAAACAACAGCAAAGCTTCCAGCTAGAAGCAGGAATTTGGGGCTTCCTAAACCCTAAACCCTAAACCCTAAACCCTAAGCCCTAAGCCCTAAGGCCTAAACCCTAAACGGCCCTACCCATAAAAGCCCTCAGCCACTTGGAGGGCTTAGGCCAAAGGCGGCGTCCGAGCGCCCAGCAATCTGAGACGTCGATGTCGCCTGGGTCCCAACCCGAATCCCAGACCCCTGCACTTATGGGGCCAGTAAGGCAACGTTTGGTTTAGGGTTTTGGGTTTAGGGTTCAGAGTTTAGGGTTCAGGGTTCAGGGGTTCAGGGGTTCAGGGGTTCAGGGTTCAGGGTTCAGGGTTTAGGGTTTGTTTAGGGTTTAGGGTTTTGTGGGCCAAGGCAGTTTAGGGCTCAGAGGAGGGGGGTTCACCCCCCCAACATCCTCTTCTACGGGCGGTACAGTCTACTTTGCTCAAGCTATGGTCCTCAATGACGAGCGACACGTCACTAAACCCTAAACCCTAAACCCTCAACCCTAAACCTAAACTCTAAACCCCAAACCCTGAACCCTGAACCCTAAAACCGAAACCGCACCCCTAGCCTAAAAACCTAAAAAAATAGTTTTTGAGCTTCTTTGAAATGGTGAAAAACCAGCCGAGCTACAGCCATCTGGAATGATGGGCAGGCACGGCTCGATTGGTACCTTCAAAGACAAGTGCTTTGGAGCTGCACGATTTCCGCAAGTAGGGGTACCCCTCATATACCCCGAAAGACTGTATAATCCTATATAATCCATTTAAAGGAACCCCAAAAAGGGCCTATTTTCGGAAACCCCCGCATGTCGACTGCGTCCGGGGCAGCACAAACTCCCTACACCTCCAACCGTAATTCTCCTGAAGCCGAAGAACCCTAGACCCTTAAATACCTGAACTAAACACCCAAACACCCAAATACCCTGCACGTGTGAGCGCGCGTTTGTTGTTTGAAGCGTCTTACGGTTTAGGGTTTAGGGTTGAGGGCTTCGTGGTGGCGGCTTTCCGACTTTCCGGGCTGCCGGGGAGTTTAAGTTTTGCGTGGCACCACTGGGTTCCGAGATTCGAGCTCCATAAGGCCTAAACCATGACAAGCCCATGCAAAACCGTGAGCCCTAAACCCGAAACCGGAAACCCTAAACCCCAAACCCTAAACCCTAAACCTTAGCCCTCTAAGCCCTATGTCCGAAACCCCGTAACCTGAAACCCCAGACCCGACAAAGACGTCCGGGTGTGTAGGGTCTAAATGCTATGGAGACCACATCTAGACCCAGGAGTAACGTAGGAATAACAAGGGTGCCCTGTTTGGTTTTAAGGGGATTATCAGGGAACCCCAAACCTAAAAAAAAGAAACAAAGATATTGGGAGCTCTGTCGGAGATGTCGGCCGGACACCTCGCTTGATAAGAAAGCAAACCTGCTGAGTAGGGAATGTGGGAACTGTACATCTACTACTATTTGCTTAAAAACCGCCAAAAGAATAAAAACATGAATGATAATCCCCATATTACCCTTAGTAAGGCAGAACATTTGTGTTTTTCGGGGTTCTTAAGCAAGTAGTAGTAGTAGTAGTAGTAGTAGTAGTAGTAGTAGTAGTAGTAGTAGTAGTAGTAGTAGTAGTAGTAGTAGTAGTAGTAGTAGTAGTAGTAGTAGTAGTAGTAGTAGTGGTAGTAGTGGTAGTAGTGGTAGTAGTGGTGGTATATATATATATATAGATATATACATAGTACACCAGTAGGCAAATGTATTTCATGCCCTAGACTCGGTTTTGCCAAACCTTACACCCTACATCCTGACCCTAAGGGCACCATGGTTGCCTCTACTCTGTCCTTTACACCCCCCAAACCCTAAACCCGCAAACCCATACTATTCTACGAATTTCTTAAGAATCCCGAAAAAACAAAAAAACAGTCTTCCTTGCTAAGGGTCATGTAGGGATTATTCCTTTCTACTCTTTTGGGGTTCTTAAGCAAAAAAGTAGATATGAAACCCTAAGTTAAACCCCCCCCCCCTGGACTGCTGGAACGCGCACACATATATTAAACCCTAAACGCCCCGGTTCAGGGTTTAGGGTTTAGGGTTTATACTTTACACCCCCAAACCCTAAACCCCTGGACTGCGCACGCATCCGCTCAGCGTGGGCGTGGAGCCGCAGCTGCGCTTGGCGTTGCAGGTCGTGGAAGGCGAGCCTCATGCGGGGGGGCGTGGGGTTTGGGGGGGGGGGGGGGGGGGGGCGGTTGGGGTTTAGGGTTTAGGGTTTAGGGTTTAGGGTTTAGGGTTTAGGGTTTAGGGTTTAGGGGGTTTAGGGTTTAGGGTTTAGGGTTTAGGGTTTAGGGTTTAGGGTTTAGGGTTTAGGGTTTAGGGTTTAGGGTTTAGGGTTTAGGGTTTAGGGTTTAGGGTTTAGGGTTTAGGGTTTAGGGTTTAGGGTCGGCTTTAGGGCTTAGGCTGTTTAGGCTTTAGGGTCCTCTCTTTAAGGGGCATCCTGCAACCTCGCCCAAGGGCCAATGTGCCTCTATAGTAGACCGTTGACCCCCAAAAGCTACGACAAAGAAACCCCCTGAAGGGGCCCAAGTAGCTATAGAGCTCTACAAGTATATCATTGAAACCTCGGCCCACATGAGGGGGGTTGCCGAAATTATGGAGTTTCACTGGGGTCCCTGGTGTAAGGGAATCCTACTACTTGGGGGTCTACATTCGGGGTCCCTTGCTATCGTAAACATATATCGGTTCATGGACCCCAATGCGCGCTGCTTCGAACCCAGCCGCCCCCGGCGGTCCGAAGAACCATGCCCTAAACCCTAAACCCTAAACCCGAAACCCTAAACCCTAAACCCTAAACCCTGAACCCTTTCTGAGCCTAAACCGCAAGCTCTCGTAGAGCTTGAGGGTTCTCGAGGTTCCTCTCATATAATGGCAAGAAAGACTGGTTTCTATAAGTTGAATAGTAAGAAGTAGTGGCTTGTGAAATGGGAACAGTAAGACTGCCTTAAAGAATCTAGGAGAAGGGGACTTCGTTTGAGGGCTCGGGGTTGGGGGTTTAGGCGCTCTGAGGTTCCCCCCCCCCCCCCCCCCCCCCCCCCCCAAAAAAAAAAAGGGCCGAAAGCCGTTAAACCCGCAAGCCCTTCGAAGTCGAGGGTTCAGACGAAGGTTGTACCCCTAAAGGTTCCCCTGAATATACTCCGAATGTGACCCTTCTATTCCCTTCGAGGATCTTGAAGAAGGGTCCCAAACTCGGATCTTTGAAAAGGGTCCCCAAACCCAAGGGTGCAAGCTTCGGGGTGCAAGGTAAAGTCCCTGAGCCCCAAGCCCTACACCCTAAACCTCCATAAACCCTAAACCCTAAACCCTAAACCCTTAACTCTAAACCCTAAACCCTATACCCTAAACCCTAAACCCTAAACCCTCACCAGCGGTCCGATTGGGGCCCCTGGCCTAGATACCCAGAGTCGCAGCGCCACTGGCCCAGAAACTGCGCCAGGGCGAAGCCGAAGGGCTTTTTAGGACTTTCACAAAGGGTTTAAGGTTTAGGGTTTAGGGCTGAGGGTTTAGGGTTTAGGGCTGAGGGTTTAGGGTTGAAGGTTTGGGGTATGCCAAAGGAAAGGTTTCATGTTTTAGGGTTGGTGAATTCGGGGATTCCCTGGGATGGCCCTTAGGCCCTCTGAAGACTATTCTTAGAATATGACCCTCTTGAACCCAACAAGGGGAAAATACAAAACATCCCAAAGGTTTACCTAGATCCTACGACTGGGCTTATCCAGCTTAAGGCCTTTCCGTCGCAGGCGGGCCCGGAGTCCTATGAACCCCAAAACCTCTGAGCCCCAAACCCGAATCCCTTAAACACACGAACTCCATCTGGGACTCTCTTTACCTACAGTTTTCTGGGTTATGCCTACTTCTTAAGTGGTAGCTTACTGAACTGTAGGTACATAGAGTCCCAGGTAAGTTCTCAATCCCAAATCCCCGCCTTATGAGACAATAAGCCCCATGATGATGAGGCCCAGAACCTTCTAATATGGGGGTCGGAAAAAATACTATGGGTCTAGGGTTTAGGGTTTAGGGTTTAGGGCTTAGGGTTTAGGGGAATTACTAATAATATTCCCTTATGGTGCCTCTGTAATTATACTAGGAACCCCCCAAACCGTATGCTAGTTATTGTCCCCTGAAGTACCCTGCGCCCTCAATCCGCAGCCCCGTTTCGTGCAGCTGTGTGCATTCCTCCGCCCGTGCCGGGTCGTCAGCTGACTCCGTCACGACACTCTGCTCCCTTGAGCACAAGCGCTCCTTAAACCTCTCCAAACCGTTGTTGGACAAATCGTTGTGAAGAAGCTTGCACTGGTAGGTCTCGATCGGCCCCTATTTGTTCCTTGATGGCCAAACCGCACTGCACTCATCGCTTCCAAGTTTGAGCTTCTGACAACCAATGAACATCGCGTCATTCTCGGTATGTCTTGGCATTCTTTCTAGACCCCAATGCAGACGATGGACACGTGTCGAGGGATGAGAGCCTGAAACCACCACTTGGCGCAGGCCATTGTTGGGGGTTTACAGGTACCCTAAAACCTATAAACCCTAAACCCTAAACCTTAGACCCTAAACCCAAAAGCCTACACCCTAACCCTGAACCTGTAGGGCCAGAAACAAAATAAAATGCGCCTTCGCTCTAAACCCCATCTACCCGTGAAGCCTGAGCCCCCTAAACCCCATTACGAGTTCAGGGTTTACATTTTAGGGTATAGGGGAACGACTATTTGCTTCAGGACCCCTCCCACCCCCCCCCCCCCCCAAAAAAAAAAAAAAAAAACATATTGCCCTTCCAAGGAAGAACATGTTCATGTTTTTGTTTTTTGAGGGGGGGAGGGGTCTTAGTAGTAGATTACCAGTACCCCTAAACCCTAAACCCCAAAATCCGGACATGAGCACTCCGTAGCCTTTGAACCCTAAATCGAAGCTCGCCAAGCCCCGCAAATCCCTCAAAACAACCCTGACCACTTTGGGGGGGTGCGGGGGGTGGTAGGGTTGGGGATTTAGGGCTTAGGGTTTATGGCTCGTGCATTAAGATTTAGGGTTTAGGGTGCAGGTGTGGTTGAGTCGTTGGGTTGTTCATGAGGGTTGGGTGTTGTTGCTGGGGTTTCGGGTTTAGGGTTTACGGTTCAGAGTTCAGGGTTTAGGATTTAGGGTGCCGGGGGGAGGGCTTCGGGGTTCTCAGGGCTTTGAGAAGTCCTAAGCCCTAAGCCCTCAAACCTAATCCCTAAACCCTGAACCCTAAACCTTAAACCCTAAACTCCAAACCCAAATCGTCCTTAGAACTGCAACCCCATTGCAAGGGACCAAAGGAGGGACCCTTATAAGGGACCTTAGGGGGTTTACGGTTTCGGTTTGGAGTTTAGGGTCATTTGCGGGTTATTTAAGCGCTACTTAGGTATATAGGGACTATACAAGGCATATACTAGGGGCTATAAAGGGGAATATGATTAAGGGTCCCTTCGGGGTGCCTCCTTATCCCCCTAAATGAATCCCATAGCTCAAACTATCCTTGGTAGCCCAGTAACCATATTACATTAATGGAAGTTGAACAAAAAATGGGGAAAAGGGTACCGCTTGGCTACCAAGAATCCTAGACCCCCAAAATACCCGGCAGAATCAGAACAATAGCTTAAATCTTCCTTTGGGCTGTCTAAGCGCAACAAAACACAACTGCAAAGGTGACGATAGAACCCTGCACGCCCTCAACTTAAACCCTAAAGCACCTCTAACCCTAAACCCTAAGCCCTGAAGCACCTCTAACCCTAAACCCTAAACCCTCAACCCTAAAATCTAAACCCTAAACCCTAAACCCTAAACCCTAGGCTGTCTCACCCGAAAGCTGCCTGCCCGTAGCCCGGCGGGGTTTCCAGTGGCTGCCCACAGTCCTTCGAACCGTGGAGCGCAGTGGGGGTTAGGGTTTAAGACGGCTAAACCCCAAACCCCAAACCCCAAACCCCAAACCCCAAACCCTAAACCCTAAACCCTGCTTGGGGTTAGGGTTGAGGGTTTAGGGTGTTGAGGAAAGCTGAGGAGGGCTTTGGGTTTAGGGTTTAGGGTTTAGGGATTCTCTCTAAACCTGTATTACTTGCAGGGTTCTTCAGGGAGGGGGCTTCATGGGGCGTAGGTACCAGGCAAACCTTCGGGAAGCTTTAGGGAAGCGTATGGGAGCCTCAGGGGCTAATTAGTGGGGAGCAACTGGGAAACCTTAGGGTTTAGGGTTTAGGGTTTAGGGTTTAGGGTTTAGGGTTTAGGGTTTAGGGTTACATACCCCCTTGAACCCCCCTCCCTTAAGAACCCTAGAACTCTATAACCCCTGACCCATGATTGCAGGGCTTATGGCGACAATGATGATTGTTGATTTCTGCTGATTGCGGCGACTTCTAACAACAATAAACACGCCATTATTCGTGCCTGAGCAAACGACCAAACATTTCACTCGCCAACAAGAGTAGCAACACTCGTAAGCCCAAACCCTGCGTAGATGAACTAGAAGCCGCAAAGTTATAAACCCCTAAGACAGGGGGTGGGGGTCCGAAATTAGGGGAAACCCTGAATTGATGATTCCCATAAGAAGGACAATCTTGGGAAAGAACCCTAACAAAAACCCTAAAACCCAAAGCCTAAACCCTAAACCCTAAAGCCTAAAGCCTAAAGCCTAAAGCCTAAACCCTAAACCCTAAACCCTAAACCTAAGGTTTTAAAGTTTTTTAACCCTAAAGCCTAAACCCTAAACCTGCTCCCTCCCCGCCTGCCCGGCACGACAGGGCGGGAATCCCCGCTGCGAAGGGGCCTGCGGGCCAAAACCCCTCAACACCCTGCAAAACCTGGGGGCTTAGAAAGGGTTTGGGGTTTAGGGTTTAGGGTTTAGGGTTTAGGGTTTAGGGTTTAGGGTTTAGGGTTTAGGGTTTAGGGTTTAGGGTTTAGGGTTTAGGGTTTAGGGTTAGGCACGGTCCTCGAATATGGTCCCTTGCCTTCTTTCAAGGACTCTGAAGTATGGCCCGTGGGTTTTTTGGGTATCATAAGGGGTCTCCATATCCCGGCCAATACTAAGGGACCAATGTAGACCACTGTACCCTAATCACCTTATGAAACTTTAAAACCTTAGGTTTAGGGTTTAGGGTTTAGGGTTTAGGGTTTAGGGTTTAGGGTTTAGGGTTTAGGGTTTAGGGTTTAGGGCACCATAATTTCCGAACCCAGAAGCCCACACCCGAAACTAAACCCCCAAGACCCAAAGCCTTTCACCCAAGAGCCCTGAACCTCTGCACCATCCCGCACTGTACCTAGACCCTGAAGCCTAAACCCCCCAAAAAATCCTCTACAATAAGCCCTAAACCCTAAACCCTAAACCCTAAACCCTAGGCCCTAAACCCTAAGCCCTAAGCCCTAAGCCCTAAACCCTAAACCCTAAACCCTAAACCCTAAAGGGTTGGGGGGGCAGGAGGTGCGCCTCAAAGCCTTCAGGTTTCTGTAGGCTTTTCAGGGGTCAGGGTCTGGGATTTAGGATTTAGGGCTTAGGGTTTAGGGTCTAGGGTCTAGGGTGTCTAGGGTCTAGGGTGTCTAGGGTCTAGGGTGTCTAGGGTCTCTAGGGTTTCGGGTGTAGGGTTTACAGGAACACAGCCCACTTGGTGTGTATGGTTCGGGGTTCAAACTCTAAACCCTAAAAATCCAAACCCTGAAACCCTAAACCCTAAACCCTGAACCCTAAACCCCTAAACCCTAAAACCCTAAACCCTAAAACCCAAACCCTGAAACCCAAAAACCCTCAACCCCAAGCCTAAGCCCAAAAGGCCCGAAGGCTTGCCTGAGGCCTAACCCCAAACCCTTGGGTTAACAGTTGAGGGGTCCCATGACCCTATATAACACTGATACAAAGTCCTAAATTAGGGTTTAGGGTTTAGGGTTTAGGGTCTGGGGTTTGGGGTTTAGGGTTTTAGGGTTTAGGGTTTGTACCGAAGTAGCCCCTAAATAACCCCAAAGTGGGGCCGATGTGCCTTGTTGGCTCTTACAACAACCCATCCTGCGCCTGCCTCCAATGTAATGTTCAGACGTGACTGTGCGCTCAAAGAACCCCTAAGGTCGCTTTTAAGGGTCCCTCCTTTAGTCCCTTAACTTTGTTGCCTCCGCCATGCCCGAAGTCCTAACGCCACGTGGGCACAGTTGGCATCGTATACCCTGACCCTCTCACCCTAAGGCTCCAAAAATAGAAATACCTACATTGGGGTCTCAGGTCTGTAAATCATGCTTACTTTGGGGATTGGGGTTTAGGGTTTAGGGTTTAGGGTTTAAGGTTTAGGGTTTAGGGTTTAGGGCTGTTTGGAGCCTGAGGGTCAAGGAACCAAGAACCCGCAACTAAATCTACAACTTGCACACGAAAAGCCACTTCCGCCTCCTCACAGAAAGCCTGCATGGATTAAGAGGCGCATTGACCTCAATGACCAAAAGAGCCCTAAAAGGGTTTAGGGTCCATATACCCGAATAGCGATTACAGTAGTATAGTGGATATGACATATGGTCCCATTTTTTAAGGTTCATGTGGTCCCAAGGTACTCAGTACTCACCCCTGAGTCAAAAGCCCCGTACCAGCCTCGCTGAGCTGAGTGATCCTGAGGCTAATCTGCGACTCATTGGAGCATCCTGCTATGGCGGGTGTAGGGGCTTTTGGGTTTGGGGGGTTTGGGGGGTTTGGGGGGTTTGTCTTCGTGTTTTAGCATGTTGGGGGTTTAGGGGCTTTTCTATCAGAGCAAGCCTCATCCTCATATAAGGCGAGAAGCTACCCTCAATGCTAAGTCCTAAACCCTAAACCCCAAACCCTAAACCCTTATATATAGCTTATAGGACTTCTAAGCTCAGGATCCTAAGTCTCCTGAAGCCCAAAACCCCACGCAGAGGCGAGATCGTTGATCAGGGCTAGCGCGCCTTCAAAGAGCCGCCAACAGCTCTGAATGGGGTTTAGGGTTTAGGGTTTAGGGTTTAGGGTTAGGGTTTAGGGGGGGGTGCAGAGAAAAGGTTATTAGGCTCCTGAGCGTTGAGGAAGCCCCCTTGAGCCCTATGCATGTCGGGCTTTATAATACTGAGCCAAGGGAAGTTCCCATACATGCCCCCAGGACCCAAGCTGACACTGTCTAAACCCTAAACCCAAAACAATATAACCCTAAACCCTATGAATCCTAGACCCCAAATCCTAAACACCAAATCCTATAGCCCTAGACCCTATGAATGCTAGACCCCAAACCCTAAACCAAACCCCATAACCCTAAACCCTATGAATCCTAGACCCCAAACCAGACCCTACACCCCAAACCCTGAACCCCAACTCCCAAGCAAAATCGGCCCTTCCAAGGGGAAGCCTAAACCCCACTTTCCGAAACCCTAAACCCAACCCTATAAACCCTGTAAACCCTATAAACCCTATGAACCCTATAAACCCTATACACCCTATGAACCCTATAAACCCTACACACCCTATAAACCTTATAAAACCCTAAACCCTAAACCCTAAACCTTAAACCCTAAACCCTAGCCCAGAGGGGAAGCAGCCGGCCTCTGAGCTGAAGTTGATGCTGGCAGTTTCCAAGGTCCCCTCGGGGATCCATGTCTTCATCTTACTGGCTCTTGGTAGGGTTTAGGGTTTAGAGTTTAGGGCTTAGGGCTTAGGGTTTAGGGTTTAGGGCTTAGGGTTCAGGGTTGCAGAAAGGCCGTGCTCGGAAGCCTACGCATAGGCACTCACGAACGACGCGCGTGTCTGGGGTTTGAGGTTTCGGGTTGCGCGGCTCGCGCCTGCTCTCTCGGCGCATGGGGGCTGGTAAAGAATCCTAAACCTGGCCCAGGTTGCATCTTGATGCTGATGCCTGTGTCATCGTGGTTCATTTCATGGGCGGCTCTGCTGAAAAGATCCTCAACCCTCAGCCCTACCAGAGGAAGGCCTGAGGTGTTGAGGACCCAGGGTTGTGATGTCGGCTTTGGGGGGATATCCGCTGTGCCAGCACTTGAGTATTGGGCTTCTTGGACTGAGCCTCCAAGTACCCTGGCGTCACCTACGGCACTATGTCGTAGGTACTTCGAGGTTCAGGGTTCATGGGTCTACGCCTGAACCCCTGAATCCACAACCTTAAGCATTGACCCTCATCTCTCAGCCCCGCCAGCCTGAGACCATGAACCCCGGCCGAAGCCCTGCCCCATCAGTCCAAACTGCTCTGGCAAGCTGGGCTCGCAAATCGTGCATTGAGCCATCCAAAATCTATGCAACATTACAACCTTCTGAGAACACTAAGGGGAACACACAACCAAACAATCCCTAAACCCTAAACCCTAAACCCTAGACACACGTAAGAACGTATAAGAGAAGATATAAAACGAAGTATCCCCCAATGCCCTAAACCCTAAAGGTCCTACTGAGCTGGGATTCTGGCGGCAGAACCATATCGCCTGGCCTGCCTGGAGGTCTTCAGTTGCTGTTGTTGTTTGGGGTTTTAGGGTTTAGGGTTTAGGGTTATTTATCCGCCGACCCTAGCGGCGTGTTGGATGGGTTTCGGAGGTGAAGCCTCCCTTTTTCCCTCGTTACACCTCCGGGAAGGCGGGGTTTTGTGGGGGGGGGGGGGGTTCCAGGGGTCTACGGGCAAAGGGTGTATAGGGTTCGGGGGTGGGGGTTTGGGGGGTTTGGAGAGGTTTCGGAGGGTTTAGGGTCTTGAGGGCGGTTTAGGGGCTTTCGTGGTGTTTTGGGGGGGTTTAGACGGGTTTAGAGAGGAGGTTTCGGAGGGCGGTTAGAGGGTTTTGCGTGTTCCTGGGCCTAGTGGGTTTAGGGCTTGTGCGTACCCAGGCCCCTGCCGGCAGGATCTGGAAAGTAGGACCCCCACTTTGGCACTTCGTACTGCGACAACCCCGAAACCCTAAATAAACCCTATGCTTGGAATCCACGAACCTCTGAGCTCAGAAAACTCTGGCAGGTCCCCCCCCCCCAAAAAAAAAAGAAAACCTTAACGCCCTTGAACCCTAAACCCTTCGAGCCCGAAAACCCTAAAGGTGTGGGGTTTAGGGTACCCTAAACCCGAAGCCCCAAACCCCAAACCCCAAACCCTAAACCCCAAACCCTAAACCCTAAACCCCTAAACCCCTAAACCCCTAAACCCCTAAACCCCAAACGGAAAAAGAAACACAAATTCGGCCACCCAGGGCTGCGGCGTAGCCGGGTCGGCACCGGAAGCCTTCCCCGATGCGCTCGTAGCCTTCCCCGAGAGGCTTAGGGTTTAGGGGTTTAGGGGTTTCGGGGTTTAGGGGTTTAGGGGCTTAGGGGTTTAGGGGTTTAGGGGGTTAGGGTATGTTCAGGTTTAGAGCCTGGGTTTCAGGGTTCAAGGCTTCGGGTTCAGAGCCAAAACTTAGAACTGGTAGGCGCACAAAGTCACGAGGTGGCTTGCATCAATCACGAGCTCCACAATACAACTCCTTTACCCTAAACCCTAAACCCTAAACCCTAAACCCTAAACCCTAAACCCTAAACCCTAACCCTAAACCCTAAACCCTAAACCCTCCACTGGCACCTGGGGTGCATAAACCTTGCGGGCAGAGTTCGCCCCTGGAAATGGCATCCACACACTGGCGACGTCGGAGCCCAGGTACAAAAAACTTCGCGGGGGTTCCCCTACTACCCCCCTCTATACTACCCCCCCCCCGGCTAAGTTCCCCCCCCTTAAATAACCTCAATTAAGCTAAGCTTCATTGTCCCTAAATAGCCTCAATTACAGGGGGGAACCGGGGGGGTGAGGAGGTTGGCATAGAGGGGAGTAAGTAGTAGGGGGAACCCATGAGAACTGTTGGGGTACATGGACCCCTAAACCCTAAACCCTAAACCCTAAACCCAGGTGACGAAAAGGACCGAGCAATAGGATCTGGAGGGCAATTCCAAAAATGGGGCGGGGCAAGTCGCAAGCTCTCCGTACACCCGAAACCCTAAACCCCAGAAACCCTGTTTAGGGTTTAGGGTTTAGGGCCCTATAAAGAGGACGCTTCCGTAGAGCAACCCCCACAACGTCTTCCCCCAATGGCACCTGACGGAAGTGGATCGGGATCTGGGCAAACCTGCGGAGTTTGGGCGCGGTGGTGTTTAGGAATAAGGGTTTAGGGTATAGGGTATTAGGGTTTAGGGTTTAGGGCTTGGGGTTTTGGGCTTCTAGGGTATTCCATGGGGGTTTACGATACTAGGGGTAATTACCTTACTAGGGCCCTTATGATAAGGGGATCCCACTGCTTGGGGTCTATATTAGCGGTCCCTTATTCTCGTAAACCCCCATGTAGGGTTTCAGGGTTAAAGGTTTATCACGAGAGTGTCTAGAGTACGACACCGCGCATCTGAGAGGGGCCTACGTTCCCACCTTTTCTGAGGGGCACCCGCAAAAAAAGAAACACCAAGCAGACTCCTGATTTGGGTTGAGGCTCTTACAAGGTCTTAGGGTAATTAATCCTTAAACCCGAAACCCCTAAACCCTAAACCCTAAAGCCTAAACCCTAAACCCTAAACCCTAAATCCTAAATCCTAAACCCCAAGCCCGAAGCCCACACTCCGAGACGCCATGAGCGTCTTTGCGCAGTCACCCATGTCCGGCAAGTCTTTGTGTCTACGAGGGTCTTGCGGCACTTGCTCTGATCCTAAACCCTAAACCCTAAACCCTAAACGATAAACTCTAAACCCTAAACCCTAAACCCTTGTTCAAAGCCCTATACGCAACCTGCCAGCTCACTCTAAACCCCAAAAACGAGAAGAGAAAGATCCAAAATCCCTGATCCTAACCCTAAACCCTAAACCCTAAACCCTAAACCCTAAACCCTAAACCCTTAAAAAGCCCTCTCCTCGAGGTCGCAGTAGGGCCGTGTGAAGCGAAGCTCCTTTGGGCGGTTTAGGGTTTAGGGTTTAGGGTTTAGGGTTTATCTGGGACGCTATTTACCTACCGTTGAGTAGAAACTAACCTTAACCAGTAGGTATAACCCATAAAATGTAGGTAGAGAGGGTCCCAGGTAGGGTGTAGGGTTGAGGGTTTAGGGTTTAGGGTCAGGGGTGTACTCAACGTCCTTAGACCCAGAAGGAGCACTACCTTTCGTGGCCCCTACAAGTGCTAACAAGCAAACACGGCTTCGGGCAGATGTGGAGATTTAGGGTTTAGGGTTGGGGGAACCCAGAATCAAAAAGAAAGGGTGCAGGGTACCACTGGCCTACCAAGAAGGTTAGGGTTCACCCTAAGGCTCCAAAGAGCCCAAAGTAGACCCCGATGTACGTATTGCTTGCATACTTGGAGCTTTAGGATAAGGGCTCAAGGCTTAACTTGACTTACTTCGCTGTGTCGTCTTTTCGCTTCTCCATTTTGGGCAGAGAAGGCCTGCTAAAGGGTCTTAAAGTTTAGGGTTTACAGGGTCTAGGTTTAGTGTTTGGTTTGGGGTTTAGCATTCTAAGGTGCGGGCTTCGGGGCATGTTGGGTCTATGGGCCATCGGGGTTTGGCCGCGCGGGGCCTCACGCAGATCAGCTCTCTAAATTAGGGTCCCTTGCAGTGGCTCCGGCGGTAGTACGGAACCTTTCTTGTGCTCCATGGGCTCCCATAACGGTGATATTTCAGGCGTGTCGGATATACGATCCCAGCTTTAGATATTAGGGCGCATTGTAGCCTTCCTCCACGCCGCAGAGCGAGCACTGCAGCGAGATGATCATGCTACCGTTCTAAGCAGCCAACAGGCAGGCGTTTAGGGTTTAGGGTTTAGGGTTTAGGGTTTAGGGTTTAGGGTTTAGGGTTTAGGGTTTAGGGTTTAGGGTTTAGGGTTTAGGGTTTAGGGTTTAGGGTTTAGGGTTTAGCATCAATAGGGTTATTAACGGTTAAGGGTCCTGTGTCCGCCACTTGGTGCTTAACGTATATAGGAATCTTTATATTCCTTACTTAAGGAATATTTTTAGGGAATAGTGCTTTAATTTATTATAGGGATCCTTGCTGTTAGGCACATTCCTTAACTAGGGAAATTGCTATAATTTATCTAGGGATCCTTAGTATGATTTGAGGCAAATTCCTTAATTAAGGGGTATTGGGCTCTTTGGGAAGCTCAAAAAGCTCGACCGAGAGTCGCTTGTGGGGCTTCGAAGCAATTCTTAGGGCTTAGGGTTTAGGGCTTCAGAGCAGGTCTACTATGTGGTAGGCCGTGGGGTTCTGTGTCAACCCTGCATCTTCAACTCAAAGTAGACCCGGCTAATGGGGGGCTTGGGTTTTTTTGCTCATATTTTTTCCGTTTGTGTCCTTTTTTTTCAAAGCTACATTCCCTCAGTATTTTCATAGGATTCATGCTACTTTTTCGTAGGATTTCTAGGTTTTGAAGCACGCTTTGCACGGCTTAAATAAAGCGGGGGGGCGCAGGCCCCCCCGCCACGATGGGTTTCAACTTTGCACGGTTTAAAAACAGCGGGGGGTTGGGGGGGGCGCAGGCCCCCCCATTCGCAAACACAATGCTCACATGATGGGTTTCTAAGATTTGCAGGCTTTGAAGCACATTTTGCGCGGCAAAAAAAAGCCGGGGGGGTTGGGGGGGGGGGGGGGGGCATGTGTGAACCACAATGCTCACACGATGGGTTTCAACAACATTCATAAGAATTGAAGCACGCCTTGCACAGCTTTGAAAAAAAGCGGGGGGGGGGGGGGGGGGGGGGGGGGGGGGGGGGCAGGCGCCCCCCCCCCCCCTCCATTTGCAAACAAAATGCTCACATGATGGGTTTCAACAAGTCTTAGGCTTTGCACAGCCTTAAAAAAAAACGGGGGAAAGGATCAAGCAAACCCACTATCCCTGAAACTTAGCCCAGATCGAGTCGGCCAAGAGAAGAGCATTTATGCAAATTGCAGACATTGGGGTAGAGCGCAGACCACCCCCCATTGCAAACACAATGCTGACACGACGGGTTTCAGCAAGATTCATAGCCTTTGAAGCACGCTTTGCACGGCTGAAAAAGGGGGGGGGGGGGGTGGGGCAAGACTCATACGCTTTGAAGCACGCCTTGCACGGCTTAAAAAAGCGAGGGGGGCAAACAATGCTCACTTGATGGGTTTCAACAAGTTTCTTGGGCTTTGCAACATAATGCTCCCACCCTTCCTTCCTTCCTTGCTTGCTTGCTTTCTGGCTTGCTTGCCTCCAACTCCAAGCTTCCGTGCTTGCTTGCTTAATTGCTTCCGTGTTTGCGCTTGCTTGCTTGCCTGCGTGCTTGCGTGCTTGCTTGCTTGCTTGCGCGCGTGCGTGCTTGCCTGCAGGCCATGGGGCCGGAAAAAATAAGAAAAAACGGAAATAAAATGAGCAAAAAACACCACCACCGCATGGCGCGATCGTTGCAATCTCGCAAGAAGAATCTCAAGCCCAGTTGTCGCCAGCTTTCTCGCGTCGGCTCGGAGCAACATGCCTGCATTACAGGTCTTTTGTGGAGGCTCCCTGGACAGAATGGCAAAGTCAGAGCTGGTCGACGTACGAGCTGGGCTGAAAGCACGGGCCTGGAAGACCTGCGCCAAGACGGGCCCAAGCCCTGGCCCAACACATGGACAACCGGAGCCATCGCTGCATGTCGGTGCACGTTGCTGTGCGTAATGAGCACGCCTGTTGCCGAGGGAAGGCCGCTGGCAAAGGCTGTGACACCCGAAACTGACTTCCAGCAGGTCGACCCTGTCTTAGACGGTTTTTGTTATAAAAGATAATTCGCAATTAGAATAATTTGGGATGTTCCCCTTTAGACTAACAATCCTTAATGGGGATCATCGTAGCCTTAAATTTCATCCCTATTAAGGACTGTTAGCATAAGGTGGAACATCCCAAAGAAAAATAATAAGAATATTGAAAAGATGCTTCTTGAACAAACTAAAGATATAGGATAATCATATGACTATCCGTTCATAACAGCAACCTCTCGGGCGGCACTCTGCCCCTAAGGACTGCTGCCAGACTCTGGAAGGGTCCCCTTTGGCGGTTCCTATTTTCAAGAGTGCCATACTATGCTTTCGAAACATGAATCGGTAATTTAACCTCAACTCATCCACCTGATGACGAGCACCTTGACCAAGTCTTCGTCGCGCAGCCGTTTGGGTAGGATCATGTACACTCGGCATCCTACAGCCATAGCAATAATGGTCTATCGTAACGTAGTAATAACCGTAATGCAAAGATGGACCGCCCTATCCATGTTAAGTGCAACCCAGCAACCGGCCAGGAGTTCGTGAAGCCGTGGGCCAAAATCAGCCGCTCCGGCTGTGTTGAGGATTGTGGTCCCTCCTGCTGCTCTGTACTTTTGCTGATGCCAAAGTACAGGACTTGGTTGCCAGAGACGACGGTGCCCCCAGCAGCCTCTCTCCACAGACACGCTTTGCCTCCACGAGGCCCAGCATGTCTTCAGTACCCTAACGTGGCCTACGTGAACACCATCACCGTCAACACCACCAGAATCAGAAACAGCGCAGTAAGGAAGATCTGAATCCAAATCGTGACAAGGCCTCATCAAGGCTGAAGCAGCCATCACTCATGTCAACCACCTGAAGCTCCCGCGAAAATCATCAGCACGAGGCGGATGAAGGCACCCCTATCGGCCTGGAACATGGCTTGAGGTGCCACACAAGCAGGCTTTTTCTCAACAACGGGCCTTGTTGGATTAGAGCCAAAAGCTGACTCATGGAATATATACGTCTATTCAGGATTCTTGGGTATAGCGGATGTCTGCTGTGAAGGTGTGCAACTTGTGCCGCACCCTGCTGGTGCATCATGCATATCTTATGTTGAGAGCAGTAATTATCGTTGCTTGTACGCACCCCTTGTTACGTAGAGATTCCTGATTCCTCAAGCTCCTGTTCACAAGAACCACTTGGGGTTTACCCCTTCCCCTTCCCCGCGATGGCCTTTCTGTTGCGAAGCTTATTGGCCTTCCGCTCCCGCTTGCCAGCCGCCTTGGAAGTTCAAGGGCTGCGCTGAAGGTGTTGGAAGGGAATGGGGAGCGGGGGGGGGGGGGGGGGCGGGGGGGGGGGGGGGAGATATAAGATATGACGAACTGGAGGCATCTGAAGGCATTCTCCTAATCTGAACTCTAGGTCTCCGCTTGGTTGCTGCAGGCCTCCGACTGCCTCTCTCTTTGCTTCCTCCTTTCTGGCGGCAGCTGTAGGATCTGCCCCGTCGACGCGCGGCATGCGAGACGCTGCAAGCAACTGAAACTGGAGTGCCTTGGACAAGTTGCCTCACGCTGAGAGCCGCAATGTCAAGCGGGTCCAACATCCTTACCCTGTCCGGTCAATGTCTAGGGCGCGAAGGCGCCGGTCGAAATTCGAGCTTGAAGTGGGGACGAAGCCCCCTTTGTTAACCCAGGACTGCAGGCTCCACCTTGAATCCCACTGAATCCCGTTGAATCCCACTGAATCCCACTGAATCCTACATACCCTTGAAGGTTCCTCCTGAACAAGGGTTTGGGGTTTCTTTGTTCAGGGTTCAGGGTTTGTGGATGGGGCTTACTGGGGCAAACCCACTCGAAACCTTGAAACATAAACCCAACACTTAAACCCTGAACCCTAGTTCCTTCCTCTCCCCTTCATCTCCTCTTCCTCTCCTCTTCCTCTTCCTTCCTCTTCCTCCTCATCTCCTCTTCCGCCCCTCTTCCTCTCCTCTTTCTCTCCTCTTCCCGGAACACTGAACTACAAACTCGTAGCCGAGTTTTGGACGCCGCTCAGCAGCAGGGGCAGTCGCGCCTGGCGTGCCTGCAAATGTCATGATGAGAACTGGGGCCCAAAGAGCAACGACATTCTTTCCGCGGGCGGCGCCGCCTAATGCCTACACACCGCTTTACCAACCTCCATGCGATAGGGATAGCCTTACATCATCCGCTGCTGAACTTGCTAAACCATGCAAGGCTCAGAAACCAGATTCCAACCAGAGACCCAACCCCGTCCTGAATCGCGATCCATATGCTTGAAACCCACTTCCATCGCTGAACACTTGGTATTGGCCTCACGATTTCGCGCGTCATCTTGCGATCTTGCTCTCGCTCCTCGGCCGTGCGGAGGTGGGGCCTTCATGCACATGGCACACGTGTACTGGATACAAACGGCAAGCAAGCCGCAGAGGGAGAGCGCTGCGCCTGTCGGTGCACGTGAGCGTCTGCCAGAATGTTCGGGGCTGCCGGGTTGTGGTGAAGGTCATCGACTTCAATCGGAGAAGTGCCTCCCGTAGGGCTTACTCCCGTGGCAAAACCTACTTGTTTCTAAGATTCCCCTTAAAAAGCAGTCTTGCCACTGCAAAGCGTAATCTTCCAGCACTAGAAGGCCCAGCAAACACTACTACACTCCATAGTTGGTGATCGGTTTTCGCGGACGGCAACGGCGCTGCTTCAGGAATTCAGTTGCCCGAGTTTGAAGGCTGCGTCCTTCAGGCCCTTACCCTCAAACCTTAAACCCTAATCCTGAACCCCACACGGCCGCAGAAGGAGTTCCTTGCTGAAGGCCGCGACGAAAGGCGGGTGTTCAGGGTTTGGGGGTTCGGGTGTGTTTGGCTTTGAAGCGTTTATGGCTTGAAGGGGCTGATTGCTTTTAGGCTTTAATTGGGTTCTGGGTCTAGGGTGTAGGGCTGAGGGTTTCATGAATTTATGGTTGCACGCTGTGTGTTTCTAATTTCCGCTCCCCCCCAACCCCCCCGAGCCACAACCACACCACGGGGTGGGGGGGGGGGGGGGGTTCGACCCTAAAACCCTAGAACCCGAAGAACTTTCAGGATCTTCGTTGCTATGGGTTCATGGCTCGGGTTATTAGGCTGATTCGGGCTTTTGGTACTGGGCATATTCGATGATAGACGTCAACTCTTTTATGTAGCTGTTTTGATGGTTGGTATATATACACTCCCGCATCAGAAATCCGTCACGAAAGCAAACAGAAACGCCTGTCGATCTTTCCGGCAAGTTCAACTCTGTTGTTCCCCTTGCTTTTAACAGGCTTTAGGTTTAAGGGGTGTGGCTTGTGTAGCAGCGACCACGACCGCGCCTAAACGACTCCGCTCACAGACGGCAACATAATTATTCTGCTCCGGAGGAAAATATCCTCGGAAGCCGCGCGGTGCCCTTTGCCCTCATCCAAACAAGGAAAAGCGCACCCTTGTCGCAGTATGCTCGCTGGGTTTTACCTAGACGTCTTCACTGAAGCCCGTTTAATTTAAAAAGTCCCACAGAAGCAAGAGCCAAGATGGGAACCCCCAAGCCCTGAACCCTGAACCCTAAGCCTTTTTTTTGTCAGCAGCCAGAGTTGGAGCAGAAAGAGAGCGCTTCAAGCAGAGCTGAAGTTCGCAGGCAGAGGTGCTGGTGTTTCAGTTTCCCGCCCTCACTCTGCATATCCCTATTAAGGACTGTTACCCTAAACCATATACCCTAAACCCTAAACCCTAACCCCTAACCCTAAACCCTAAACCCTAAACCCTAACACCCGAAACACGATCGAAGCACTGGACTGCGTCCTCTCTCCGGAGGTGTGCTGTCTCGTTGCCGGGAGCGCAGATCTTGGATCAAGTTCCATGGCTTTGCTTAGGTTTAGGGTTTAGGGTTTAGGGTTTAGGGTTTGGGGTTTAGGGTTTAGGGATTAGGGTTTAGGGTGTTGGCTCTAGTGCTCAGGGTTTAGGAGTTTTGGGTTTGGGGGGACCCTCAGGCCCAAATCCAAACAAAGACAGGGATTAGTCTTGCTCTGGACATGGGGGCCGAAGAACATGTGCGGGAACTGGATGTTGCTTCGAACGCCGTTTAGGGTTTAGGGTTTAGAGTTTAGGGTTTAGGCCTGTAGGAATGTTCAGGATGTATGCCACGCCACCCAACAAATGGGTTTGGCGTTTGGGCTCAGGGTGAACCTGTTAACAATCAGCATCAACAAGCAGATCGCAACAACAAAGACTAAGATTCATAATCTCTCCGGCTCTCTCTCATCCCTAAACCCTAAACCCTAAACCCTAAACCCTGAACCCGAGGACTCCATGTATGCCAAAACTGACCCTAAATCCAAAACCCTTATGCGCACAAGAGGCCTTAAGCCCTATAAGCCCTACGCCTAAACCCTAGCGCTCCAAGTATAGAAATAATACATGCGTTGGGGTCTAAAGTCTGTAAGAATGCTTACTTTGGACTCTTGGGAGCGGAAGCCAAAAGACAATTGATAATCGCACAACCTCGGAAAAGACCCGATAAACCAAATCCTGCACCCCTGGATCCTAGCAGTAAACACCAGGAAGTTGGAACATGGTTTAAGTATGCTTAGAGCGGGGATTCCCTGGGTGTACCAGTAGGGGTATGGTGATAAGGATGTTCCAACTTTTTGGAGTTTACTGTACAGACAGATGAACACGCCCACGCCCTCAACCCTCAAGGTTTCATGTTTTCAACGCCTTAAACACTCAAACCCCCCCCCCCTAAACGCCCTAGGGTTTAGGGTTTAGGGTTTAGGGTTTTAGGGTTTAGGGTTTAGGGTTTAGGGTTTAGGGTTTAGGGTTTAGGGTTTAGGGTTTAGGGTTTAGGGTTTAGGGCTACTTGAAGCCCAAGAGGCAGCGAGCTGGGGGCGACCGATGTAGGGCGCCCGGCATCGGACCTACACCCCGATGCTCTGGGGACTAACAAGGGGTTATGAGGGAGGGTTAGTGTTTGGGGTTTGGGGTTTGGGGTTTAGGGTTTAGGGTTTAGGGTTTAGATCATAGGGTAGGGCAGAGACATGCTCCCTAGCCCCTTAACGAGGGCGATTTTTGTTTCTCGTTGGGCCCGAAACTATATGGCCAGTTCTCGAAATCATGGTCCCTTGTTAAGGTGCCCTGAATTTTGGGGGCCACTTTAGATTAGCAAACCCCAAAGGACCATAATTTAGAGAAAGCGCCATATGGAGTCCACACCAAGAGAGAACCCCCCCCCCCCCCCGAACACAAGGAGCCCATTAGGCAGATCAACGCCCGCTATTAATTTGGAACGAAATCGCCCCCCCCACCCCCTCAACACTCCACCTTAAACACCAAACCCTAAACCCCTAAACCACTAAACCCTAAACCCTTGCGGGTCGTAGTTCAATGGCCTCGCAGTACTCCCCAGGCACAACGCCCGTGCAGTTGGAGAGGTCGTACCTCAAGGTGGGGCCCGCGTTACCCGCGTCCCTAGAGGTTTATGGTTTGGGGTCCGGGATTGGGGTTAACGGTTTAGCTAAACCCGCTGCACCCGAACCAGCTTTACAGGGTTTATTGGGTTCACAGGGGCTTATGAGGGGTTCAACGTTGTCAAGCGTGCAAAGGAGCATATCTAGACCCACGAGCAACCTAGGAATAACAAGGGTGCCCTTTTTGGTTGAAAAAGGCTTAATGTTGCACCCTGTTTAGTGTGGGGGGCCCCCCCCCCCTGAACAGTTGAGGCGTGGATGGGATCTTGATTACACGGCCCCGGGGGCTCATATGATTTCAATAGGGAGGAGTTTAGATAGGTTCAAAAGGGGCAGCGATGCCCGGTTATCTTTTTTAAAGGCGCGCCGCGTCTCCCAAACAGTCAGCATGTCCTGAATAATTCGGCCAGTTTGTCTTTAAAGAGGAGGCCAATACTAAACAGGGTGCAACATTATAAGGGACCCTAAACCCTAAACAAGGGGAATAAGGGCCCTGCACCGGGTGCTAAATATGGTTCTATCTTTGCTTCGCAGGTTGTCTCGTCAGGATGCCTCTTTACATGTTTTTGGCTCACTCATGTTGCCAGGGGTTGCCCGTCTGTATCTATGATGTTGTTGTTGAAAGCTCTCTCTCTCTCTCTCTCTCTTTTTGTCTCAAGACTCTAGACGTTGAACCAACCTCTGCTTTACAAGTTATCCTTCAAGCCTCCCGCTTTAACAGTTGCCGATTCAATTCAACCTTCTTGCCAGCAAAGGAACCATTATTCCCAGACTGAAGTGCCTGCTCAAGACTATCCTAACCCTAAACCCTAAACCCTAACCCTAAACCCTAAACCCTAAACCCTAAACCCTAACCCTAAACCCTAAACCCCTGATCCCCAAAACATTACATCCGACGGCCCTGGATGGCCAGAAAGTTCTTCTGTCTTCTGGGGCGGGTGGGTGGGGGGGGGGGGGTGTCTAAGAGGTCGCAGAAGCCTATGGTTTTGAACACAAACAGAAATACAAGCAAATAAGAAGCTCATACATTGTATTAAATTATAAAAATGTTTATCGTTTATTCCATTGCATTATATATATATATACAGGGCAATTATATATATATATATATGTACACATATACAAACACGTATGTGCTTTTTACGTGGCAGAGAGGTTGAGAGCTGGCCTCTGAAGAACTTTCCTGAAGTATGATCCTCTTAAAACCAATAAGGGGAAAAAGGGACCCGACAAAACCCACCATCCAGCCCAGCCTAAAGCACGAAGTTCTTCGGGTGTGGGGTTTTAGGGATTTGCTTTTTTTGGGGGGAACTGAGTTTAGGGCTTAGGGTTTACGAGCTAGGACGTAGGGGTTGAGGGCCTCGATGAGAGTGCAGAAAATGTTCAGCCGTTTTGGGCTCGCAAGGTGTAAGTAGGGAGGGGCAAGTTATCGAAGCCCTGAATCCCAAGCCGTTATAAGCCCAGAGAGCGAGAGAGAGAGACAGAGAGAGAGAGAGAGATGGTACCCTAAACCCTAAACCAGAAACCCTAAACTCTAAACCCTTAACCCTTAACCCACCCCTCCGAAGTCGCAAGGTGCCTGCAGTCGAGGTTGGGGAGAAGGCACGGCTTGATGATGGGCTCGCAGCCGCTGAGCCTGTCCAGCAGAGACCCTACGACGCCCCCCCCCCCCCCCACACCCTATAGGGTTTAGGGTTTAGGGTTTAGGGTTTAGGGTTTAGGGTTTAGGGTTTGACCCCGAACCCCAAATCCTGAATTACACGTGCATTCTGTAAACCATAGGAGGATGCCTTGTGAACTTGGAAGGGCACTGGGGTCTCTGAATCGTTCAGAAGCCCCCGAAAAAAGGCCACCCCACCCTTGCACACCCCCGAACCTCCCCAACCCAAGGCTTTAGGGTTCAGGGTTTGGGGTTTGGGGTTTAGGGTTTAGGGTTTGGGGTTTAGGGTTTCGGGTTTACGGGTGTCAGCCGCTTAGCTTATAAAGCCGCGAGGCCCCAGCATGTTAGCGAATGCCGTGTAGGTGTTTGTTTACTTACTATTCGCATCCCCGAAAGGACACCCAAAATCACGAGGAACCCTATATACACTCACCAAGTTTTACATACACTCACCTAGAAGCAGATATATGAACCCTGTTTCTACTAGACCCAATGAGGAGTGGCGGGTGCATCGGCATCGGAAAGCAGGACAGTGCACCCGAGAGCGAGATGATCCCAGCCAGTAAAGCCGGTACGCATTGCTGTCTCCTCGCTCCAACAGTGCTGGCTGGTCCCAAGTCCTGAACCTGCCCGTAATGAGGGCCTCGAGAGCAGCATAATAAGATACTGCATTGCTCCCGCATGAGACAGAGGTGAAAGAGTAGCCTCGGAAAAAGGGCATCCTTCTTGGTTGAAACCTAAAAGGGGAATAAGGGCCTTACTCTGGGTCCTGAACCCTAAACCATAAACCCACGGTCTCGGAGGATTTTGTAGGAGGCTTTGGGGCCGGGGAAGTTTCGTGCTGACCTCCCCGTTTCTTTCCCCTAAACCCTAAACCCTAAACCCTAAACCCTAAACCCTAAACCCTAAACCCTAAACCCTAACCCTAAACCCTAAACCCTAAACCACCCCTCCCCCAGCCGACCCTTCCAGAGCCTTGGGGCCGGTCTGCAGGAGCCTTGGGGGGTTTTAGGGTTTGGGGTTTAGGTTTTGGGGTTTAGGGTTTAGGGTTTAGGGTTTAGGGTTTAGGGTTTAGGGTTTAGGGTTTAGGGTTTAGGGTTTAGGGTTTAGGGTTTAGGGTTTCGGGACCCTGGCGGCGTGTTGGATGGGAAAAGGAGGTGAAAACCTCCCTCTTTCCCTCCTTACCCCCCAAAACGTGGGGGGGGGTGGGGGGGGGGGGGGGGGGGGTGGGGGTGGGGTGGGTTGGGGGGGGGGGGTGTGGGGGGGGTCGGTGCACAATTTTTTCGTGGAGGACCGCGCCACCCGCACAGCGTAAACAGGGGGTTCAGCACGGGGGGGTAGGGGCGCCCTCAGCAAAATCAGCGTTTCCCGCCTCCCCCCCCCCCCCCCCCCCCCCCCCCCCCCCCCCCCCCCCCCCCCCCCCCCCCCCCCCCCCCCCCCCCCCCCCCCCCCCCCCCCCCCCCCCCCCCCCCCCCCCCCCCCCCCCCCCCCCCTCCCCCACCTCGCTGTCTTTTTGGCTTGAGCTTGTCCTGGTGCTACCCCCTACCCCCCCCCAAACGATTCACAGAACTCTGCCGAGCAGGTTCGGATGATCTTCCATGCGAGCGGGTTTAGACCTCTCAACTATGCTCCAGCGGGGTCGGCGGCTTGAGCCGGAGGCTCTTAAATCAGGCCCGTGGTCCAGGGCGGAGCCCGCGTCGCACTAAAGCGCTAGCTTTAAGGGGCGAGCGCCCGAGCCGCCGACCCCGCCCAAAATTGCTTCAAATTCGCGCGGGGCCCTTCGGGAGGCCTCCAAAACGGCATCCAAGGGGACGCAACACGCGGTGGTGCGAAAAGCACGAAAACCTCGCAAAAACCATGGGTTTTTACGAAAAACCGAGGCCACAAAACACCCGCAGCACCCCATTAAACCCTCACGGGCGCGCATCATCGGCCCTAGCTTTTCACATGGGGCGCGCGCCAGGCCGAAACCACGTTTTTCAAGGTTTGGGGGGGGTACCGGAAGCCCAAAACCAGGCGAGCATCATGAGCATCAGCAGCCCTGGCCCGCGGGCCCAAGGCAATAAAAAACGCTGAAAAACGCTGAAATCACCGTAAATACCGTGTTTTTATGAGGTTTTTCACGCGTGCCTCCGACCCCCACCCCTGTTGCCCTTGACCCGCCCCCAAAGTGCGCATCATCGAAACCCACGTCCGGGGGGGGGTCTGCTGATGCTGCTGATGCGCGGGGTCCGGGCGCATCATCGAGCCATCGCTTCTCTTGGGCTTCGTGGGGGGGTCCGGGCCCACGGCCCAGAGACCCAGCTGATGCTCATGATGCTCGGTTTGGGGGGGTGTTCCAACAGCAGAAAACCTCGTAAATACCGAGTGTTTTGTGGGTCCACGTAAAAACGCCCCTAAAATCGCTCATTTTACGCGCTCGAACGGCTTCGTGCCTACAAAACACCCGAACAGCAGGACCCCGAATGCCCTTAAGGGCATTCGGGGTCTTGCTTTTGGGGGTTTCGTGGGCACGCAAGCGTTCAAGCACATACAATCGGCGTGTTTAAGGGGGTTTTGGATGGCCTGGGGGAGGCCGCTGATGCTCATGATGCTCCCTTTCCTGGGTCCCAAAAGGCTTCCCAAGCCCAAAAACACGTGTTTACAGCGTTTTCTGAAGGTTTTTCGAAGGCAAAACGCATGCATAGAATGCTTTTAAGGCCCCCAAACCAACCCCACTGATGCTCCTGATGCGGGTGCGCGCGCGCGCGCGCGCGCGCGCGCCGGCGCGCCGGGGGGGTGGGGGGGGAGGGAGGGGGGCGAAGGCAGGAGAAAGAGAGACAGAGAGAAGGAGAGGACAAAGACACGGGAAAGAGAAGACAGTGCCAAGGTTCAAGGTTTCGTGCTTTGGGGGGCGGGGGCCGGCCCGTGCCGCTAGGCCTGAAATTTAGGGTTTAGGGTTTAGGGTTTAGGGCTAACAACCCGAGGTTGGCTGGGTTTTGGCGGCTTCACCCTGCTGTACTAGAGGGGTTTTGGACTCTCTTCCTGGTAGCCCAGTGACCATATTATAAGAATGGCAGCCTTTTTTGGGTTGGTGATTTTCTAAGAGAACCCAGAACCCAAAAAAAGGGTACAGGGTACCACTGGGCTACCCCTAAACCCTAAACCCTAAACCCGAAAACCCTAAACCCTGCTCCCCTGGGAGCTCCTAAGCCGGTGATCGTGGAATCTTGGCCATTCGCTGACAGAGCCGTGGCTCGCAACATACCTTCAAAACCCTAAAACCTAAACCCGATGCGGTTTAGGGTTTATGGTTTGGGGTTTGGGGTTTAGGGTTTGGGGTTTGGGGTTTAGGGTTTGGGGTTTAGGGTTTGGGGTTTGGTGCTCTGTACAAGCGTCTTTTTTGCGGAGGTCCAGTCGCTGCGCGGCTTACCGTTTAGGGTTTAGGGTTTTTGGGGCTTCGGGTCGCAAATATGGCCCCTTTATCAAGATGGAATGCATCCAGAAAGGACTCCCCTCCTCCCAAGAACCAAGAGGAGGACTTTGTCCTGTCCCAGAATACGACCCCTCAACCCGAAACCCCAACACAAATCTTATAGGTACACTTGTACTACGTGCACTCAAGGCGATTTGGGGGGGGAGGACTGCCCTGATTCAGCAACTGGACCCAGGAGCGCCTCGGGAAAACAGGGTGCCCTTTTTGGTTCAAACGGGTTATAAGGGAACCTAAACCCTAAAAAAGGGGAAAAAGGGCCTACTCTGGGTCATGGGCAGAGGAATTCGATTTAGGGTTTAGGGTTTAGGGTTTAGGGTTTAGGGTTTAGGGTTTAGGGTTTAGGGTTTAGGGTTTAGGGTTTAGGGTTTAGGGTTTAGGGTTTAGGGTTTAGGGTTTAGGGTGCCGCCAATCACTTTTGGGGCAGCGGGTTGTATGCTCTTCGACTCTCCGCTTGCGAGGGCTGTTGAGCGCCGGGGTTGAACACCGAAACCCGACACCCTAAACCCTAAACCCTAAACCCTAAACCCTAAACCCTAAACCCTAAACCCTAAACCCTAAACCCAAAACATCCCTAAACCTAACCCCCCCCAAGCTTGCCAGGGAGCTGTCGTGGCCACACTGCTTCACAGGAACGCCCTCGAAGCCGAACGCGCAAACCCATCCTTCACAGGCTTCGAGAGGTTGGTCCAGGCATTAAGGCTTCAGGGCTCAGGGGGTGTAGGGTTTAGGATTTACGGTGTGGGGTTTAGGGTTTGGAGTTTAGGGTTTAGGGCTTTGAAGTTTAGGGTGTAGGGTGTAGGGTTCAAGGTTCAGGGTTCTCAATGCTTAGGGTGCAGGGTTCAGGGTTTAAGGTTCAAGGTTCAGGGTTTTGGGTTTGGTAGAACCCAAAGTTGAGGGTCCAGGGTAGGGTTTTGGGTTTCAGGGCTTGAGAGTTCAGGGTTTTGGGTTCAGGCTTTTGAGTTTAGAGCTCAGGGCTTCGGCTTGCAACCTGACTGGCCCTGGTATAGGGTGAAAAGTCTCAGAGGTTAAAAGGAGGGATTAGGGTTTAGGGGGAGTATCGGGACCAGGAAACATACCGCTGTGGCTGTGAACTCAATCCCAGCCGAAAATGCGTCCACGAGGAAGACAGAAATCGACACCGAGCCGAACCCCGAAGACTCGAAAAAACCCCGGCAACGGGGCCTCCATTCACGCGCTCGTAGCCTTCTGGTGCGGGGTCGGGATCTGGACACACGTCGAGCTGGCAATCGGGCTCCGTGTACCTCCACACGACCCTAAACCCTAAACGCCGAAGTTGCCCGGATTAGGGTTTAGGGTTTAGGGCTACCAGCTGCACAGGAAGCTCAGCCCCAGCTCTCAAGGGACTAAAGGAGGTACCCTTACAAGGGACCTTAGGGGGTTTGGGGTTTAGGGTTTAGGGCGTAGGGTTTAGGGTTTCGGGTATGGGGTGTAGGGTTTAGGGCTCAGGGGTAATTTAGGGGCTACTTAGGTACATAGGGACGATATAAGGTATATGTAAGGGTGTATATAGGGGAAGAAGAATTATGGGGCCCTATTCCAGGGGTCCCTCCTCATACCCCTCAAAACCCTAAACCCTAAACCCTTAAACCCTAAACCCCCAAACCCTAAACCCTCAAAACCCAAAACCCCAGACCCTACTTCGGAGGGCGGCGCAGCCCTTCCTTCAAGGGATTTTGAACCCTAAACCCTAAACCCTAAACCCCAAACCCCAAACCCTAAACCCTACCCCCAAGGTTGTACCCCGAAAAGGTTTCCCTTAATATGGCGCGCCGACTATGGCCCTTCTACTACCTTAAGGGATCTTGGAAAAGGGTCCCCAAACTGAAGGGTATTCCCCAAACCCTAAACCCTAACCTAAACCCTACACCCTACACCCTAAACCCTAAACCATAAACCCTATACCTTAGAGGTCCCAGGTAGAAGCCCCATGATTCCTTGAGTCTCTGAGCCGTTCATGACTGTGTACAGCCACCCCAGACGGTGTGAGGCAGTCCCCTAAACCCTAAACCCTAAGCCCCAGATCCTACGTAAATTAGGTGTAGCCCTAAACCCTAAACCCTAAACCCTACACCCCAAACCCTAATTTAGGGTTGTAGAGGGGGCCCAAGGTAGATCCTCGGAGAAAGGAATCCGTCTACGGCGCACTGCAGCCCAGCGAGGCCGCCAGGAGATTCGCAAAAGGCCGTGGTGGAGCTCCCTGGCTTCATATCGGGGGTTTAGGGTTTAGGGCTAGGGTTTAGGGTTTAGGGTTTAGGGTTTAGGGTTTAGGGTTTAGGGTTTAGGGTTTAGGGTTTAGGGTTTAGGGTTCAGGGTTCAGGGTTTAGGGTTAGGGTTTAGGGTTTAGGGTTTAGGGTTTAGGGTTCAGGGTTTCGGGTTTAGGGGGTTTCGGCTTTAGGTCTCAATGTTGGGCGTTTAGAGGTTTAGGGTTTACGTGTTTGAGGGTTCAATCCCTGACCTCTTTCAGATCACTCCTGACCCTGTTGGGGGTGGTGGGGGGCCGATGTTAAAACTTGATGGCCAATGCTTAACTGAACTTTCACGAGTTGGTCCAGGAGGCTCCAAACCCCAAACCCCTGAAACCTAAACCCTGAACCCTAAGCCCTAAACCCCAAACCCCAAACCCTAAACCCTAACCCCCCCCTACCCCGTCGCCCCAAGCCGAACCCTCCTCAAGTCGCGAACTGACTTGGGCCCGTGGCCCAGGAAGGGAGAGCGGCAGGTGATGGCGCATTGCCTGGGATAGGGGGGGTCTACTTGACGTCGAGGTTGGGATGCTTCCCCCTTATTCCCCAAAGAGCCCAATATCCCTTAGTTAGGGAATACTGCTTATTTTATATAGGGATCCTTAATACGATTTAAGGAATATTCCCTAATTGAGGGATATTGGGCTCTTTGGGTCTAACAATCCTTCATAGGGATTAAAGAACAGGGGGTACGACAATCCCTATTCAGGACTGGTAGCAAAACGGCGCCGGCAATCAGGGGTTTCCGACAATAGGGGCTACCCTTTTTTGGGGGGTCCCCTAAGGGGATTCTATACTATTTGGGGTGTAAAGGGGGTAACCTCTATTTTGGGAAATGCCCTTTTAAGACGTATGGGGCTGAAGGCTCTGGGAAGCAGCGCGTGTATGTTGACCAGTCTATGGGTAGTTCATTTTTGTGGGGTCCCCTATACATTGTAGCACGGCACCCTTGAAAACAGGACCCCGGATTAGAGAGACACCCCTCTGTTGCTGTTAGATAAGGATACTCCAAGGGGACAACATTGGCAAGTCTGTAGGTTGCTTTATCAAGTCAGGCGGAACGAACAAACGTACCCCCATTTATAAAGGGAACCTCACCCCCCTTAAAAGTAGGAAGGACTGGGGCTCATGATTTAGGATCCATATCAAGCTTCGGCTTCTGCCTCTTGGCCTTGAAACCCTAAACCCTAAACCCTAAACCCTAAACCCTAAGCCCTAAACCCTAAATTGCTTCGCAGGCCCTAAGCCCCTGCGCCTAAACCCCGAACAGGAGCTCCGCCGCAGTCCCCAGGCGCCAACTTTTTGGGGGGCGGCACGGTCGCGCGCCAAAGCCCGAACTTTAGGGTTTAATCAGGGTTTAGGGTTTAGGGGTTAGTAAGGTGGGTTCTGGGGATTATAATAAGGGTTTCTACGGGATAGTAAGTAGCCTTGCCAAGTCAAACGAGCTTCCAAGTAAGCCCTATCTCGAACCCACAACCAGGATTCTCAGGGTAGCTACATGGTCCCTTAGTATGGGCCCCTGAAGAGGATCCCTTGCACACCCCTTATATACCCTTATTACAACCCCAGGGCTACTTCCGAACCCTCGAAAGGAGGTAGGGGACCACATTAAGGGCTAAACCCTAAACCCTAAACCCTAAACCCTAAACCCTAAACCCTAAACCCTAAACCCTAAACCCTAAACCCTAAACCCTAAACCCTAAACCCTAACCCATATAGCTGCCCTCAGAGAAATCCTAAGCCCTAAATCCCCAACCCTGATCCTGTCTGGGGCTGCCGGCTGGGATGTCTCGATTCCATCGCAGCTGGATGCATCCTCAGGTCATAGGGTTTAGGGTTTAGGGTTTAGGGTTTAGGGTTTAGGGTTTAGGGTTTAGGGTTAAGGTTTTAGGGTTTAGGGTTTAGGGTGCCGAGGCTTGGTGGCTCTAGGAAGACCCTCAAGGCCATCTGAAAAATATTCCTGAACATGATCCTCTTCAACCCAAATAAAGGAACACCAAGGGCCTACCTAGGGCTTTTGTGTGAGCTTGCTTACGATTTGATTTTGTGGTTTAGGGTTTTTTAGGGCTTAGGGTGTGGGTTTAGGGATTCAGGGTTTCGGGCTTGAGGGTTGGGTGCTGTAGGTTTAGTTTTGGGATAACGGCTTTGGGTTTCGAACGTCCAAGGACCTCGTGAACCAGTCCTTGCACATTCTATTTCACCGATTCTGCTCTGTTCCTACGCATCCTATCCTGCATATGCTTCCCAATACACAGGGGTACGCTGGATATATCAGATATATCAGAATCCTTACTGAACCCCCCAACCGGGCACCGCTGGGCACATGTACATTCGAGGGCAGGCTGGCGTACCACTTAGTTAGAGCAGTTGGTAGGGTTTAGGGTTTAGGGGTTAAGGTTTAGGGTTTAGGGTTTGGGGTTTAGGGTTTCGGGTTTCCGCGACAAAAGCTGAACCCTGTAGACCCTCAACCCTAAAACCTCAAAACCCGGAGGTCTACACCCATACCCTACATGTTTCGAAGCACCCATTCACCTACAGCTGCTCGCGTGCGCGGGGACCTCTACGCCTAAACCTACATCCTATAACCCCAAACCCAAATCCCTGCAACCACATAAAACCCTAACCCACGGGCTCCAAGTATACAAAGAATACCTACACCGGGGGTCGAAAGTCTGTATATAATACCTACCTTGGGCTATTTGGAGCTTCAGGCTAACCCAAAATCAAAAACAAACTAAACCCTAAACCCTAAACCCTAAACCCTAAACCCCAAACCCACAACCCTATAACCCTGAGCCCTAAACCCTAAAACTAGAGCCCCTGCTCAGGCACCGGCATACATGCAGAGATCAAGGAGCGGCGGCCGACACCTTCGTCGGGTTTAAGGGTTCAGAGTTGAGACCCCCAGATCCTAAACCCTAAACCCCTAAACCCTGAACCCTAAACCCTAATTAAATCCTAGCCTACTTCCCCCCACAAAGCCCTCAATCCCTTCCTGGCACCCCAACCATGTAACTGCAAGCGCCAACCACCGTACACAAACATCGAAAACCAGGGTTTAGGGTGCAGGGTTAAGGGTTTCGGGTTCAGGATTTAGGGTTCCTGCCCCCCCAAATTCCGTATCCTGCAGACCCTAAACCCTAGATTAGAACCTAATGTCCCAACATCCTAACCCTGAAACCGGAACCCCAACGGCCCAAAACCCTGATCCTACACGCCACACCCTAAAACCGCAAAGACAAAAGACAAGTAAAATATAATACTACTAGTGGTGGTCATAACCTAATCCTGGGCACTGCACACTCTAAGCCCCCGAGACCCACCAACAAGAGCACGCAAATGCTGCAAACTCTAACCGCACCGCCCTCCCACAACCACCCCGAAAAAGTGAAAATAAGTAAGCAGATAAACTAGCAATAAAGAACCCTAAACCCTAAACCCTAAACCCTAAACCCCCCCCCCCCCCAAAACCCCCGAAGAGACCTTGCAACCCTAACCCTAAACCCCCAACAAACCCTCAAATCCTGAGCCCAAAACATTGTAGCCCTAAACCCTAACACCCCCCCCCCCCCCCGCAAAAAAAACATACGAAATAAACAAATTGAGAAATGAATACTTAAATTAAAAAATACATGAAAACCCAAATCCTGGGCCAGGGGCGGTCCATTCTTCTGGCACCCGATCAACGTCGGCTCGGAGAGGCAGAAGCCGGGCTGGCGCGGGGCGGAGGGCTTTAGGAATGTAAGGCCTCTTGGGGATGAGGGTTTAGGGTTTGGAGTTTGGGGTTTAGGGTGGAGGCTTTGGGGCTCGAGGTTTGGGGGCATAGGGGTTTGGGGTTTAGGGTTCAGGGTTGGCGGTTGGGGGTTTGGGGTTTAGGGTTGGCGGTTTAGGATTTAGGGTTTAGGGTTTGGGGGTTAGGGTTTGGGGATTAATGTAAGCCGTATACGCACTCTGCTCCCTGGGCCCTTTATAGAGTTTAGGGTTTAGGGTTGAGGGTTTAGGGTTTAGGGCTGAGCACCCTCAACCCTACAAAACCCCTGTAAAACCCCATACTTAGGCGCCCGTAGAGCCAGCCCTGGCACCTGGCTGCAGACCACCTCGGCCGTCCCTGTGTAGTTCTGCGCCGGGTCGCAAAACCTCTGGGCACCAAGGGGGTTTAGGGTTTAGGGTTTAGGGTGTAGGGTGTAGGGTTGAGGGTTAAGGGTTACGGGTGATTGATTAAGGGTGATTGGTTTAGGGTTAAGGGTTAAGGGTTAAGGGTTAAGGGTTAAGGGTTTAGGGTTCAGGGTGTAGGGTTTAGGGTTTAGGGGTGGTTGGGGACCCCTAGGGTTGAGGGTTTAGGGTTTAGGGCTTTAAGAGGGGTTCAGGGTTTAGGGTTTAGGGCTTCGGGTTGTAGAACAAGATGTTGAGGGTTCAGGTTTAGGAGGTTTCGGGTTGAGTGCACAGGGTCTTAAGCGGTTTGGGGTGCAGAGGGTTGGGGCTTCAACTGCTAAGGGTTTCAAAGGGTTGAAGGCTTGAGCGGTCTAGAGTTGAACTTTGCTCTGTTCGTAAGAAGCCTGAAATTAAACCCTACACCCTAAACCCTAAACCCTCGCAGCCATAGTTTCATCCTTCAAGGCCCGAAGCGACATCTGCCGCATGCTGCCTCAAGGACTGCATGTGCTTCGCATCAGCACGGTCAAATGCGATAAACCATGTCGTCGTGTCATTCTCCGTGGCATGTTGCTTGCCCGAGGACAAAACAGCATCACGCAACACGTCCTACATCCTAAGCCCGAAACCCCTCTTAAAGCCCTAAACCCTAGACCCTCAACCCTAGGGGTCCCCAACCACCCCTAAACCCTAAACCCTAAACCCCAAACCCTAAACAAACCCCAAACCCTAAACCCTCTGCCATCCTCAAAGCTTCCAGCGAAAATCTTTCCCCAGTGCTTTGGCAGGATGGGGGTGCCAAAAACGGGGAGGGTGGGTAGAGCGGGTAGGGTTTAGGGTTTAGGGTTTAGGGTTTAGGGTTTAGGGTTTAGGGTTTAGGGTTTAGGGTTTAGGGTTTAGGGTTTAGGGTTTAGGGTTTAGGGTTTAGGGTTTAGGGCGAAGTTTAGGGTTTAGGGCCTTAGGGCCTTAGGGCCTTAGGGTTTAAACAGGGTTTAGGGTTTAGGGTTTAGGTGTTTAGGGTTTAGGGTGTAGGTGTTTAGGGTTTAGGGTTTAGGGTTTAGGGTCTAGGGTTTAGGGTTTAGGGTTTAGGGTTGAGTTTAGGGTCACAAGGTTTGAAGCACCAAAAACCGAGCAAAAGCCTAAACCTTGCTCCTTATAAGGAGGCCTTTAGGGTTCAGGGTTTAGGGTTTAGGATTTAGGGTTTAGGGTGGTAAGAGAGCTCGCGGATCACTCGGGCAGAAGCTCGTCGGAAGGGAACCCTGCGGGTGTGTGAAGGGTTTATTTCAGGGTTGTGAGGGAGGGAGGGGGGTTTAGGGTTTAGGGTTTAGGGTTTAGGGTTTAGGGTTTAGGGTTTAGGGTTTAGGGTTTAGGGTTTCACTTCAAGGGGGGATGTGTAACCCAAAGGCTCCATAATACTCCCTAAGGCTCCGGAAGCTTCCCGAACCCTCCCTCACGAAGCCTATAAGTTTAGGGAGCTTCCCTTAGGTTCCCGAACCCTCCCTTAAGAAGCCGATAAGTTTAGGGAGTTTGGGGTAGAGGCTGAAGACCCGTTTGCTCAGGCCCTGGCCACCCCGAAGCGTTGAAGAAGTAGCCTTCCACAGCTCTAGGATTCGGGCCTCGCGGCAAATATGCAAAGTTTTAGGGTTCATAATTTAGGGTTTAGGGTTTAGTTTTTAGGGTTCGATCCAAAACCCTCAACCCTAAGTCCCTATGTGAACGTTCAAGCCCTGAACCGCCGAAGCATTGTCTGCTGAAGGGTCGGGGTTCACGCCCCGGGTTCAGGGAGCAAGGTGAGCAGTAGGTCCAGCAAACAGTTCAGGGCTTCGGGTGTGGGGTTTAGGGTTTAGGGTTCAGGGTTCAGGGTTCAGGGTTCAGGGTTTGGGGTTTAGGGTTTAGGGTCCGCCGACCCTGGCGGCGTGTTGGATAGGTTTCTGGAGGTGAAAACCTCCAAAAAGGGCCGGGTAGGGGGGGGGGGGTAGGGGGGGGTACCCCGGCAGCTTTTCCGTGGAGGGCCAGGCCACCCACACCGCGTAAACTCATGGACCATAGGCGGTTTCGCACAGGGCATAGGGGCTTTTTTGGAAAAACCCAAACCGCCCCTTTCCCGCCCTACCCCCCCCCCCCCCCCCCCCGACCCTAACCCCCCCTACCTTTCTCGGATCGTAATCAGGCATCAAAGAGGGCCACCCACACCTGCTACCCCACCCAATATGGGTGCTGGGTCGCCTTTGGTCAACAAATTGCAGCTCCTAAACTGTTTGGGTCCTGGTGCTACCCCCTACCCCCCCCCCTTTCACAGAGGCGCGAGCGTTTCACAACTTTTTGGGATTCTGCCGAGCAGGCTGCGATGCTCTTCGAACCATGCGATGAGGAAAGTTGAGCCGACGAGCGGGTTTAGACCTTTCAACTATGCTCTGGCGGGGTCGGCGGCTTGAGCCGGAGGCTCTTAAATTTAGGGAGGGTGTGGGGTGTAGGCTGTTATTCCTACTAAATAAGAAACCCCCCCAAAAAAGAATCAAGTTCAAGCATGGGCGAAGTAAGAAGCCCCCTGAGGCCCCCAAGCCCTAACCCCGACTAAGCCCCGCGAAGCCCTATCAAGCCCTCCGGAAACCCTACACCCTAAACCCTCATTGAAGCCCTAAATCCTAAACCCCACGCCCCAAAGGCCCAAAGGCCCAAAGGCCCTAAGCCCTGCTAAACTACTACAACCCTAAACCCTAAACCCTAAACCCTCAACCCTCAACCCTAAACCCTAAACCCTAAACCCTAAACCCTAAACCCTAACCCCTAAACCTACACAATAAAACCCTAAACCCTAAACCCTAAACCTAAGCCCTAAGCCCCAAGCCCTAAGCCCCAAGCCCCAAACCCCAAACCCTAAACCCTCATGCGGCACGAAGCCGAGGCCGCCACACACGCAAGAGGGCGGAGTCCAGTCGTAAGCCTTGGAGCTTTTTCCTACTGGTACGGTTAAGGGTGTAGGGCTTAGGGGTTAGGGGTTAGGGTGTAGGGTTTAGGGTTTAGGTTTTAGGTAAACTTGCTGGTTTTTGGCAGGGTGAGGGAGTAGGTACCCTGAAAAAAACCTTAATTGGTGTTTATTCGCGGTTACAAGGTACCGAGATCCCTCATTCCCTACAAAGAACCAGCAGGTTCCGGGGTATAGTTTAGGGTTGCAGAGTTGCATGCTTTATGCTTTAAGGGCTCTTTGGGTTGTAGAGTTTTAGGGTTTAGGGCTGTAAGGACTTTAGGGGGTTCAAGATGCTTGGGAGGGGGGAGATGGGGGGAGGGCGAAGCGGGGTGAGGGTTTTAGGGCTTCGGGCTTAGGGGTTCGGGCCTAGTGCCGTGACTTTAATCTACTTGCCATCCCAGTCGCCTTATCAAAACAAGGAGGAGTGCCCTTCTGGGGGGTTGGCTACTTTATAAGGGAACCTTGAAAACAATAAACCCTAAACCCTAAACCCTAAACCCTAAACCCTAAACCCTAAACCCCAAACCCCAAACCCTGACAGGGCAAAAGGGTACCACGGGGCTACCAGGGAAAGCTGATCCACAAGGGAAAGGTTGAAGCGAGAGCTTTGGGGCTGCGGTTGTTAGGTAAACCCCTACCTACCCATACTGCGGTCAAGAAAAGGTTTAGGATTAAGAAAAGGTTTAGGATTTAGGGTTTAGGGCTATTTTAGGGTTTAGGGTTTAGGGTTTAGGGTTTAGGGTTTAGGGCTATATATAGGGTTAGGGTTTAGGGTTTCGGGTTTCGGGTTATAGGGTTTAGGGTAAGCTTCGGGGATATCACTTTAGACTCCGGAGGGCTTATCCCGGCTTCGGGGGTAAGACTCTATACACCCAAGCCCTACAAAAACAGCTAGAAGACATGTACGCTTATGTATTAAAATTAGGGGTATCTTATTGGGGGGGCTTATTGTGAGGGAATCCTACAATTTGGGGGACGATGTTGGGGATCCACGAACCCCAAACCCTGATCTCCAAACCCTGAACCCTAAACTCTAATAAGCCCTATATAAACCCTCCATAAACCCTAAACCCTAAACCCTAAACACGGCCTGGAGAGCCCTCTGAGGCCGCCACGCCGTTCCACTCAGTGTTGCGGCCTGTAAGGGTGAGGCTGGGGAAGTCCGTGTGTCTGTGGAGGGTCGGTTTAGGGTTTAGGGTTTAGAGTTTGGGGTTTGGGGGTTTGGGGTTTGCGGCTTGCGGTTTAGGGTTTGGGGTTTGGGGTTTGGGGTTTGGGGTTTGGGGTTTGGGGTTTGGGGTTCAGGGCCTAAACCCTAACCTGTCCTAAGCCGGGTTTAGGGTTTAGGGTTTAGGGGTCTAGGATCTCAGGTATCTTGGGCTGAGGGCTTGGGGCGGTTCTTGGGCGGTTCACGGGGGGTTCGGGTATCAAAAACAATCGAGGGTTCATAATCAGATTGAGGGCTCAAGGGGGTTCAGGGGGTTTGGGTTTCGGGAGGTTCAGGGGGGTTTCAGCAAGTTGACAGGGTCCAGAGGGTGCAGGGCTTAGGGCAATTCAGGATGGACTCATCGGGTAGGGCTCAGAACCAAGAAGGGAGGGCCTAGAGCTGTTGGGGCCACGGCCACATTGAGGGTAGGGTGGAAGGGCTGTCAAACGTGGGAAGGGTCAGTTCGGGGAGGGGCTTCGGGGCTTGGGGGCTGGGGGCTGAGGGTTTAGGGTTTGGGGGTTCGGCGTGGTATCTCAAGGAACCCAAAACGGTAGATCTCCCAGGCCGTCTTCCAGAAAATACCCAAGACTAGTACGGAGCACTCAACTGTGGGGTTTAGGGTTTAGGGTCTAGGGTTTAGGGTTTAGGGTTTAGCGTGCAAGCGTCCAGTAATCGAAGGGGGGCAACCCTACAGGCCAAACCACAAAATCCTAAGCCCGATTCATGTTAAAAGCCCCCAAGCCCTGAACCTAAGTCCAAGCTAAACCTCTAAACCCAAGACCCTCTACACTCTAACACTTCTAACCCCTAAACCCCTAAACCCCTAAACCCCTAAACCCTAAACCCCTAAACCCCTAAACCCCTAAACCCCTAAACCCCTAAACCCCTAAACCCCTAAACCCCTAAACCCAAAACCCCTAAACACCTACACCCCTAAACCTTAACCCCTAAACCCCGAAACTCCCAAGTCCCTAAACCTCTAAACCCCTGAACCCTGAACCCTGAACCCTAAACCCTAAACCCTAAACCTAAACCCTAAACCCTAAACCCTAAACCCTAAATCAAGGTGGGTGGAGCTCTTGGGCTCGGGCTTTTGCAGGAGGCAAGCCCCGGTGAGCCCACGAAGGGTGCCTTGCAGTCCACTGGGTTTAGGGTTTAGGGTTTAGGGTTTAGGGGTTTAGGGGTTTAGGGGTTTAGGGGTTTAGGGGTTTAGGGGTTTAGGGGTTTAGGGTTTGGGGTTTGGGGTTTAGGGTTCAGGATTTAGGTCTTTAGACGGCCCTAAACCCAGAACCCTAAACTCTACAACCCCAAGCCCTGACACCCTGTATAGGTTTCGATTGCCGGGGGCGGGCGGGGTTTACAGTAAGCAAAGCTGTGCATTTGCGAGGGCTTCAGGGGTTTATGGTGTTGGAGCTGGCGCTTGGGGGTTTTAAGTCTTAGTATTCTTTCGGCTGCTCTGCGCACAGGTGGGCGCAAGTGGGGTCATCATTGCGTGCTGCGTTTCTTTTTAGGGTTTAGGGTTTAGGGTTTAGGGTTTAGGGTTTAGGACATATTCTGGTAGCCTTCCCAGTATCTCCCCTGAGTTGAGACCAACTCGCACACCCCAAAACCTTGAAGACGCGGAAGCCAGTAACAGGAACTCTGAAAGAGCCCTGAGTCCCTTGAAGAGTCGCCATGTCGTAGTTTTAGGGTTTAGGGTTTAGGGTTTAGGGGTTTAGGGGTTTAGGGGTTTAGGGGTTTAGGGGTTTAGGGGTTTAGGGGTTTAGGGGTTTAGGGGTTTCGGGTACCCTCAAGAACCCGAAGCCAGCCAACAGAACCCACTCTATCCCCCCTCCTCCAAGAAGCCTTGGCCCCTCCAAACACAAATCCTAAACCGCCTCACACACTGAAGAGCCTCAAACCTAAACCCTGAACCCTCCTCAAACCCTAAACCCTAAACCCCTAAACCCGAAACCCTAAACCTTGTCCCCTAAACCCTAAACCCCTAAACCCCTAAACCCCTAAACCCCTAAACCCCTAAACCCCTAAACCCCTGAACCCCTGAACCCCTGAACCCCTAAACCCCTAAACCCCTAAACCCCTAAACCCCTAAACCCCTAAACCCCTAGACCCCTAAACCCCTAAACCCCTAAACCCCTAAAACCCTAAACCCTAAACCCTAAACCCTAAACCTCGCCTTGCAGCGCACCTGGCACTCCTCGCCCGGCCTCACTTGGGTTTTGGGAGGTTTAGGGTTTAGGGTTTCGGGTTTAGGGTTTCGGGTTAGGGTTTAGGGTTTCGGGTTTTGGGAGGTTTGGGGCTTAGAGGCTTCAGGGTTCAGGGGCCAGGTGCAGTTAGGGCTTAGGGCTTAGGGTTTTAGGGTTTTAGGGTTTTAGGGTTTTAGGGTTTTAGGGTTTTAGGGTCTTAGGGTCTTAGGGTTTCAGGGTTTCAGAGTTTCACGGTTTGAGGGTTTTAGGGTTTTAGGGTTTTAGGGTTTTAGGGTCTTAGGGTTTTAGGGTTTTAGGGTTTAGGGTTGAGGGGTTGAGGGTAGAGGATTGAGGCTTCCCTCTTGCCGACAAGGAAAGCATTCAGACAGTCAAGTCCAATGGTCTCCGCCCACTGGCCATGACGTCTTGTGGCGGCCAACCGTGTTCAGGACTGGCGGGCAACACGTCTCGCTCGAGCATTCGGGTGCACGTAGCACGGATTCTGGTACCTGGTATGGCTTGTTGTCGGCGAGCTTTGATTGCCTCATGAAGCTCTGGCATTGCGTACCTCTCCTGCGTTTGCAGATTGTGAAAACACCCTAAATCCCAAACCCTAAATTTCACAACTGGAGCTCACTCTGGCTGATTGCTTATTGGCTGCTGCATCATTTGGGGGGGCGGGGGGGGGGGTGGGGGGGATATTGAGCAATGGGGCGGACGGCTCAAGCCTGACATATGGTCCACTATTGAACTGAGGAATTGAGGTCATGTTTGGGTCCCCCAGGACCATGATTTGTGACAGTATATATGCATATATATATATATATACACATATTCATTTATCTATTTATTCGTACTTATACTTATACTTATATCTATATTTATATGTATATATACATACATAAGGCGCATATGTATATTATATATATATACACATACATCTACAGAGGCCACACCCGGAAGGTTCAAAGGACTCTGATCCCCAGAGACCTTTAAACCCTCATATGCAAGAAGGGCTTAGGGTTCAGGGGTCAGGGGTTTAGGGTTTAGGGTTTAGGGTTTAGGGTTTAGGGTTCAGGGTTCAACTCTGGGCCTGGGGGTGAGGGAACCTTACGCTGCGGGCCCGGCGCGAAGATCAACGGACAGCTGGAGTTGTCGTACATGCCTTACTCAAGAACGGCCTGGGACTCTATTTACCTGCAGTTTAGTAGTAACTACCCCAGAAGTAGTAGGTATGACGGTATGACCCATAAAATTGTAGGTAAAGAGAGTCCCAGATAGCTTGCTGGCGGTTTAGGGTTGAGGGGGTTTCGGCTTTACACTGTCTGCTTAAGCCCTGGCGAGCCCGACGGATTTTCTGTGCAGTCCGACTTCAGGGATCTCAGGCGATGCCTCACATCCCAAAAGCTAAACATCCCTCAACACCATGTCAAAATTCAAGGGGCAGGTATGAAAATGGGGGCGCCTGCTCTTTTGCGCCACGAGCGCCAAACCTTCATCCCGATTTATTTTGATTCTTAGTCTTGCGTACATCGCAACAAAAGGAGCTACAAAGTCTCAACAACATGCGTCTGCGTATATACATGTATATGTAGGAGCCTCAACCTCCCAAACCCTCAAATTCCAAACCCGCCGCCGGGTCGCAATTCTCTTCGCCCACGAAATGCACGGACTGGCATGGCTCCAGCTGGAAGCAGCCTCATCCGGGCTAAGAAGCCCTAAACCCAAAACCCTAAACCCTAAACCCAAAACCCTAAACCCAAAACTTACCCTAAACCCAAAACCCTAAACCCAAAACCCTAAACCCAAAACCCCAAACCCAAAACCCAAAAACCCTGAAGCGGCTTAGGAGCTTGGGCGCCAGAGCTGATGTTACGAGACGAGAGAGGGGGGGGGGGGGATGGCCTTGACTGTACAGCAATATAGCCAGGTAACACATAAGACAGAGAGAGAGACAGAGAGAGAGAGAGAGAGAGAGAGAGAGAAAGAGAGAGAGAGAGAGAGAACCAAGGAAAGAGAGAGACAGAGAGAGAAAGAGAAAAAAGAGGAAGAGAGAAAGAGAAAGAGAGAAAGACGGAAAGAGGGAAAGAGGCAAAGAGGGAAAGAGAGACAGGGAGAAGAGAGAAAAGAGAGAAAAGCAGAAAGAGAGAAACAGAGAAAAAGATAAATAGGGAAAGGGAGAAAGAGAGAAAGAGAGAAAGGGAGACAGAGACAGAGAGACAGAGAGAAAGCGAGAAAGCGAGAAAGAGAGAAAGAGAGAAAGAGAGAAAGAGAGAAAGAGAGAAAGAGAGAAAGAGAGAAAGAGAGAAAGAGAGAAAGAGAGAAAGAGAGAAAGAGAGAAGGAGGGAAAGAGGGAAAGAGAGAAAGAGAGAAAGAGAGAAAGAGAGAAAGATCGAAAGCGAAAGGTGAAAGATTGAGAAAAGAGAAAGATGTACGAGAAAGACGAACGGTGAACGACAAAATATGAGAAAGATGATCTAGAGAAAGAGGAGAGAAGGAAAAGGATAAGGATAAGAGAGACAGAGAGAGAAAGGTGATGCTGTTGCTCGCGCTCGTGTGCGCATGCGGTTGAAAAGGATGTGGGTCTAGGGTTTAAGGTTCACCTCGGTCCCTTAACCCTGACACAGAACAGCCTGTCGGTATGCGGATGATGCTCATTGATACTCCAGATGCGAAGGTTTAAGGCTTCGGGCTTTAGTGGCGGGGGCCGTGCCGCCAGGCCCTAGGCCTAAAATAATATAAAAGTATAACAATGAACTAATGCTATAATGCTGCTATAATTTATGAAGAGACCTTGAAGGGGTACACCCAGGGGCTCTTGCATTATCTGCGACTCCACACACCCCACAACTTAGAAGGTTCAGAGCCTTCAAAATGGCAGAGAAAGTGGAGCCCCGCCCTGCCCCCCCCCCCCCAAGCCCTAAGGTTCATTTTAAGTAGAAGTCTACGTGAACCGACTTAGAGGACTTCATTAGAAGTGCAGGTATCATTGGGGCTACCAGTACCCTAAACCCTACACCCTATATTACAAGTACGGTGATCCTTATAATTGCGGTTATCAGTACCCATGAACCTCCAAGTTTTTCCCTCACGAGGGCTTCGAGCTTTTTGGGTTGAAGGATTTTAGGGAATTTAGGGTATTTAGGGTTTAGGGATTTTGTTGTTTCGGGATAGGGTTTGGGGAGATGCTTTACAGGTTTCCCTTCTAAGCCTTGAGAGCTCTCAACTCTATGCGGAAGCAGGTTCTTGGTCCACTTGATTGGAGATGTTTTTTGGGTCCTCTCTCTCGCCCCTCCCCCCTTAAACCCTAAACCCCCAAAGCCCCAAACCCTAACCCCTAAACCCCAAACCCTAAACCCTAAACCCCAAACCCCCCCCTCCCCCCCCCTCCCCCCCCGGGTGCCTGTCAGCTGCGGCTGTGTGCCGCAGTCGCCCCACGGTCCGCAGTGCACTTCCGGCGAGTCCTGGAACTCGGTGTAGGGTTTGGGGTTTAGGGTTTAGGGTTTAGGGTTTAGGGTTTTAGGGCTTATAGGGTTTAGGGCCCCCCCCCCCCAGAGCCCCAACCCTGAATCCTAAACATCCGTGCGTGCATATAAACGGGCTTGGGCGGTGGCGCAGTCGGCTTAGGAGTTTAGGGAACATTAGCTGAGGGTTTGGTTGGGGTTTAGGGTTTAGGGTTTAGGGTTTAGGGTTTAGGGTTTAGGGTTTAGGGTTTAGGGTTTAGGGTTTAGGGTTTAGGGTTTAGGGTTTAGGGTGTAGGGTGTAGGGTTTAGGGTTTAGGGTCTTGGGACTGTAAAAACCCAGGCTTTGCCCAACGAGCCCAACACCCCCTAAGTCCTCTGCAATACCTGCGAATCCCGGTGCGCAGTGATAGCCATCGGACCGCTTCTCGTAGCCTTGGCGAGCGGATGTCTAGGATCAGGTTTAGGGTTTAGGGTTGAGGGTTTAGGGTTTAGGGTTTTGGGGTTCAGGGTTTAGGGTTCAGGGTTTAGGGTTCGTACTCCTAAGGCTGTACCCCTTACCGGGTTCTTTGAATCTGGTCCAAATATGGCTCCTCTACTGGTGGACTCTTTAAGCAGGGTCTTTGGGGTTTAGGGCTTAGGGCTTAGGGGTTCTTCTGTCCTGGGCCAAAACCCTGAACTCTGAAGGTTTTCTCCCCTTGTCCGATGCTTCGGAGGCATCATGAGCTCAAGACCTGCAGCTCTCTACATTGCGGTGGTTTAGGGTCTAGTGTCGGGTACCCAGATCTTCCAAAACCCCTTAATTCAGGAATACACCCTAATTCATAATAATCATCCTTAGTATAAGTTAGGGTATGTTCCTTAACTACGTGGTTTTGGAAGATCTGGGTATCGAAGTCTCCGAAGGAGCTCAAAAAGGAGCATGATTTAGATATAAGATTGAAAAAGCAGGGACAGCAGCTTCGGTGCAGCATACCAGGACGGGCTTAAAAAGGGCCCTTTATTATGGGGGGTGATACCCTATAACCCCTTAAAAGGGCCCTTTATAGGGTTTATGCGGGGATTCTACCCTATACCCCTTAAAAAAGGGGCCGTTTATAGGGTCTATTATGGGGACTAGCAGGCCTAGCCGCCCATCCTGGTATATTCCCGAAGACGAGCGGCCTGGAGAGAGGCAAACCAATGCCTCTTCCCCTGTGGCGTGGACCTCCCTGAACTCCGCCAAGGGCTCAGAGCAATATATACCCTACTTTGGAGTAGACCCCAGAAAAAAAAAAAAAAAAAACACACATGCAGTTTAGGTATGAGTAGCTATAATGGGGAACCCGGAACCAACAAAAACATTAAAGTATGGTACTGCAAAACCCAGGTTATATGGGTGCCCGTTTAGGGTTTCGGGTTTAGGGTGTAGGGTTCGAAGTGGTAGTTGGGGTAGTTTGGATTGAAAATTACAAAGGGGTTCCCATTCGCGACACCGGCCGCGCCCTGAGTAACATCCGAACCTCTGCGAACTCAAACCCTACCCTTTTCTAGACCCCCCATTTTGGCGCAAAAGGGCTCATAAGGGAACCTAAACCCTGCGAAGGAGAATCAGGGCCTACTCTGGGTCCTAAACCATAAACCCTAAACCCTAAACCCTAAACCCTAAACCCTAAACCCTAAACCCTAAACCCTAAACCCTAAACCCTAAACCCTAAACCCTAAACTTTGAGAAGCCCTAAAACAAGGGAACAAGGGCCGACTCTGGGTCCTTCAAGACCCCCTCCCCCGGGCGCGCGGACCGAAGGGCATGGGGAGGGGGTCCGTGCAGTCCTCTGGGCATGTTGGCCACAGGGCTCAGGGTTTAGGGTTTAGGGTTTGGGGTTTAGGGTTTAGGGTTTAGGGTGCAGGGATGAGTTGAGGGTTTAGAACTTAGGGTTTTGCAATCCAGGGTTTAGGGTTTAGGGTTTAGGGTTTAGGGTTTAGGGTTTAGGGTTTAGGGTTTAGGGTTTAGGGTTTAGGGTTTAGGGTTTAGGGTTTAATCAGCCCTGCACGCCCCGAAACTTGAACCCTAGACCCCAAACCTATGCAAAGCCCCAAGCCCCCAAACCAAAGATTAGGGGGTTTAAGGTGTTGAGTTCTGAGGTACCTAGTCATTGTTCCTCCACTTGCAATTCAAAACCACAGGAGCTTCAAAGCTTTCTTGCGGTGGCGCCAAATTGTCACCTTTCGATGCCTCCACAAGCACCATACAAACAAAAGTCAGGCTCTGAAAGGTTGACTGTCGCCCCGTTCCGGTTGCTTACCGGTGCCGATCTCGACATCTCCAGAAGCCGGCTTACGATGCTGTATCTGAATGCCACATGGCTTGATTGCCCAGTAAACATATACTACAATGCTGTTTATTGCTATATGCGGGAGCCTAGAACCCAAAAAAAAACAAAAGGGTACCACTGAGCCGACCAAGATAAACCCCAAAGCCTTAACCCTCAACCCTGAACCCTCAGCCCTAAACCCTAAACCCTCAACCCTAAGCTCCAAATTATATCCGGCCTCCCAGACGATCTCACACCTCGGCAGGCAGCGAGAGTTTCATGCAGGCCATGACCGAGGCTAGACTACTATAGGGACCTTAAAAATAAGAATAGGGTTCTCAAAGGGGCTACTTTAGTAGAGATTATATAGGGGCCTTTATGTATTGAATAAAAAACAGGGTTCATGGGGGCTTACTTTAGTATAGATTACTATGAAGACTTAATTAAGTAAAAAATAGGGTTCTCAAAGGGGCTACTTTAGTAAAGATTACATAGGGGCCCGAAGGGATTACTATCTCCGACCCCTACGTTACGCCCGCCTTGAAAAAACGCAGGCCAGAGAGCCCAATACCCTTCAATTAGGAAAAGGGTTGAGGGTTGAGGGTTGAGGGTTGAGGGTTGAGGGTTTCGGCTTTAGGGCTTAAGGTTAGGGCTTAGGGGGGGGGCTTATAGTTGAAGGCATACGAACCTGTCCGCTCTTGCCATGCTTCTTGTTGACACGTCAACTAAGGAACCTGCCCTGATAAACGGAAAAGGGGGTGACAGTGGGGAACCTGTAGCAAACGCACATCCCTTGAGTTCTTACGAAGGAGCGCGGCTTGGGGTGCAGCGTATAAGGTTGCTAGCCAACGATGCAAGCTTGGAGCCCTTGTGCAGCAGCGCCTCAGAGGTTAAGAAAGTATAAGTAAAAAAGCAATAACCTAAAGAATGCCATGAAATGCTGAACCCCTAAACCCTAAACCCCCCATATTGCCGAACATGTTTTGGGATCCTGGCGCATCCTGCACCCACTGCAGCGTCGTCAGCGGATCCGTGTTGTTGGCCTGGCCTCGTGGAGGGCGGCTTGGGATTTAAGGTTTAGGGTTTCCTGAATGTTTAAGGATTGCATCAAGAGTTCTTCGAACCGCATGAAAAATTCGCAATCTCTGCGGCCGCTTAAAGCCAGCAGCAAGTCAGAAATCTTTCCTGGAACAGTCTATTGAGGGGCGTAGGGAAGGGTCTGCTGGCAGAGTAAACTTCTTGGTAGCCCTAAACCCTAAACCCTAATCCCTGCAACATTCTAACCAGGGTGCCCTTGTGCTGTAAGGGAACCGAGAAGCAAAAAAGGGGGGCAAAAGGGCACCGCAAACCCTGAACCACGGGGCTGGAGGGTAGGTTCCGAGCCACATGGCCTGGCACAAAGGCTGGCCATGCAGTTCAGGGTTCAGGGTTCAGGGTTCAGGGTTCAGGGTTCAGGGTTCAGGGTTCAGGGTTCAGGGTTCAGGGTTCAGGGTTTAGGGTTTAGGGTTTAGGGTTTAGGGTTTAGGGTTTAGGGTTTAGGGTTTAGGGCCAGGATGGGCTGTTAGTCCCTGTAATCCCCATTTTAGGGTTTAGGGTTTAGGGCTAGGAGGCCTTTAAAAAACCCCACAATCAACCCTGGGTTTAGTGGTCCTGGGGCCTACCTTGAGAGCCCAAAACCTACACTTTTGTAGGCGACTATACTTCTACCCGGGTTTCGGGCCTGACAAGCCTCTGGTTTAGGGTTCAGAGTTTAGGGTTCAGGGTTTAGGATGTCTGTGTGCGCGAGTGAAGCTAAGATCTCCGCATCTTGCCGTCTGCGTCTTGTCCTGCTTGTAAGGCGGGACCTCTGCCAGACGCACAACTGGTTCATAGTTGGGATAGTAATAAAATTTAAAATTTTTATTCCTTATTGAGTTTAAGTACCCTTAAAAATGTAAAATGTTACCCCACTATGATAAAGACAAAGGGCGGCTTCGGATTTCAAGGTTTGGGGATCCCGGCTCGTACCCCTAAGGATCTTAGTTGCTGTTTTCATAAGCCCCAATAAAGTGTACACTTTCAGCTCTATAGGGGAGTATAGTATCCCCAAAAAGTGTAAAGACTCACTCAGCTACTAGGGATTTCCCCGACTCAATATCTTGCTTCTATGGGGGGGTGTTCCTACACTTGGGGCACCTGTTTTGGGGGTCCCAAAAAGAAGGAACATGAAACATACTCTATTTTTGGAAAGGCAAGGGGTACCGCATTTTGGGAAAACAGCCTCATGGCTTCCAGCAAGGGTTCGGGCCTTGGGCACAACCTTAGGGGCGCCAGGTAGTTTTGACTGCAGCAAGCAAGGTTTAGGGTTTAGGGTTTAGGATTTAGGGCTTAGGATTTAGGGTTTAGGGCCACCACCCTAAACCCTAAGCCCCAAAGGCTGGAATCCCGACAGCCGACAGAAATTACTAAACCCTAACTCCACGAGGGTCCTCCACAATGACCGTTGCCCTACCGAACAAAATTCCTAAACCATCTCGTATGTATGTATGTATATATATATATATACAAATACCTATATTTATGTCTATATATATATGTTTATTTATACACATTACAACAACACCTATCTATATCTATATCTATGTATATATATATATGTATACAGCTGTAGCATGCTCTGCCCTAAACATACCTTGGACATAGCAGAGGGTAGTCAGGGAATTCTAAACAGCGCCTAACAAACAAGCCCTTGACCCTAACTTAACCCCAAGGAACTGGCTCTACGACAGGGTTTAGGGTTTAGGGTTTAGCGTGTAGGGTTTAGGGTTTAGGGTTTAGGGATCGGGGATTAGGGTTTAGGGTTTAGGGACTCCAAACTGCAAACCCCAAAGCTTAGGCCCTAACTCGAAATCTCCTACAGCCCCTAGAGTGCACCCTCCTCCCTAAACCCTAAACCCTAAACCCAAAACCCTCAACCCTAAACCCTCCCCCCACCCAAACTTGGCCGAGGTGCGCAGAAGATTTCACAGGACTCCCCGGGCATAACCTGCAAAGCGCCCCACGAGGCTTGAGACTTGCAGTTTTCCGCTTGGTAGGGCTTAGGGGTTAGATGTTAGGGTTAGGGGTTTAGGGTTTAGGGCTTGGCATTTGGGGTTTAAGGTTTAGGGTTTAGGGCTTGGGGTTTGGGGTTTTGTTTAGGTTTAGGGCTTCGGGCTGGAGGGTCTTGAGGGTGTTTGGGGTTCGGGGTTTTGGAGTTTGGGGTTTAGCAGACCATGGGGATCCTTCTGATTCGCCTTATTCAATTATTCTCACTTACCGCCACCCACCCCCAAAACAAAATGACAAATAAGCTAAAAGCATGACATATTTTTGTATACATATATATATATGCATATATGCACCACACTTGCAACGCGAATGCCATCGGCGTCGTGGCCATCCCTCTGGAGGCGCCCTGTATGTGCTTCTCCAGCCCTTGGCTCCAGTTTTGGCCTTTTTTTTGGGCTTAGGGTTTAGGGTTTAGGGTTTAGGGTTTAGGGTTTAGGGTTTAGGGTTTAGGGTTTAGGGTTTAGGGCCTGGTCCCCCAAGTGGATTAAGGGTAGCCAAGTGGACCAGTCGATTAACATTGTGGTCCTGGCTGTGGCTTTTAGGCCTCGGAAGATTCTGGGGGTCGGCAAACATCGTCCGTGTGTGCTCCGTCTGTAGGTTAAGACTCAGAGAAGAGCTACCCAGGTGCTTACTCTCAGGTGGGGTGCATTCGGATGATTCCTGTATTTTGCCCGCTACTGTACTGCTACCTTGAGAACTTTTTTTCCACCTAGTACCTTTCTTCATCTACAAGTTAGCGCATGTAGGGTTAGAAGAGTACTCATATAACCTTCTGGGCTCGCGACGAAAAACCCAAAGCCTGAATGTGTGAAGGGGTGAAAGCCGGTCTTAATCCAGCCCCCCCCCACCTCCCCCATATGATATCCCTCACATGGTTCATGGGTTTCGGGTACGTAGGGCTTCTCCCCTCTCCCCTCCTCTCTCATCTCCCCTCTCCCCCTCCCCCCGGTGGTTCATGAAATTCTTTATGTGCTTAGGGTTGGTGAACGTTTAGGGGTTTGGGGTTTAGGGTTTGGGGCTTAGGTTTGGGGTTCAGGGCGACCCTGTTTGCGGTTTAGAATTTGGGGTTTCGACCCTGAACCCTCAGCCCAAGCCCAGCGGCCTGCTGGCATTGTGAGAGGTCGTACATGCCTTGTCTGGAGGGAGCTCGCAGGCAAGTGGAAGGACATTTGGGGGTTTCCGAAGTTAGGGCTACCTTTGTTGGGATCCTTATATTAAGGAATCCTACTAAGCGGGGTCTATATTGGGGTTCAGGAGTAGTAGGCAGTCCCCACATCATACCGAGAATTAGGGTGCTAGGGGAATGCTACTTTAGGCTTGAATTCTTGGTGGGTGCACCCTTCCCGGGGGGGGGGGGGGGGAAGGGGAGGGGGAGGATTTTTTTTTTTTTTGTGGGGGGGGGGGGGGGGGGGGGGGGGGGGGACTAAATGACAGGAGCAGTGAGGTTTGCTTGGCCCAAAGGGTGTTAACTACTTTTAGAAGGGAGCCTAAACCCTAAACCCCGCCCCAACAACAAGGCAAACGAAAGGGCCTAGGGCTTAGGGTTTAGGGCTGAGGGCCAGTAGGGATTTGGAAGTCTCCCCCCTCAGCCCCACTAAACCCTGAAACCCCCCAAAACGAGGACAAACTTGCAGGGCCGGTATGCAACCCAAGGTTCCCTAATACTGCCCACTACTCCCTAAGACTCCGAAAGCTTCCCGAAGGTTCCCTAGCTACCTGCCCCCATGAGCCCCCCTAAAACCAACCCCAACCCCCGGGCGAAGCCGTAAACTCCTATCAAACTTCACAAGCTCAAAACCTAAATCTTGGGATGTTCCCCCTTATGCTGACATTCCCCCCTATTGGAATCCCTATTAAGGAATGTCAACCTAAGGGGGAACATCCCTAAACCCTAAACCCTAATTAAACCCTAAACCCGAAGCATCCCTAAACCCGAAGCGGCAAACTCTGGATCCCCTTCAAGTTTCCAACGCCACCCCTGAGCTCGAAGGGCGTAAGGGTACAAGGTCCCCAGGGTTTCAGGGTTTCGGTTTAGGGTTTAGGGTTTAGGGTTTAAGGTTTAGGGTTTAGGGTTTGGGGTTTAGGGTTTAGGGTTTGGGGTTTGGGGTTTGGGGTTTGGGGTTCAGGGTTCAGGGTTGAGGGTGAGGATTTGGGGTCTTGGGCCAGTTAGCAGCTCTTCGCAGCCTAAGCTTGTTGGTTCCCATTGGTTGGCCCTGGAAAGGTTTTGATTCCATTCGCTGCTTCTTAGTAGGAAATGAGGTTCCCCATATCATCCCTCAAAGGGCATTTCCCTACTAAACACCAGAAAGACTACTGGCGACAAAGGTCCTCTCGTAAACATATTGCAACATCCCAAGGTTCTGCATGGTTCTACCTAGCCGAGATGATCGAAACCCCTAAACCCTAAACCCTAAACCCGAAACCCTAAACCCTATGCCCGGAACCCTAAACCCTAAACCCTGAACCCTAAAGCTCGGAACAGCTCCCGTCCCAAGACGCACCGCCCTTCAGTCGGGGCTGTGCCGAGGTGCAGAGGTCCACGTCAGGGGGGACGACGCAGGGCTGCAGAGGTAGACAGCCCAAAAACCTGATGCTTTGTTGGGGTTTAGGGATTAGGGTTTAGGGTTTAGGGTTTAGGGTGAGTCTGAGTCTTCGTAGCCCAGAAACCAGATTACGACAAGGGTGCCCTCTTTTGAGCTGGTTACTTTCTACAAGGGAACCCCGAACCCTGAAAGGGAAAAAGGTTACCGCTGGGCTACCCAGGATGTCGAAGGCGATTCAGGGTTTTTAGGGTTGAGGGTTTAGGAGGCATGGGGTTTAGGAGGCATGGGGCTTGGGGTGCCTGAGGCATTTTGGGAGGGTTTAGGGCTTGGGGCTGAGGGTTGAGGGCCCAGGAAGTTTCGGGTTTGGGGCTTATTTGGGGCTTAGGGGATCTAAGCCATTCTGGGGGGGGGGGGGAACTCGATATAGGGTAAATATGCACTGGCCGAACAACAGTGCCGCGTGGCCTGTGGCTTCTCGCCACAGACCCTGCCACACGTAGCTGCAAACTTGCGGATGCGAGCCCTCGTCATCGAGCTTTCGGCTCTGTGCTTGGGCTGGCACCGCGGTTTTCAAGTTAAACCCTAAGCCCTAAACCCTAAACCCTAAACAGTTCCTGTCCAAGAGCTGCGTTCCGAGGATCTTTCGCCAGAAAACTGCACACGTTGCCTGTGCCGAAACGTCCTCTGATGGCAAGGCGAAGACAAAGTGCATCTGGTCGAGAATGTGGAGATCCATGCCCCACCAGCTCTCAAGCGCCCATGGAGAGCTCTGCAGCCAGAAACCCCGCAGTAAGAGTACCACGGAAATGCTGGACGTAACCCGCCGTCGCACCAAGGTTTTCTCCTCCCTCTCTGGACGTATTCCAACAATGAAGCACGAAAGAGCATTGACCGAGTGACGTTATTAGCCCCACCACCCCCCACCACCACCCACCCCCCCCCCCCCCCCCACCCCACCACCCCGCGCCACCACCCCCCACCCCCCGCCGAAACCCTAACCTAAAGGCCCTGAAGGCCCTAAACCCTAAACCACAAACCCTACACCCCAAACCCTAAACCATAACCCCAAACCCCAAACCATAAACCCCACATCCCCAACCCTCAACGCTAAACCCCTAACCCCAAACCCTAAACCCTAAACCCCAAACCCCAAACCCTCACCCGAACCTTGGCCTAGCCCCACCCAGTAGTAGGGAGTATTAGGGAGCCTTGGGTTACCCTAAACCCTAAACCCTAAACCCTAAACCCCAAACCCTAAACCCTAAACCCTCCGTTAAGAACCCGCGAATCTGAGGCCGAGGTGCTCGGGCTCCTCGAGACATTGGTCAGGCCGCTCACAACCTTGCGGGTTTAAGGTTTAGGGTTTTGGGTTTTAGGGTTGAGGGTTGAGGGTTGAGGGTTGAGGGTTTAGGGTTTCGGGTTTAGGGTGCAAAACCCTAAAGCCCTAAACCCTAACACCACCACCACCCTAAAACCCTAAAACCCTAAAACCCTAAAACCCTAAAACCCAAAAAAACCCTAAAAACCCTAAACCCTGAAAACCTGAAAACCCTAAAACCCTAAACCCCTAAACCCCCAAACCCTGAAACCCTAAACCCTAAAAGCCCCAAAAACCACAAACCCCGAACCCAAAACTGCCGTTTAGGGGGCATGGATGCCGCGCAAGGGAGGATGAAGGGCTTGCCGTGATACAGAGCACGCACCAAATCCTACACCTCAGCCCCCCCCCCCCCCCCACCCTACCCTAAAGCTGGAAGCCCTAAACCCTAAACCCTAAACCCTAAACCCTAAACCCTAAACCCTAAACCCTAAACCCTAAACCCTAAACCCCACACCCTCAACCCCAAAGCCTACACACTCGATGCAAAGAGCCTGTAGCTCAGGGCTGGGTTTAGGGTTTAGGGTTTAGGGTTTAGGGTTTAGGGTTTAGGGTTTAGGGTTTAGGGTTTAGGGTTTAGGGTTTAGGGTTTAGGGTTCAGGGTTCAGGCTTCAAGGGCTTCGGGTTCAAGGGTTTAGGAGTCAGGGTGCCTAAACCCTAAACCCTAAAACCCTAAACCCTAAAGCCCTAAGCCCTCAGCCCTCAGCCCTCAGCCCTCAGCCCTAAACCCTACCTTCTGCAGCGCGCGCAGGACTTAGGATTCGCGTTGAGACGCGCTGAGGGGCGACAAAGGGTTCGGGTTGTCAAGGGGACGAAAGGAGGGTCCCTGATAAGGGACCTTCGGGGGTACTAAGGGTTATTCAGGGGGCTGCTAAGGCATACTAGGGACTATACAAGGTATGGAAAGGGGTTCTATATGGGAACAAGATTTAGGGCCCTCCTTTTTGCCCCTGAAGGCTGAGGTATCCCGGCCTAAACGCCCCAAAGCCCTAAACCTGCAGCCCGACTGTCTTAAACCCTGGATCCTGAAAGCCCTAAACCACCAGTTGCTTAAGAACCCCCAAAATGCAAAAAAAAACATTCTTCCTTATTAAGGCGCATATGGGGATGATTGTTTTGTGTTCTTTTGGGGTTCTTAAGCAAATAGTAGTAAACCGAAACAAACCCTCAACCCGGCCCTAATCCTTAAAACACCTCAAAAGCTCAAAAACCTCAAAGCCCTAAACCCGAAACCCTAAACCCTAAACCCTCCAAAATCTCAAGGGGTTTACGGTTTCTGGAGTTTAGGGCTCAGGGTTTCCAGGATTCAGGGTTTAAGGTGTGGGGTTCGGGAGGTGCAGATTCAGGGATGAGTGCGTGCTTCGGTGGTGTCCGTTTTTAGGGAATAAACTGTCAAACCCCAGGACTTGGGGAGGTTTGGGGTCCTACAAAAACTATAAACTTATATGGATTTATCAGGCAATACAAGGGATTAAGGGTCAACCCTAAACCCTAACTTACTAAACCCTAAACCCTAAACCCTAAACCCCAAACCCCAAACCCTAAACCCTAAACCCTAAACCCCCCCAAAAAGTGAGCTTCACGCGTTTCTCGGCGGTTCCTGCGAAGCTCGGGCCGCAGACCTCCGGGGGCGTCCACGGGATGCTTTGCGGGTTTAGGGTTTAGGGTTTAGGGTTTAGGGTTTAAGGTTAGGGGTTAGGGGTTAGGGGTTAGGGGTTTTTAGATTTCGGGTTTCGGGGTTGGGAGCTTAAGGTTTCGGGTTTAGGGGTTATAGAATCCCCGCAACCCTGATTGTCGGAGCTCACTTGCTGACTTAGGGCTGGCTTTGTGCAGGAGGTGGCAGCAGTGATGGGACACACACACACACACACACACACACATATGGCATTTCCCTCAACGGGGTTGTCATTTCAAGAAATCGAATGAGCACACTCTCATTTTTCTATACATTCCTCAGCGAGTGAAACATCAAGCTGTCTGATCGGAAAATTGCAGGTACGTTTTCACCCCTCCCTGGGGATGTCTTCGTTGGCCAGCGACCCCCAGGGAGAGCGCTGGCCCCCTGCATTATAGCATGGCTGAACGTCCATCATTGATTCGTTTACTCTTGGAAACAGAGTTTCCACACACACACGACCGGTCATGCCGGTTGTCTGGAAGATTACTCAGCCTTGCATCTGAAGTCACCTAATTGCATCCAGATCGCTCAAACTAGTCGAATTGGGAAAGTTCTGATGTAGCTCTTCACAAAGATTCTTGGTAAGAGCAATGATCTCGTTCAAACGCTGTCCTAAAAGTGCGACATCATCTAGAAATGTCCGGTTGGATCGTTCAGGATTGTCTACACGAAATTGCAGCGCAGACATACAATCACTCACTTCAGCTCGGAAAAGGTGAAGACGATCTCGTGTTTCTTGATTGGCCCGTTTTAGATCATCCAGTTGAGCCTGCAAAGAAGTAATCTGTTGAATCTGAATGGTCTGAGCAGCTTGCATGGAGGATTTTGTCTGCTCCAAATCTCCTCTGATGCCAATGATCTCGGTCTGAGTGAACTGAATCCATCTTTCCAATGGTGCAAGGGGGAACAAGGCGGAATTACAAGAATCAGAAGACATCGCACACTACAGCTCGAGAGAAAAAAGACCTTGTAACAATCAGATCTCAGTTCAAAAAACAAGAAACTGTTGCACTAACAGAAGCTCAACAACTCTTTTACACCACCCCTCGTCTGGAAAACAACTGCTGAAGGTCCTGAAGCTGACTCTGCTTGAGTTCATGAGGCCAAACATACTTGTTGATGAAGGCTTTTCTACTGTTGTACAGAGCCTTCTTTTGAGAAGGTGTGCCTGCAGAAGATGGTAGCTTGAACCTCCATTCTTCAGAGGTCATAATGAACTTCAACGCTAGAGAAGGTGACGTAATGACATCGAATCCTAGGAACTCACATTGTGCATTAGCAGAATCTACAGCTTCTAATTCAACTGGTGAAACGTAAAAGTGGTCAGAAAGAAACTGTCGAACTGCCGCATGACGTAAGAGAGATTGATCTAACAGCACCAATCGATTATCTACATAGCGCAAACAGCAAAAGCATTGTGATGCAACCAAAGATTGAAAACGATCCATCCATTGTTGTTCAATGTAGCTGACCGATACAGCGGCTAGCATAGGACTGATTTGGTTGCCGATAGCTGCTCCACGTTGTTGACAAAAAACTCGGTTCAGAATGTGAAAGAAAGAAGTCGAACAGCTAAGTTGGCAGAGAGGAACAATGTCTTTCAATGCAATGGTGTACATCTTCTGGCCAGCTTTTCGGGGACGTCCTTTCCAAACTCTGAGCTTGGTGTCCTTCTCAGTAAGGGAAACCGAAAAGACATAGGTGTCAAAATCCACGAAGTGCAACTCTTGAAACCTTCCAACAAGCCATTGAACAGCAAGTAGAATGCGATCAACTGGCATGGACGTGAAAAAACCAACCAAATCCTGATTGAAAGTCCGAAGTCGTGCATCAATAGGTACGCTTGCAAGGAAGTCGATCAACTTCTGCATCATCCTAGGAAAAGAATCCAAGCCAAAAGATTGTGGTGCACATTCTCGTAGAAGAAGATCTAGGACGATGGCAACTGCTCGAAAAAGCTTGGCAAATACGAAGAAAGAATAACTGATGATAGGTCTTGCACCGGCATACTACTTCTTTTTCTTCAAAAGGAGATACGCAATCGGTAACGACGAGGTTCTAGTATTAATGCCCCAGGCATATCGTTGTAGCCATCTGGCCTTGGTCCGTGAAAGTAAATGCTGTTCAGCTTGGGCGACTGAAAAAGGCAATGGTCGATACACCTTCAAATCACCAAAGGTGGATCGCTGAACATCCCAAAGAAACTTGGGACAGAAAACATGGCATTCTCCTAGAGCATGATCTCGTCCATGAACCACAACTTCGGATAAAAGCCCACGTAGGAATTGAATGTCCTTCATCTTGATGGTCTCCCATGCAAAATGCACATGTCGGGGCCAAAGCTGAAGAATAAACTCCCTCCAATCATGTTCCAAGAAATTGAAGAGGCCTACTTTTTTGCACCATCGTACGACAATACCAGAACTTTCGGCAATGTACTTCTCCCGACTAGGGAATACCTGTGAAGAAGTGGAATGGGACAAAATATTACGTAGCCGTTTGGAAACTTGAAGAAGTCTTGCAGGGGAAGCTACATGTCCATTGGTAACCTGTACTTCTGGATGATCAGTACGGAATCGAGCACAAGGACAATGAGGGGCAACATCCCAAGTCCATGTAGCGGTACGAGCAAGATGATTGTACAATAATTGTTGCACTGTACGATGCTTTCCAGCAACAGGCTTTGTGAGGGGCAGGTGAAACGGAACAAGATAGTCATACTGTTGCTTGACCAGTCGATTTAAAAAACCCCGTACTTGTGAAGAAAAATTAGGCGTCGCCAAGAAAGGTATCACAAGTGGCACATTGGCTTTGGGCACCGGCATCTTTCGGAACTCCAAGGCACGGCGAATAATACTGCGTAGCTTGGTGCGTGGAGGATCATCACAATGATTGGCAAGTCGAAACAAAGCATAAAGATGTAGGTGGTGAAACTCAGAAGAGCGTAGTCGGGTTGACATACGAAAAGAGGCTTCATTGTCAGAAGAGAGAACCATGAGGATGTGCCATGCTTGTTCTGGTCGAAGGAGAGATTCTTTGTAAAAACCTTGTTGCCGAATTGTACGCAATCGGCGACGAACTTTTTGCCACAATCGTTGACCAGGAGTAGCAAAGAGAGAAGAAAAGGTCATCAAGGTAGCGGTACGACCAGGATTTGTGGGATTGAGACGAAGAATCCAAGGATGATTGAATCTGGGTTGCCAAAGTTGAATAAATTGATATTCAACTGCACGGGTGGAAACTGCATCAGAGCACTGCTTGATGGGGAAAATGACGTAGTCATGAAAACAGTTCCGGGAATGCCAGAAAAGCATCACCAACTCACAATTAGTAACTTGATCTTGTTGAAGTATACGAAGCTTCCTCCAGCGAACATCATGACGGTCATGTACTGAAACCCACGTACTGCCAACGTAACATAATCGACTGTGTAGAATACTGCTGTGATCAGACATCGGCTGTTTTGACATAGGCGCCAGGATCGCGTAGACCACGAATGGTGTCTGAAAGAGTTCGTAGAACTCACCAAAAGAAAGACCCACAAAATGACTGGTGCGTTTTACCCAGGATTTCATCAGCTGCGAACTAGATTGAGACCATCTAACTGAACAAAAGAAAAACCATGCTGCAAGGACTCTCAGTGGAATACGTAACGCATACTCAATCTCATGATAAAAACAGCATTGAAGAAGGGCCATCATACTGAATAAGACTGATTGCAAGTCACTCCAGTCGAAGGGTCGAGAAGATTGTCCATTCATAGGTGATAGTCAGACTTCTGCCAAATGCACTGCAACCGAAATGACGCGAACCAACTCCAAAGGTTTGCACTTGGCAGCGAGTGAAACTGGCAGACCATATGCTGCAGCACGATCTGGAAGCACAGCCACTTCTTCTTCCGTCAAAGACGACAGAATGTTCTCGCAAAACTGCTGCGCCTGCTGAATCTGCTTTTTCTGAGCAGCAGAAACATTCTTCAGACCATTAATCCAAGCTTGAACCTTTGCGGGGTAACCGCCTTGGGGGAAGAAGTCAACAATGGGCGAGCCGAAGGAGGCTGGTCACCAACAACATAAGCACGAAGTCGATCGGAAGACACGGCACTGCTCTTGGCAGTAACGCGGCGCTTGCTTGAAGGTTCAGCAACGGAAGGATTCGGGGTAGCCGAACGCTTCATGGCAGAAGACCTAGCTTCCTCTAGCTGCCGCTCTAGATCCTGAATCTTGCGATCTTTGTCGCTGCCCGATCCAGTGTCGGCAAAAGGCTCCAACTTCTGCAAAACAAACTGAGCCATGCGATGCGAGTTCTGGACTTTAACATTGTCGGCAAAAGGAGAAGAACGTTCCGCTACTGGAAGAATTTGCTCACCGTCTTGTTTTTGATGAGCTGTAAGTCAGGCTGCTACTTGATCTAGGTCCCAACGGCGTTCACGAATTGCTGAAAGCAGCTGACTGACAAACACTGCTTCACTAACACGGCGGCAAAACACAACAGTTAAAAATTGTCCAGCACTCAAAAGACGAAGATGCCAATTTTTCCATCCTTGCCAACAAACCTCATGAAGCCTGATGTCTGAAATGTCACGACCAGCAAAAGAACACTTTGAGGTCCATTGTGTCATCAGAACCTTCCTGGGCAAAGCCTTGCCACCAACTTCAGTAGTGTCATAGTACTCTGAGTTGGTCTGAAACTCCTTGGGAAGTTGCAAAGAATGTTCAGGCTTCCCATGAGGTGACCAAGGCTCGTCATAGTTTCGAGGTTTTTTGTCAGGAGTCCAAGAATGAGAAGATTGCTCATTCCAAGGTCTGGATGACTGCTCACTCCAAGAATTGGATGACCATGAACGCCCATAGGTTCCGGAAGATCCTCGAAACGACATGTCCAAAACTATCAAGTCCTAGGGTGTCGGGAACACAACAGCAGCTACACCACCTAAGCCAAAACACAAACGTACATGAATTGGAAAGATCATTGCGGCGGCAGCACAAACAGACATACCAGCTTCTAATGCATAGACGAGGGCATAGGTGATCATTTTACGCCAAAAGGAAGATCATCCATCACAGCCGAATTATGACCTACGTGGGGACCTACTGCGATCACGCCTACTGGTGAGACTAGCTGGACGAGCTTTAGAAGGCACACTGGAAACATGATGACCGGCCACGTGCTCAGTACTAGAAGTACCTACTGTTGTTGCTGTCGGAGGCCACATGCTGACTCCAACAGGTCGAACACCGGACGTAGGTGGAGGTGTACTAGGAGGAGGAAGTGGAGGTGGCGGAACAGCAGGAAGCTTCGGTACCACCGGCTCATGACCCTCAAAGTTGTTAGTACATCCCGAACTGGAAGAAGAACGTGACGCAGAAGCCTGATTGATAGCATCTGCAACGTCTTGATCGATTTGTGCACGAAGCCGAGAAACTAGTCGGCCTACAGTAGGATTCGTAGATGCACTCACCACAATTCGGTATAGAGCTTGGCGATTGCCAGGACTCAACTCTTGAATGATTTGTAGAATGTCCCGGGAATTGACTCCAGACATGGCGTAAGAAGTCTTCTAATCAACAGAGCGAAAACTCTCCAAATCAACAAAGCAGAAGAGCTAGATTGAACCGAAAAGTCAATAAAGTGGCGCAGTAGGTAAGCATACAACATGCCATATAGGACTGCTCGAAAAGTGCACAGCAAAAACTCTTGCGCAAGGTCATTATGAACTGCAGAACGCTGATCAGAATCTTCATTCATTGGCTAAGGGTGAAACTGTAAGGTCCGCAAACCTAGCTGCACACTACGCAGACAAAGCCGAGCTTGTGAGACATACATGGGTGATCCTTGGCAAATCCATGCGCATACACCATCGTTTGTCCGTAGACGCACTCTTGACCAAGCCCGCTTTCGGAACAAGAAAGCTTTCCAACCAAGTTGAACTGCGGTTGGTCTTCACATGGGCACCAAAAATCTTGCCAGAAAACGCAACACCACAGACATTCTTTGGGTGCTTATGGAGTTTCAATGATTCAGCAACCAAGTCCGAATGAGAAATTGGGGAGCCGAAATGTCTCACTCTTGCAAAGAAACCTTGAACAGGCAAATCATCAGGGAGACATATACCGTCGTTGGTGGTCGGTAACACAAAACCAGTGTTCATAATGCCAAAGACTGCTTCCACTCCAGCAATATGCCAAAAGGTATAGTGCGAAAAATCAGCATGACCCTCCAAATGTGCAGTAACCGGACCCGGAAAAGCTTCGGAACGAATCAGCCAAAGTACAGTGTCATCCATTCGATGGCACGTTGCAGCAGAGAAAATGTCTGGAATCCGCAAACCATTGACAATGACTGCATGAAGAAAGGTCAAAAGTGGCTTGATTGCAATGTCAGAAACTACTGCATTCGCAGGAAAAAGTCGCATTAGATCACCACGAGCTTGCTCAAACAGAGTGTAGGTGACATCTTTGACTTTTGCCAACAAAGGTAAAAGCCACTGCTTGCGATTCTGTAGAGTATTGGTAGCGAATAGATCCACAGAATGCCAATCCTCATCTCTGATCGCTGATACCAAGAAAGTGCCCATTGCAGGAAGATTGTAAGGTATCGTTGTCTCATGAGCTTGCGAAAGTTCATACATCACGTCATCGGGCTTTCCAACAGGACTGCAAGATCCAGAAAAGGGTACGTAGGTCTCAAGAAACAGGCGCAAACTACCAAAATTAGAAGGACTGATGCAACTAACCGAATCCGTCAACGAAGCAGAAAGACCTAAAAAATTACTGCTGGTTGCATCGCTTGAAGGAAAAAACCACGTTCCCGGCGGTGGTGAAACTGCTGCTGAAGAAGCCATTGGCATATGCAAAGCGGGCGCTGTTGAATGTGCAGAAGGCCCAAACCATTGTACCGGCGGATAATTGTACGCCGGAGCAGGCGGATAATTGTACGCCGGAGCTGGCAAAGCCAACATGCTACTTGGATAAGATCTATGATGAACTTGTCGATCTCGGCTAGAAGTAGAGCGATGTCTCCGGCTCTTCTTCTTTGATTTGTGTCTCCTGGTTCTAGACCTAGATCTAGAACAGCTGGAGGAACGCACAATGACGGTAATACGCGGCATGGCTCAAGGGGAAGGACAAAACCTACAGTAATGAAGCATCTTGATAGGGTCCTGATTGCAAGATGCTACATAGCGTCAATGCTACAAATGCTAAACAGCTAGTAATCGCTGAACAATGGATGGTCACTGAACAGGTGTTGGTCGCTGAACAATTGTTGGTCACTGAACAATAAGGGATCACAGCGGATCTTCATGGTGTTCGCTCATTGCAGCTCAATGTTGAATGAGGCAGTCGGTGAAAACATGAACCGGCTGCCCTCTCGCTTGTGAAGGTCACTGAACAGAGTATTGGGTATGCTCAAGGAATGGTGATTGAACACATCAAATTCAGCAGGACGGGTGAACGAATGTCAAGATGAGATACCTGAACAAGTGATGGTGGAGCCAGGTGCCAGGTTGGCTCAAGTCGTAATGAACTAGACATTTGATGGCTTGAACTCATAATGGTTGGGAACTCTGGGTGATCTCTGAACATCTGATCAAGTGAACACTGCGGGGCATTGTGCCGGATGCCCATCACGACCAGCGCTTTGTCAGAATAACTGGCCGAAACACACATATGGCATTTCCCTCAAAGGGGTTGTCATTTCAAGAAATCGAATGAGCACACTCTCATTTTTCTATACATTCCTCAGCGAGTGAAACATCAAGCTGTCTGATCGGAAAATTGCAGGTACGTTTTCACCCCTCCCTGGGGATGTCTTCGTTGGCCAGCGACCCCCAGGGAGAGCGCTGGCCCCCTGCATTATAGCATGGCTGAACGTCCATCATTGATTCGTTTACTCTTGGAAACAGAGTTTCCACACACACACACACACACACACACACACACACACACACACACACACACACACACACACACACACACGCGTTAGGGTTTAGGGTTTAGGGTTTATAAGGTTTAGGGTTTAGGGTTTAGGGTTTAGGGTTTAGGGTTTAGGGTTTAGGGTTTAGGGTTCACACACACACACACACACCTGTCGGGATTGATGACAGTTTGACCTCTATGTGCCCTAAACCCTAAAACCTAAGCCCCAAGAAACCAAAACGGGAGGTTCGCTAACCGAAAGCCAACACGTAAATCTAACGTCTAAGAGGTTTAGGGTTTAACTTGACTCATCCAAGAAAAAAACGCCTTCCAAAGAACATTCCGATGAAGTTGCCCGGCCCTCCGGCGACGTTGCGTGAAGTGTGGTGGCATTCCGGCGAAGTTGGGCAGCTTGCCGGCTAAGCTTTGAGGTTAGGACGTTCCCCCTTCTACTAACCGTCCTTATAATAGGGATTTATCGTACTCCCCTAATTATACACCCCATGAAGGACTGTTATTCTAAGGGGGAACTTCCCAAGCTTTGGTGTCCAGCGACTTTGAGCAGCTTGCTGGCGAAGATCCGCGGCTTGCGGACGAGTGTTTTGCCACAAGGTTTCGAAGACTGCCCACGCCTGAACCACGATGTCGGAGGAGCAGGCTCTTCACAAAACCTGAAACCCTAAACCCTCGAATCTCCCCCTCTTTCCAAAACAATAACAAATAACACATAACAAATTAACAGTCCATAAGAACACATGACAAATAACACAAAAAAAGGACTAAACAACAAATAAAAGACGAAACATACCACAATCAAAAACACACTAAACATGAACAATACCAAAACGACTCTCACCTTGGACCTTGGGGCCGGGCCCAGGATCCCTGGTCGTCCTTGACGTAGCCGGCTGGCACAAACTCCAGCGCCGGGTCGGGGCCTCGCGAGCTCATGGGGCCTTGGGGGTGTAGGGTTGGGGGGTTTAGGGTTGGGGGTTTAGGGTTGGGGGGTTTAGGGTTGGGGGTTTAGGGTTGGGGGTTTAGGGTTGCGGGGTTTGGGGTTGGGGGTTTAGGGTTTAAGGTTTGGGGTTTAGGGTTTGGGGTTTAAGGTCTGGGGTTTAGGGTTTGGGTTTGGGGTTTGGGGTTTAGGGTTTGGGGTTTGGGGTTTAGGGTTTGGGGTTTGAGGTTTGGGGTTTGGGTTTTGGGTTTTGGGTTGGGGTTTAGGGTTTAGGGCTTCGGGTTTAAGGTTTGGGGTTTAGGTCTACCCTAACAGCCTACAGGGCTGTTGGCCTTCGTGCCCGCTCGCTTTTGGCCTTCGTGCCCGCTCACAGCCTTCCTTTCTTCTCACTGGAGTTTAACTTTTTAGGGCTGCGTGAATTTTGAACCCGCAACGCCCACCAAGCAAGGAAAGGGGCCATGGGCAGGGCGTTGATGCTTGCAGGATTTCGGGTGCTGGGGCTGCTGTGGGGCTGAAAGGGGGGGGGGGGGGGGTTGGTGTTAGGGTTTAGGCCAAGTTTTGAGGAGTTAGGGTGTAGGGTGAGGTTTGGGGGTGGTTTGGGGCTCAGTGTCTTAGGGTTTTTTTAAGGGATTTAGAGATCAGGGCTTGTAGCGCTTAGGATTGATGTGGGATTGGGGATGCCCAAGAACACTAAGCCTAAGCACATTTCCGATGAAGTAAAACGTGGCCTCCGGCAAACTTAGTATTTCCTTGCTGGCTCGTCTGTACTTGCAGGGAATTCAAGGGAGCCAGGCGCTCCAAACCCAAACCCTAGAGCGTCCCTCTCATGGAAGTACGTAAGGTGGGGGTTTGCTCAGGAAATCGGTACCCTAAGCTACTGATTGCTTAAGAACCCCCGCCCCCCAAACAAAAAAAAAAAACAATGCATTCTTCCTTATAAGGGCGGGAGATGACCATCTTTCACCTTTTTTGAGGGGGGTTTAACACATAGTATGGGACCCTTGATTCCCTCAACCCCCCCCACCCCCTGTCCACCCCCAGTAAGTAGAATTCCACACCAACGCCCAAACCCCAAACGCCAAACCCTAAACCCTAAACCCTAAAACCCAGATTTAAACCCTAAACCCTCAACCGGGGGCCCGGCAGTTGCAGTCCAGAAAGCTCCCCGACTGGAACACCACCTCCTTTGACCCGCGGCTCCAGCTTCTCTCCCCTACTTTGGAGTAGACCCTTTAGGGTTTAGGGTTTAGGGTTTAGGGTTTAGGGTTTAGGGTTTAGGGTTTAGGGTTTAGGCTAATTCAGGGTTTTCGGGATAAGTAGCTATAATAGGAACCCAATACCAAACACACATTGAAGTGTCGAACCTCTCTGTTTAGAGCTTAGGGCTTTAGGGGCCTAGGGTTTTAGGGTTTTAGGGTTTAGGCTTTCAGGGCTTTCAGGGCGTTCGGGCATTAGGGTTTTAGGGCTTCAGGGTTTTCGGACTTGAGGGTTTTAAATTTAGGGATTTAGGGTTTTAGGGCTTTCAAGGCTGGCTGCCTCAAGATCAGCCCCCACTTCAGAGCCCACGGCGTCCGGATGATCCCTCACCCTGAATCCTAAACCCTGTAAACCCTATAAACCCTATAAACCCCATAAACCCTATAAACCCTGTAAACCCTATAAACCCCATAAACCCTATAAACCCTATAAACCCTATAAACCCTATAAACCTTATAAACCCTATAAACTTTATAAACCCTATAAACCTTATAAACCCTATAACCCTATAAACCCTAAACCCTGAACCCTCAACCTAACCCCTCATCGGTCCTGCGTCGGGTCTGTGTTGCTGTTCGGGCAGGTGGCGAAGACCTGAGATGGTCTTCATTCTTTAGGGTTTAGGGTTAGGTTCCCCATTGTTAACAGCTGGCTCTCTGGATGGGCATGCGCAACAATCGCACCTTCTTCCTGCAATGGCAAGCTCCAGGCTCTCGCGGAGTCACCCTGTCATCCGTGTACGAACTCTAAGCCCCATGAGGCTTCATGTTAAGTAAGAACACGGCCGCGTTGGGGTTTGGAAGTTTGGGGGAGGGGGGGGGGGGGGGGGTGATTTCGGACGGGATTTCTGGTCTTCGGGGGGTCCGGGGGGGGGGGGGGGGGGGGGGAGGGGATCTCCCAACCAGAACACACATTTCTCAACCAAAGCCCCCATTTTAAGATCTGCCATAAAAGTATACTACATATGTACGCTACGCGTTCATGTAGTATGCTCTCAATAAACGACAGAGGCCGATTGTAAAATGTGCATTCTCAGGGTCTCCAGTTGTAAAATCGGCGTTCTCATATGAGCGACGGACAAAATTACTTTACACGGTGCGAGGTCGCGGGATACCACGTTATCGCTTTACGTGGGGCCCATATCGCTTTGCATACTATGGGACTGCGGGACCACATCAAGCAAAACAGGTTGAAATGTGGTAACTAAGGTTATCGCTTTAGGTGGGGCCCATATCGCTTTCCATGGTTTACTGATGTTCGCAACGACTCGTGTCCACCGTAGTACTGGCTTCAAGAAACATAATTTTGGCAGGCGCTCATATAATGCTGTCTCTGGTTGTAAAACGGGGGTGAAATGGGCGTTCTGGTTGTAAATTGTGTTAATCTCCCCCCCCTCCCCTTTTCGCCTGTCGGACAGGCCGGGGGGGGGGGCGGTCGGGCCACAGAAGACAGCGCAATGTAAGTGGGCGGCCATTGTCATTTTAAAGAGAAGGGGGGGGGGGGGGCCTTGGGCACCCCCGCCACCCCAAGACTGTCGGTTGCGTCGTCTTCCGCCCCCCGCAGAGAGACAGATTTGCCCGGCTCTTTTTTTGGTGTTTGCACACGTGCTTGGTGTGCGTGTTGTTGCAGGCATGCTCCGGCTTGCAAATATACATTCCAAGCCAGGAAACCTCCCGAACTCGAGGGGGACAAATTCGGAAAAAAGCCTAATAAGGATGCACTGGCGAGCCCAGCTAAAGCTCAACCAACAAGAACTAGACACCTTACAGCCCTCAATCCTAGACCCTCGAACCCAGAACCCTGAACTTCCGAAAGCCCCACGGCCCTCGACGCTAAACCCTCGAACCTATAGAAGCCCTGAATCCTAAACCCTAAACCATAACCTCTAAACCCTAAACCCTAAACCCTAAACCGTAAACCCTAAACCCTAAACCCTAAACCCCTAGACCCGAACCACCCTCGCGCCCAGCCATGGCCCCGGCGCCCACGCCGGTGAAGGGGTGCCGGCAGAGGAGGCGGCACTCCCCCCCTGGCCAAAGGTTTCTGCGTATGTTTTCGGGTTTTCCGTGGTTTTAGGGTTTAAAATCGAAGGTTGAAGCCATGGGCCCCTAGTAGGGGCCCTTAACCCCGCGACTGTTATATACCCTATATATGTGCCTTTAAGGGTCCCTATAACCCCCCTAAAAGGGCTAAGGGCCCATATTAGGGGCCCAGACTTTTAACCTCAGCGTTTAGGGCGTTTTTGGTGGTTAGAGTTTCGGGGTTTCAAGGTTTTAGGGTTTAGGGGTTTCAGATTGTTTTGGGGTCAGAGGTTCGTGGCTTGGGGAGGTCTCCCAAAATACAGGGCATAACCCCCAACATAGTACCTCAAACCCTAAACCCTAAACCCCAAAGATAGAAGCCCCCCTGAACCCGAAACCCTCAACCTGAAACCCCAAACCCCCAAAATAGCAGGAGCCCCCCCAGGTAGGTGTTTAACCCTAAACCCTAAACCCCCAGCAGCAGGAGCCCCCCCCCCCCCCCAGGCAGGTGTTTGGGCAGGCCCTCTGCCACTTCCTCCTGCCTGGCTCCACGGAGCCGCAGTTCGAGATGTCGTACCTGAGGTGCGAGACCCTCCTACATCCGGGTTTAGGGTTCAGGGTAAACCCTAAACCCTAGACCCTAAACCCTAAACCCTGCACCCTAAACCCTAAACCTTAAACCCTAAACCCTAAACCCTAAACCCTAAACCCTGAACCCTAACCCTAAACCCTAACCCTAAACCTAAACCCTAAACCCTAGAATCCGGGTTTAGGATTTGTGGTTTAGGGTTTAGGGTTTTCTACTAAGTTTCTACACACCTAGACCACTGAACTCGGCCCTGTAAGGTTGCTTGCCCCCGTAGGGACCAAACACAATCGACCCCAGGAAGTTAGACGGAGCACCTGATCCCACACTTCGAAACATCAAGTCCAGGAGCCTTGGTAGCACAATAGCTTATTGCGCTCAGGGCACCCTGTTTAGGGTTGAGGGTTTAGGGTTTAGGGTTTAGGGTACCTTGAAACAAAAAAAGGGCGAAAAAGGGGTACCACCGGGCTACAATAAGGAACCCTTGCAAGTTTCCGTCGCGCTACGAGTGCATGCCTTGCGTAGCGTTTCGAGCACCAAACGTTGGGTCTATGACGTCAGGCCGGGCTGCCGAATCTAAGGGTAGTAACATGGTCCCTGAATATGGGCCCTCAAATGGGGGGACCCCTCATATACCTGTGAAGGACGGAAAAACCATATTCAGGGATTATCATAGAACTACCCCAAAACATCCCTTCGGGGGCACTCCGAAATTCAGGAGTCCCATTTGAGGGTGCGGGGGTCCGTCTTTTACGAGGGATTATGATCTATTTCGGGGTATCGTTTGGGGGAACCCAAAGCCTTGAGCCCGCCTGAGCCGGCAAAGAACGAACCCAAAACCCTAAACCCTAAACGCTAACCCCTAAACCCTAAACCCTAAACCCTAAACCCTAAACCCCCTAACCCTAAACCCTAAACGTCTAGGCTGTTCTACTGTTTGTTATCCCCAGCTGCACCCTGAACAGCTCAAGCCCGAACACCCTACACAGCCAACGACCACATAGTTGAACTCCCAGACTTGCCACCCTCCGCGCCCAAGGGGTTTAGAATTTAGGGTTTAGGGTTGAGGCAAGAACCGCAATGTAGGGTTTCGGGTTACCTAGGTCTTTCCCCCGACCACTTATAAACCCTAAACCCTAAACCCTAAACCTCAAACCCTAAACCCTAAACCCTAAACCCTAAACCCTAAACCCTAAACCCTGAAGGGCAAAGGGATTACGGCCGAAGATGGCTGCCGACAGGGAGCTTACACCCTTCCAAGGAGGCGGGCGGAACCTGGGGCTTGAATAGAGCTTTGGGGGGGGTTAGGGTTTAGGGTTTAGGGTTTAGGGTTTAGGGTTTAGGGTTTAGGGTTTAGGGTTTAGGGTTTAGGGTTTAGGGTTTAGGGATTTAGGGTTTGGGATTTAGGGTCTGGGGTTCGCAGCGTTAGGGATTGGGCGGCTTAGGTTCTAGGGCCGTAGGGTTTTGTGGCGGTAGGGCTTCAGGTTTTGGGGGTCTTAGGGTTTCAGGGTCTAGGGCGGCCGTAGGCTTCTGGGTTTTTAGGGCTCTTTTGGTCGCGTGGTTTTTTGGGCTTTAGGGCTTAGAGCTTAGAGGTTTAGGGTTTTGGGGCTTTAGGGTTTTGGGCTTTTGGGGTTTTAGGGATTTAGGGCTTTGGGGTCTTTAGGGTGTTATGTATGTGGGGTCTGGGCGTCTTGGGATTGGCGCTTCGGGGTTGTAGGGTGTGGGGTCATGTCTGCCATAAAAACTCGCAGGCCCAAAGCAGAAGGCAGAGGGTTTAGGGTTTAGGGTTTAGGGTTTAGGGTTTAGGGTTTAGGGTTTAGGGTTTAGGGTTTAGGGTTGATTCTCGGAACTTCTTTGCCGGACCCGGCTGGGACCGCTGGAGCGCGTCTTGTTTTGAAGAGCTGCGGTGTGCGGTTCAATTACATGGCACCTCAAGCTCTACGCTGCAATAGGGTGCTAGGCTAGAGTATGACCCTCTTGAACCCAACAAGGGAAAGAATGGAAAAATATGCCAAGGGTCTACCTAGGGTTTGGGGCTTAGGAAGACTTAAGCTAACTCACCGTCATAAAAACCCGGCCCTAAAGCCTAAACCCTAAACCCTAAACCCAAAACCTGCCGGACTGCGGCGAGGCCCCAGCACAGGGCACTTTGGGCAAACAGCCGGTCGGATGAATTTGATGGCCGCACCCTGGCAAGGACGAGCCCAACAGCCTAAAGCCTCAGCCCTGAACCCTATAGGGCTTAGGGTTTAGGATGTAGGGTTTAGGGAACCCATCAATCTTCACGTCCCTAAAGCCTCGACGACAGGGGAAGCTGGGTTCAGGGCTCAGAGTTTAGGGTTCAGTGTCTACGATTCAGGGCTGGGGGTTTTCTAAAGCGCAGGCGGAACACACCCAGTGTCGGCCCTTAGCCTGAAAAAAAAACCCAAAACCCCCTAACCAAACCGTAACCCGAATAAACCCTAACCCGCACAACCCTAAACTCCAACAATGGCAAACCAACCCTTCTCCCTCCCAGCAACCTGTGAACGTTCTAGCAGGGTGAGGGCACGGGACGTTGCTAAGGTTTCCCCCGCCCCTATTTACCTACACCGAAGGGTTACACCGATTCAGCCAGGAAGAGTAGCTAAACCCTAAACCCTAAACCCTAAACCCCCCAATTACAATGTCACCGCAATCAATCTGGACCGTATAAGCCCTAAACCCTTATAGCCTAGACACAAAACACGCAAGGGTTCGGGGTTCAGGGTCCTGCGGGTCTAGGCTTCTGCTCCCCCAAATCCCCAAGGCGCCACACCCCTGAATCCGAAACCCTACCCCCCCCCCCCCCCCCCCCCCCCCCCCCCCCCCCCAAAAAAAAAAAAAAAACGCAACCACAAAAAACCGAAGCCCCCAAACCGTCCAAACTCCTACACCATCCTAAGACCTTACACCCCTAAACCTGAAACCCAAACCCGAGCAACCTAATTACACCCTAAATCCGCCCTGCCAAACCCGCCCAGGCCTTAACCCTGCACCCTAAACCCCTAAACCATCCGAAGCCAATAAAGCCCCCAAACCCTAAGCCCTAAAACCCGCGCAAAAAGCCTAAACCCCTAAAACCCCTGAACCCTAAACCCTGAACCCTGAACCCTGAACCCTGAACCCTGAACCCTAAACCCTAAACCCCAAACCTTACACCCTGAACCCAAACCCCAAACCCCAAACCCCAAACCCCAAACCCTAAACCCTAAACCCTAAACCCCGCCCAAACCTTCAAAGCCCAGGCCCTGAATCCTCAAAGCCGCCGGCCTCGGCCACCCTGGATGGCTCCCTCAGAAGTGAAGCTGCCTTGGGTTGATTTGGGGTTTAGGGTTTAGGGTTAGGGCTTAGGGCTTAGGGCTTAGGGCTTAGGGCTTAGGGCTTAGGGCTTAGGGCTTAGGGCTTAGGGCTTAGGGCTTAGGGCTTAGGGCTTAGGGCTTAAGGCTTAGGGCTTAGGGCTTAGGGCTTAGGGCTTAGGGCTTAGGGCTTAGGGCTTAGGGCTTAGGGTTTAGGGTTTAGGGTTTAGGGTTTAGGGTTTAGGTTAGGGTTTACTTGCGAGGCGCTTTGGGGCCTCATTCCCATATTCTTCCAAAAGATCCTCGGCTGCACCACGGCACCAGCGAAGTTGTTTTCCCCTAACATTGTCCCGAGTTGGTCCTCCTCATAGAAGGTGAAGTAAACCGACTCATTTATCCAACCTCCTTTCGCCTAAGGGCTGGTGTGTTCTTGGCCCCCTTGCGCCAATTTACGTACCGAAGCTCCAGAGGTTCTAGGGACTCTAAGGACTTTAGGGTTTAGGGTTTAGGCTTTAGGGTTTAGGTTCTAGGGCCAGAAACCTAAACAAGAAGCTCCAGGTTTTACAGCGTCTTGAGGGTTTCTGAAAAGCGTTTAATGGGGAAAACGGGGTACCGGGCACCGAGGCTCAGAAAGCCGAAGCAGACCGAAACGAAACCCGAAACTGGGTGCGCTCGCTAAGCAACCCTAATTTTGAGGGTTTAGGGTTTATGGATTAGGGTTAGGAATTTCGAGGGTTATAAATCCTACAAACCCCGGGGGAAACTGAGTCTGCCAAGGGGCAGAAGACGGCCGGTGTCCCGGCATAGCCGTCGTCGCAGGACCATCCCAACGACGTCTTCACCTTGGCAAGGTTCAGGGCTTAGGGCTTAGGGCTTAGGGTTTAGGGTTTAGGGTTTGGGGTTCAGGGTTTAGGGTTTAGCGCTATCCCTAAACCCAAAACCCTGGACCCCCTAAAGCCCCTAACAGTTAACACCTAGACTCTGAACACGACTTACTACTATGTGTGTGCTTGGGGTTGGGGTTCCCAACCAATGTTTGGAGTTTGGAGCCTGGAGATTTAAACGCGCAGGGTACAAAGATAAGGCTTGAAGGTTTTTGGGTTTAGGGACGCTCATCCCAAAGCCCTATATAAGCCCTAAACCCTGAACCCGTAAACCCTAAACCTCTTCAGAGGGTTTGGAGGTGAGGAAGGGTGGGAGCGTCGGCACGCCGGGATCTCCAAACCTCTCGAGCATGGCTCGGCATAAAAAGCTTCAAGTCTAGACCCCTAAACCATCAACTGTCTGCTAAGGGTTCGGCTTTAGGGGTTTTGTGTTTAGAGATAAGCCCGAACCCCCATAAGCCCTATACACCGTTCAAGGACTCACGAGCCCGATTATCGGAAGTAGGATTCGGGGCATAAACGCTCTGAATAAGGTGCCTTTGAAGCGAACCAAAAAAGGAGCACAGAAGGGCGAAAAAGGGGTACCCTATGTGTCTAGGGTTTAGGGTTTGGGGTTTAGGGTTTAGGGCTTAATGGGTTTAATGCAACCCAAGATAGCCCCTGAGCCCTGCAGGGGTTAGGGTTTAGGGTTTAGGGTTTAGGGTCCTCCGCACTCCTTCAAAAGCCGAGGGCTCCACATAGCCGACTGGAATCTCATCCGTTGCATTGCACCTGACTGCGTTGATATAGGGGCCTAAATATATAAGATAGGGTTTTGGGTTTAGGCTTTAGGGTTTTGGGGAGTCTTTTGGGGGTTGTTATAGTATAACTGTACAGGGACCATAAATGAATAGTATTAGTAATTATTCCGACCCCTATACTGCGCTGAGGGCCGTGAGGATTTAGGGCTTCGGGTCCACCTGGCCCATTTGGGGCTTGGGAAGGATGTACTGTAGGGTTTAGGGCTCAGCTGCCTTGAGAATGTAGGGCTTCGGACTTTTACCGGGGCTTTGGGGCTTGGGATCGTGGGGTACGGATTCAGGACGGGGTTCGGGTACCCAATCCCAAAAGGGTTCAAATCCTAAACCCTAAAGCCGGGGCTTTAGACCCGGGGGGGTGGGGGGGGTTCAGGGGCTACAAATGGAACTCGGAACCTTGAACGCTTGTGGGATTTGGGCCTAAACCCCAAACCCTGTACTGCAGGGTTTAGGGTTCAAGGTCTTGAGGCTTTTCAAGCCTGAGTCCCCGACCATGAACTGTAGGTCTGTAGGTCTGAACTCTACAAGAGTTCGAGAATGCTGAACAAGCTATACACCTGAACCGCACTAAACCCGAAAAGGCCAAGCCCTACTAAACCCTAAGCCCTAAACCCCGGAACCCTAAACCCTGAACCCTAAACCCCAGACCCTGAACCCTGAACCTCAAACCTTCTAGGGCAACAACGAACAGAAGGTTCGAGGACCGCGCGTCTCCAGCACGCAATCCAACTCGCCTGTCAACACAAGAGTTGAAGGCTGAATGTGGGTTCGTCAGTCCGGGGACCCGAAACCCTAAACCCTAAACCCTAAACCCTAAACCCTAAACCCTAAACCCAAAACCCTAAACCCTATCGGAGACTCTAGGGCTCAGCACAGTTAAGAGTCCAGGGTTTCGGACTATTGCCTTGGGGGCCGTTTTGAGACTTGGGATTTAAGGTTGTTTCGGCTATGGGTTTTCAAGGCTTATGGGTCAGAGCTCGGTAGGCTGAGCTCTTGTGATCGACCGTTACACGTAGGCCTTGTTTTAGATCGAAGACGCTTATGACAGAAGGCGTCATACAAGCCTCTTAAATGCCTCATAAAAACGGGGAAACAATCCACCTGAACCCGAGATTGTAAAGGTTCTTCCGACCCTGATTAAACCCTAAACCCTAAAGCCTCAAGCGTTAAGCCCCAAACCCTATACCCTCGACAAGCCCTTGGCAGGTTCTGGACCTAGGCCTGCCACGGACCTCTGAACAGAGCTCCGGGACTTCCCCCCTCAACAGCATCATACTTTCAAGCAGCACCCGTAAGGCTGAGGGAATTGTAGGAATAGGGTTTGTAGGGTTGAGGCTTGAGGGTGTAGGGCTTCGTGTTGTTCTAGAGGTTTGAAAGGCTCGGGTAGGTCTTGTTAACATCTAACGCGCCTTCCAACAAGGGCTGGTTGTCGGCATCGTCATTGTCCTGCCCAAGGGTTTCAGCAACCGAAAACCCTAAACCCCAAGCCCTGAACCCTAAATCCTAAACCTTGAACCCTAAACCCCAAGCCCTAAGCCCCAGCCTTGAGAGGGGATGTACAGTAAGGGGTCAGGGTTGAGGGTTCGGGTTGCCAAGAGTGGGAGGAGATGGGACGCTGTGATGGGCTGAGGACCTTAGGGGCAAGATATTCGTGTGTCTCCAATCGCACCCGCCATGCCCCTCATCAACAGTTGCTAGGCCCCTAACCTGAAACCCTACACCCTAAACCCCAAACCCGGAACCCTAAACCCTAAACCCCAAACCCTAAACCCTAAACTCCTGTAACGAAAGGAATGCCGCGGTCACGGGGCCTAGGGCTGCTGCGCCGGAGGTCTTTTGGGAACTGCGGGGCCCTCCAACATCTAGGCTCATCGTGGCGCTAAGCTAGCTTCTCTGGTAAACCCTAAAACCCTAGGCTTTAGGGTTTAGGGTTTAGGGCCCTGACACCCTCAACCCTCACCCAGAATCAAGCCGCCTTGTGTTTGGGGGGGGGGGGGGGGGAGGGTCAGGGTTCAGGGTTTAGGGCTTAGGGTTTAGGATGTAGGGTTTAGGGTTAGGGCACTGGGCATGTGGTCTTCTTCTATCAGTCTTCACGATTCTTTTGTGACAAGACTTGGGGGGTGTAGAATACTACAGTTATGAAACTCATCGAGTAGCATAACAATGGAATAACAGAATAATGGGAGAATGGGATAATGGAAAATACAAAATATGACAAACACGTTTTAATGTAGTAGTATAGTCAGTACGTAAACCCTAAACCCTAAACCCTAAACCCTAAACCCTAAACCCTAAACCCTAAACCCTAAACCCTAAACCCTAAACCCTAAATCCTAAACCTTTAAACCCTAAACCCCAAACCCTAAACCCCTAAACCCATATAATACAACCGATGAAATACTAAAAGCGGTCACCGCCCCCCGTCTAAACCACTGCAAGGGCGCACCGATGGGCATCGCGCAATGACTGGGTTGCCCGTGTACGGCCTAGACCAGGCGCACGGCAGCTGAGGGCTTAGGGTTCAGGGTTCAGGGTTCAGGGTTCAGGGTTTAGGGTTTAGGGTTTAGGGTTTAGGGTTTAGGGTTTAGGGCTTAGGGTGTAAGATTACAACCGACTGCCTGTTCTGTTGAGGGGGTGAGAGTCTGAGGTCTAGGGTTTAGGGGTAACCAAACCACAGAGCCTTCATTCATCAGTCGTGTGTATATTTTTCTGACTATTTTGGACATATTGTGGAGGAACATGCCGCTTCTGACTGGTGCCCAAGCCTGGGCTTGTGAGTTGAGTTTCTAGAGCGATTGCTGTAAGGTTTACCTGGGACTCTATTTTACCTACAGGTTAGTAGCAACTACCCCATAACTAGTAGGTATGACCCATAAAACTCATAAAAGTGTAGGTGAAGAGACTCCCAGGTAATTCTTGTCTCAGTCAGCCAGGGCATTCTGCGCTCTAGGCGCCTGCTGCCACATAGGCATCCACAAATTCTGCTCGCCGGTTGTTTCAAGGGCAGTGCTTCTCGAACTAACCCTCGCCCCAAAATTCCCCGAGGACAGTCCCAACTCTTCGGCAGCTGCCCTCAGTGACCTAGAAAAGCTGTGTTGCAATTGGTCTGACGGGGTTTCGAATGGAACCTGAAAAAGCAAACGGAAGAGTTTTCTGTGTTTGTTTGGTTGCGGGTGCATTTTTGTTGTGGACCAGGGCACTGCCGAGCATCCCTAAAAGTTCTAAGCCCTACACTTGAACCCTGAAGGTCGCACGGAATGCAATACAGGTCGGTCGGATATGGTCGGCCTTGCAGAACGCTCCACTAACATCGCCCTTGAACAATGTCCAATGCCTGTTGGCTGCCATCTGCAAAAGGAGCTGTCTAGTCTGGCGAGTCATCACCGGACTAGTCGTAGCCCGGCGCTCATACTCTGGGTCTTGGTACCCAAGGAGGACCGCTCTAGCTTTTGCTTTTGTGTTGCCCGTCTCTGGACAGGTCTTCCACGTCAGTATCCAACGCATTCGAACTGCCTGCGACTTATCCGGTTGCAGGTCCGGCGGGAGAGCCTCAAATGCCCAAAGCATCCGCGTAGGTACTAAATAGCATCCCAAAAGGTCATAGCGCTTAAATACCTTGAACATCCGAAGCCCTAAGCCCGAAACATCCGAATCCCAAACACCAAATATCCCAAAAAAGCAAAACCCGAAAAATCTATAAAGCCTAACACCTAGATACCCTAAACATGCCAAACCGCAAGCCCCTGAAACCCTCAACCCCCCCCCCCCCCTCCCCCTAAACCTGTAAGAACCGAAATGCCAACTCCCTAACCCCAAACCCTAAAACACACCCTGCAGCTCTTGCAAACCCGTAAAAATCCCGTCGGAAAACCCATAATAACCCTAAACCCTAAATGCTAAACCCGTTGTGCAAAACCCTTCTTTCAGGAGCTGCGTTCTTCTCCCCTAAGCCCGGGTTCTCCCAAGCGACCTACCTGTTCCTGGGCGTTGGAGACCCAAGGTCGCCAGGTCAACTCTATATACTCCAAACCCTAAACCCTAGCCCTAAACCCTAAACCCTCAAACCCCAACCCCAACCCCAACCCCAAACCCCACAACCCCAACCCTGACCCCAACCCAACCCCGAACCCACCCTAAACCCCCCTGAACCCCAAACCGCAACCCCCAACCCCACCCCCCAAACCCTAAACCCCGAATCCCCAACCCCAACCCCCGAACCCTGAAGTCGGAAAGATGCCGAGCCAAGTCGCACGGCGCAGCGAACTTCGCAGAACTGGCCCGGCCTGGCCCAGAACCCAAAACCTTTATGAGGTTTTAGGTTTAGGGTTTTTAGGGTTTAGGGTTTTAGGGTTTAGGGTTTAGGGTTTAGGGTTTAGGGTTTTAGGGTTTGGTTTAGGGTAGTTTAGGGTTAGGGTTTAGTTTAGGTTTGGGGTTTAGGGTTTTTGGGTTTAGGGTTTTAGGGTTTGGGTTTAAGTGGGGTTTAGGGATTTGGGTTTAAGGTTTAGGGCATTGATTTAGGGCTGGAGAGTCCTCGGAAAGATCTGGGAGGCTGCCCAGTCTACCATGTCCTAGAGCTCGAGGCCCTATACCACTGTTTGCTTTAAGAACCCCACAGAATAAAAAAGAAAAATAAATCCCTATTAAGCCTTAATATGGAAGAATCTTCTCATTCTTCTCTGGGTCTTATGCAAATAGTACTGTACCGTCCGTAGCTTGCTGGGTGCTTTCGGTTTTGGGTTGGGGGAGTTAGGGCTTGGGGCGTGGTTTAGTTGAGGTCCAGGGTAGATCAACACCAGCCTCGAAAGTTCACGAAATCACCTGAACCGTGGGGATGCTAGGGGTTTCTAGTAACCCGTTTGAGCACTCAAGTTCTACAGTTCCTATCAAGAAAATGAACACGTACGGTGTTGATGCTGACTACGGGCCATATGTCGCTTATGGCACGGAAGAAGGCCATGTTCGAACATGATAAATCAAGCCCCGAAACACTGAACCCGAACGTGTGAACCCTATGACAATGAAACCCTATGAACACGCAATGCCCAAAGACAAACCCCAAAACCCCAAACCCCCAACCCCAAAAACCCAAAAACCCAAAACCCAAAACCCCAAAACCCCAAAAACCCAAAACCCCAAAACCCCCAAAACCCAAACCCCAAAAACCCCAAAACCCAAACCCCAAAAACCCCAAACCCCAAAAACCCAAAACCCCAAAACCCCAAAACCCCAAACCCCAAACCCCAAAACCCCAAAACCCCAAAAAAAACAAAACCCCCAACCCCCCAAACCCCCAAACCCCCAAACCCCCAAAACCCCCAAAACCCCCAAAACCCAAAACCCCAAAACACCTAGCCCTAAACCCCAAACCCCAAACCCCAAACCCCAAACCCCAAACCCTATCGAGCCTATGACTTTCACCAAGCCCTGTCTGAGGGTTCAGCTGCAGGTTCTCGCAACCTGGAGTTTCGACCTCAGCTTTACCGATGTCCGTAAACCTTAAACCCAAAACCCTGAACCCTGAACCCTAAAGCCTAAAATACCCTAAACCCTACGACAGGGCGGGGGGGCTGGGGGAGGGGTTTCCGAGGGTAGGGTTTCGGGTTTAAGGTTGGCGAAACCCCAAACCCTTCGTGCGATCAGGGCCCCCTCAGCCACCCCCCGCCCCCGCTTGGGGGGTTTAGGATCTCATGTCTTCAGACTTTTAGGGCTTTAGGGCTTTAGGGCTTTAGGGCTGTGGGGCTTTAGGGCTTTAGGGTTATGGAAGTTGTTAAAGGTGGGCTTGGGAGATGCCGTAGAAGCGGGGGGAGGGGGGGAGTTGGCGAAGCCCCAACCGGCATAGACCTCCAAGAAACCCCAAGAACAGCCCTTCGTCCCAAAACCTCAAGCTGCAAACCACCGGACCCCAAACCCTGCATCCCACGCAAAATATGTGCAAGGGCTCATGTTTCTTTTGTTTTGAAGGTTTGGTGCTACTGGGCACCCTCGTATCTCCTCTAAACTCTAAACCCTAAACCCTAAACCCTAAACTTGCTTGGCCAAGCGGCATCACACCGGTAGCTCGTGAGGTTCCTCGGCTTCGGGCTTTTGGACGGGGTTGTAGGGTTTAGGGTTAGGGGTTTAGGGTTTGGGGCCGACTGTGCCATACCTTACGTCTTGAGATCGGGTTGAGGGTCTAGGGTTTAGGGCTTGGGTCTTAGTGCTCAGGAGCCTTCTGGCCGGGGCCAGTAGAGAGTCAGGTTCTAGGCCGACCCACTTTGCAGCCTATATGAATCTTCGTGCTGAATACGATCCACTTGAACCCAGCAAAGCAAAATTAACCCTGAACCCTAAACCAGTATCCCGAGCCCCTACTGAACTGAGGGCCTCTGCCCTTTGTAAGCCCCAGTTTCCCCTTCACGCAGCAACTGGGTCGTATTGAAGTCTGAAGACTTCAGGGAAAATGAGGGGTCAGTCTATTCAATGCCTTGCACAAACCTGATCCCCGGAGCCCAAACCCTATAAACCCTAAGGGGGTAGTTTCCAGGGCTTATGGACTTTATGTTGTCCGAAGGCCCTAAACTTAGTAGCCCGGTAGTCTAGTTACAATAAGCGAACCCAGAACCCAAAAAAGGGTAAAGGGTACCACTGGGCCTACCAAGATAAACCCTCAACCCTCAACCCTCAACCCTCAACCCTCAACCCTCAACCCTCAACCCTCAACCCTCAACCCTAAACCCTAAGCCCTAAGCCCTAAACCCTATCCTGATCCGGAGGGCCCCAAAGAAACGGGCCAAGCGTCAGCGGGGCGCAAGGCTGCGCACGGGTGCAGCCGACCAGCTGCGGCACTTCCTGCATCTTTCTTTTTAAATGGTGTTTAGGGTTTAGGGTTTAGGGTTCAGGGTTTAGGGTTTAGGGGTGTGGGGGTTTAGGGTTTAGGGTTTAGGGCTTGGTGTTTAGGGTTTAGGGCCTGAGGCCTAGGTTTTGGGTCGACCGCCAAACCCTCTGAAAACCGGACAGTCTTGCGTCTTGCTTGGGGGATGTCACGGGTTTGTACAGCACCCTCGGGCAGTTCTGCGAAGATGCACTGAGTGTAGGATTTGATGATTTGCGAAAATAGGGGTACCGTTCTGGGGGTTCCTATAAGAAGATCTATCGTATTTTGGGGTATGCAAGGAGGTGGTTAAGGGTTTGGGGTTTAGGGTTTAGGGTTTGGGGTTTAGGGTTTGGGGTTCAGGTTTCGTATGCAAAGCAAAGTGTCTGGACTTCGGGCCTACATGAAACTCGAGTTTTCATGAAGGACATTGCACTCCAACACACAGTCACCGGAATGCGGCCCAGCGCGTGAGTGTGTCAAGACCGCATGACATGACAACCCTAAACCCTAAACCCTAAACCCGAAACCCTAAACCCTAACCCCTAAACCCTGAACCCTGAACCCTAAACCCTAAACCCTAAACCCTAAAACCCTAAACAAACCTCGGCCCCCTGGAAAGTTCAAGCCCTAATCAGCAACCCTGAGCCCCAAGCCCTACTCCCTAAACCCCAAACCTATAGGAAATTTAAATCCTGAACCCTAAAATCTCAAACCCTAAACCCTAAACCCTAAACCCTAAACCCTAAACCCTAAACCCTAAACCCTAAACCCTAAACCCTAAACCCTAAACCCTAAACCCTAAACCCTAAACCCTAAACCCTAAACCCTACCCGAAAATCTCCGAAGCCAGCCCAAAGTCGCCATCTGCGCTGCCTGGCACACGCCGTTGTAGCTGCATCTCAGCTCCGCCGTGCCCGTGTAGCCCTGACAGGGTTTAGGGGGGGGTTTAGGGTTTAGGGTTTAGGGTTTAGGGTTTAGGGTTTAGGGTTTAGGGTTTAGGGTTTAGGGTTTAGGGTTTAGGGTTTAGGGTTTAGGGTTTAGGGTTTAGGGTTTAGAACTCTAAACCCTAAACCCTCAACCCCAAACCTCAAACCCTGTGAATACTTTGGGGTCTAGGGCTCTAAACCCTAAACCCTAAACCCTCAAACCTAAACCCTAAACCTCAAACCCAGCGCATAGCCTGAGAAAAAAAAAAAAACAAACACAGCAACGAACACGAGGAGGCACCACCCGGTCCTGGGAAAACTTCAACTCTGAAGCCCCCAATGAAACCCCAAACCCTCAACCGCCTAGACCACTTAAGTACCCAACCCGAGACCCTAGACCCTAGACCCTTAATCCTAAACCCTAGCCCCTACACCCTAAACCCTAAACCCTAAACCCTAAATCCTAAACCCCTTGACCCTAAACCCTAAATCCTAAAATCCATAACATACCCTAAGCACCCCAAAAGTGCACCTTTAGGCCGTTATTGAATAAGGGGTGCAAGTGGGTGTGGCTTGGGAGGTCCATGGTCGCCGGCCTGGGCGCAGACCCAGTTGTCGTAACCCGGGGCCGTCTTGAACTGCGGCCGGAAGAGGCTTTTGGGTTTAGTGTTTAGGGTTTGGGGTTTGGGGGTTTAGGGTTTAGGGGTTTAGGGGTCAGGGTTTAGGGTTTAGGGTTCAGGGTTTAGGGCTTAGGGTAAGGTTAGTGTGTGTGTGTGTGTCTTAGTTAGTTAGTAAGTTAGCTAGCTAGCTAGCTAGTTAGTTGTCATCCCTGTCATGGTCCCCGTGATTGCAGGATTCAAGGCTCAGGGTGTAGAACCCTAAACCCTAAACCCTAAACCCTAAACCCACATCATCGATCGTTTCCCTCCAACTGCGCCTGCTGCCTCTAAACTTTGACAAAACTGAGCCTTTCCAAACCTTAAACTGTAAAATGCTTTAAGCCAAACTGTCAACCCTAACCTTAAAACCCTGCACTTTAAAATCCCTCAAGCCCTATAATGTCTAAGACAAACATTGAATATTCGGGGATATGAGGACTTATATAGTTCCTATCATACCGAAGCAGCCCCTACATTCCCCCTAAGGTCCCTTCTGAGGGACTGAGACTTTTAAACCCTAAGCACCCAAAATCCTAAGCCCAGTTGGACCCTAAACCCTAAACCCTAAACCCTAAACCCCAAAACCCCTAAACCCCAAAACCCCCAAACCTAATTTGGGCCCAGGCGTAGCCGGGCGGAACTGGGCAGGGATCCGGACCTGCGGAGCGCGATTTAAGTCAGAAGTTGCTAGTCATGGTGTGTTGGGCTAGGCCTAATATGGGTTTAGGGTTTAGGGTTTAGGGTTTAGGGTTTCGGGTTTCGGGTTTAGGGTTTAGGGTTTAGGGTTTGGAGTTTAGACAAAAATGAGGGACCCTGAAAGAGTCCCCCAAATAGTGGGATTCCCTTATAGGAATGGCCAATAAGGATCCTGGGCTACATCAGGCTACATCCCTAAGAGTAGAAGAGGCCTTGCAAGGGGGTTACGTACCCTTTTTTGATGTTTTAGAGGGGGCCCCTAAACCCTAAAACCTGACAAGGGCCGGGCGGATTTAAGGCTTGGGGCTTAGGGGTTAGAGCCGAAACCCGAACTGCAGGGGAGGGCTGAGGAACAACTTCGAGGCAGCTACGGGCCAGTGGGTCGACCGAAAGTCAAAATCTGAAAGCCGCACCCCGAACCCCATACACCCTCTACAAACCCCATAGACCCTCTCAACCCGAGAAACCCAAATCGTCCAAAAGGACGTCCACCCTACACGCCTTTAAACCCTAGAGACCCTAAACCCCAAACGCTCAAGGCGCGCCCCAGACACTGAACCCGAAAACATCCCAACCCGTAATGGCCCTAGACCTCACCTCCTACCCTAAACCCTAAAACCTAAACCCTAAACCCTACAACCGACAAGCACTCTCAGCACACCCCTTGGATCCTGGCAGAAGCACTCGCCAGGGAGCCAGGAGAACAGCCGGTCGGGATCCAGATTGTTGTTCGCGCCTCTGCCGGATTCTGGAATAAGGACTTAGGGTTTGCAGGTTGTTAATTCGCCTTTTTGTTTTTATTGGGGGGGGGGGGGGGGGGGGGGGGGGGGAGGAGGGTCGAGTTTAGGAGAAGTGCACAGATCCCGTGATCCCCAAACCCTAAGTCCCAGAAGCCCTATAAACCCTACAAGCCTAAAACCTGAAGCTCCGGATCATCTGAAAGGTCAACTTCATGAGATCAGAGTGCTTCTTACAAGAAACCCTAAACCCGAAACCCTAAACCTACGGTTTAGGGTTTAGGGTTTACGGTTTAGGGTAAGGGTTTAGGGTTTAGGGTTTAGGGTTTAGGGTTTAGGGTTTAGGGTAAGGGTTTAGGGTTTCGGGTTTCGGGTTTCGGGTTTAGGGTTTAGGGTTTCGGGTTTAGGGTTTCGGGTTTCGGGTTGAGTGGCGAGAGGAGCAACCGAAGAAGCCACACGTCGCCGGAGCACTGGGGGCATGGGGGCTCCTGCCCGTGGTGCGCTCTGTACTAACCCCCAAACCCCCACAAACCCTAAGCCCTAGAAGCCTCTAGACCCCAACCCCTATAAACCCCAACACCCTAGACCGTAAGTAGCCCTATAACCCGAAACCTACAAACCCTAGAACCCTAAACCCTAAAACCCCAAGCCCTCAAACCCTAAGCACCCAAACCCTAAAACCTAAAACCCTAAACCCTAAACCCTAACCCCATACCCTAAACCCTAACCCCATACCTTAAACCCTAATTAAACCCCGAACCCTACATCCCAAACCCTAAACCAAAACCCTGGGCCGCTGGCAGAAACCCAGGCTCTCGAAGCCGCGGTAGGGCCTGGCAACAAAACAAACCCAAGAGTAACCTAAGAATAGCAAGAGCTTACGGTTTAGGGTTCAGAAGTAACTTTTTGGTTTAAGGGAACCTAAGCCCAAAAGAAAAGGGAACAAGGGCCTGTCCTGGAAAAGGTCACGCAGGGGTTGTGTAGGCTTTGGTGGGGCATTCGAAGGGTGTCAGGGCTTAGGGCAATTCAGGGTAGTTAAAGGGCATAGGCCAATTTTTAAGGTACTTTTGAATTTTTCTGGTAATTTCGGGAAATTTGGAGGGAAGCTGAGGGTGATTTTAGGTGACTTGGGGTAGTTTAGTAGGGTATTTTATTTTGGTGATTCAGGAAAATGTAGGGCAATTTAGGCCTTAGAGTTTTGGGGTTTAGGGTATCCGCAACAGGGACAATAATTTTGAAGAAGTGACCATACGAACAATTTGTCGGCACAATACTGTACAAGGCGCAGATCCCCCCAAAACACCCCTCCCCCCCCCCAAACCCTAAACCCCAACCCTAAACCCTAAACCACAAGCCCAAAACCCTAAACCCTAAACCCAAAGCCCTAAATCCCTAAACCCTAAGCCCTAAACCCTAAACCCCAAACCCTAAGCCCCCGAAAGCAATCCCGAGCTGACCTCTTGCAGGAGACAGTGAGACTGTCACCTGCCCGCAAGCGTGTGCAAACGATCTATGCAAGAGTTTGGGGTTTAGGGGTTTAGGGGTTTAGGGGTTTAGGGGTTTAGGGGTTTAGGGGTTTAGGGGTTTAGGGGTTTAGGGGTTTAGGGGTTTAGGGGTTTTGGGGTTTAGGGGTTTAGGGGTTTAGGGGTTTAGGGGTTAGGGGTTTAGGGGTTTAGGGGTTTAGGGGTTAGGGTTTAGGGTTAGGGGTTTAGGGGTTGGGGTTGTAGGGTTTAGGTAGGGGTGTAGGGGTTTAGGGTTAGGGTTTTAGGGTTTTAGGGTTTTAGGGTTTTAGGGTTTTAGGGTTTTAGGGTTTTAGGGTTTTAGGGTTTTAGGGTTTTAGGGTTTTAGGGTTTTAGGGTTTTAGGGTTTTAGGGTTTTAGGGTTTTAGGGCTTTAGGGTTTTAGGGTTTTAGGGTTTTAGGGTTTTAGGGTTTTAGGGTTTTAGGGTTTTAGGGTGTAGGGTTACCCATTTACCGGTGTTCAAGGTGCTGGTTGAAGCTTTCGCTTCAAGTTTCAGGTGCTGAGGGCTTCTTTGGCTTTGTAGCCCTGTAACCACATTATAGTCAGGGCACCCTTTTTGGGTTGGTTACTTTATAAGGGAACCAGAACCCCCCCCCAGAAAAAGGGAAAGGGTACCACTGGGCTACCAAGTTGGCGATGTGTTGCAAAAATTCTGGTGAAGCTTCGGTGGGACACGCATCCACGAGCGTCAAATCTCAAGGCCGTGTTGAAACCTGCTGGGTTTAGGGTCCAAGGTTTAGGGTTTAGGGTTTAGGCTTTGGGACTCCCAAATTGCGAGCTCCTTGAGGCTCCAAATGGGTTTGGGGTGATTAGGCCCTATAAACCCTAAACCCTAAACCCTAAGCCCTAAGCCCTAAGGCCTAAGGCCTAAGGCCCTAAGCCCTAAACTCTAGGTATGTGGGTTTAGCATGGGTAGGATGTCCAGCATTTGACGTACATGGGCTATTTGCTGGGTAGGATGTCCCAGCTTGAGCCTGTCATGTCTCCTTTCAACCTTAGGGTTCTAGGGTTCGGGGTTTAGGGTTTAGGGTTTAGGGTTTAGGGTTTAGGTTGGCAGTTCAGAGCCTTCAAACGGCGTCAGCATAGGGCAGAGAGGCACTTTGCATTGTGGGCGCCTGTCGCTGAACCCCGACCTCCTCCCAACGGGGTTTTGGGGTTTAGGGTTTAGGGTTTAAGGTTTAGGGTTTAGGGTTTAGGGTTTAGGGTTTAGGGTTTAGGGCTCGGGTTCTCCAACGGCTGACCCTGGGGAAGCGAAGCTCGCAAGACAAAATCGGACGAGAAAAGGCTGCCGCTACGCGCGGTGCCTCCATTCAAGGTCTGCGTTGGCGAGATGTCGAAGATCTGCGAGGGCGGGGAAGGGGGTTCTAGGGTCTTGAGGGTCCCCCAAGGGGAATGGCCGGCAGAAGAGTCTAGGATTCTACGATGTTAGGGAGATGCTTGTAAAACCACTACTACGACATGCTCAACCATACGACAGTACTCAACCAAACACACAGACCTTCAATGCACGAAGAAAGGCCTAAACGCCAAACCCTTAAACCCTAAGCCCGGAGCCCTAAAACCCGAAACTCCAAACCCTGAACCCCAACACAGAGAATCAGAAAACCACAAGCCAAACTACACTCAAGCTCGAAGGCCATCCAAGAGCCCTTTGTTGCCATGCTCTTTTCAGCGTTCTGCCTAAAAGAAGCACAACTAAAAGGCAACTGTGTGCCAAATTTGTGCTCGCTGCTAAGCGCGTGGGTTTGTTGCCATCTGTGCCTTACAGCTTGTTTCAATAAGCACAGCTCAACAATCTGCTTAATGCGCATGCTCGCTGCTGAGAGCGCATTTTGGACCACACACTGGCGGCTTGAGCTCTTTGTGCATTGTTCTTCATGCCAATTTCCAATTGCGAAAACCCTAAACCCTAAACCCGAAACCCTAAACCCTAAACCCTAGAAAATTGCTGGATGCACGTGCTCGCTGTGAAACACGCGTTTTTGCTGCAATGTTTGTCATGTTTTTCATGCCGCACGCCGACCATGCCAGACTATGCCAACTCATACAAATTAATCGGGTTTAGGGTTTAGGGTTTCGGGTTTAGGGTTTAGGGTAAAGCCCCTACATATGTGTAAAAGCGAGTTACCCCAACACCCCAGCTCGAATTACAAGACCCCCCTAAACCCTGAACCCTAATTAAACCCTAAACCCATGGGGGTGGGGGGGGGGGGAGGTGGGGTGGTGGATTGTACCCCAAACCGGAAACCCTAAACCCTAAACCCTAAACCCCAAACCCTACACCCGAAACCCTAAGAAAGCAGCCCTAGCCCGAGGCAAAAGCGCAGGTGTCGATCGTCGGGGACTGGCAGGGAAAAAGCCTCGTTGTGGCACAGGCTCTTCAACATTTGGGGTTCAGTCTGCGGGCTTGGGTAGGGTTTAGGGTTTAGGGTTTAGGGTTTAGGGTTTAGGGTTTAGGGTTTAGGGTCTAGGGTTTAGGGTTTAGGGATTAGGGCTTAGGGTTTAGGGTTTAGGGTTTAGGGTTTAGGGTTCAGGGTTCAGGGTTCAGGGTTCAGGTTCAGGGTTCAGGGTTTAGGGTTTAGGGTTTAGGGTCTAAGGTTTAGGTTTAGGGTTTGGGGTTTGGGGTTTGGGATTTAGGGTTTGGGGTTCCAGGGTTTAGGGTACCTTAAGTATTGGCCTCCGCCTTACGGTAAGAAACACCACGAGAAAGCAAAACTTGACAGCAAGTTTGTACGAGGTTTGTTGCTGGGATTGGGGAAGCCTTTGCTTTCTTCGTAGCATTTGTGTTTGATGCTTTTGGGGGTGGAACTTGGCCTGGGGTTGATTTACTCGCGGTGGATGGGGGGGAGGGGAGGCAGGAATGAGTACACGCCCCTGCTAGGACGACGAGTGCTCGATTTCAACCCCTACGCCCTAAACACCCAAAGCCCTCAGCCCAAGAAACCCGAGAAAGCCGCAGAAACTCTAGGAACCCAATGTCCGAAAAACCTAAACCCTAAACCCTAAACCCTAAGCTTCCCCATAAACCCTAAACCCTAAACCCTAAACCCTAAACCCTAAACCCTCCGAACCCTCCGAACCCTCCCATGCGCCCTCTTGAGGTGCCAGCTCCGAGCACCCGAAGAGGGTCGTCTCGATCTCGCAGCCTGAAAGTGCCCATATGTCCGGAAAAAACCTGTTTAGGGTTTAGGGTTTAGGGTTTAGGGTTTAGGGTTTAGGGTTTATGGTTTCAGGGTTTAGGGTTTAGGGTACGCCCTATTTATAGATAAATAGGTTCTTGGAGGGGGGTTCAAGGGGGGTAGGTAGCCCCAGGTTCCCTATGACTCCCTACTACTCCCTCAGGCTCCCTAAGCTTCCCGAAGGTTCCCTGGGTACTATAAACTATTTTACACCCAAGAGGAACCCGGTGAACGCATTGTGAACCCTAGATTTTGGGGGGTAGAGGTTGAGAGGTGTAATTAGGGCTTGTCGAAGTGGGGATTTTGACTTCCTCCTGAACCCTGAACCTACACCCCAGGCGAAACCCCCCAAAACCGTAACCTCCGAAACCACTACACCCGCAAATCCCCCCCCGCACCCCACCCTACCCTAAACCCTAAACCCTAAACCCAAAACCCCAAACCCCAAACCCCAAACCCCAAACCCCAAACCCCAAACCCTCCTTCTGAGCCCTGGCCGCCCTTCCCACGGCCTGGGAACAATCGGGTGCAGTAGGAACCTCGGCACAGTTCAGGGTTATGGTTTAGGGTTTAGGGTTTAGGGTTTAGGGTTTAGGGTTTAGGGTTTAGGGTTTAGGGTCCAAGGTTTAGAGATTTGGGGAAAAACCGAACCCTGCACCCTGAAACCCTGAACCTAAAAAGCCTAGAAGAAAAAGCCCCAAAGCCCTAAAACTCCTAACAACCCTAATCCCTTCCCCCCTATTTTTCAACGGGGGGCCGACCTCCTCCCCCTCCACCACTAGAAACTCGAAATGTGTTTTTAGTATCAGAGGGATGCTTCTATCCATATGCGGATAGGGTATAGATTGGCTTGAAGGTTGTTGAGGCTCTGAAGCCCCCCCCCCCCCCGCCCCGCGTTGAAAAGGCGGGGAGGTTTCGGCAGGATTTCCCGAAAGTGTTTTTTACAATCAGGCGCACGGGTTTAAGAAAAACAACGCCCCGGCGTTTAATACAAGGGGGGAAGCGGCTAAAGCCCTAAAAAACCCTATAGCTTCCTAATTGCAGCCCCGAAAATCTAAAAACATTCTTCCTTATGAAGGGTCATATAGGGATTAGCATTTCTCTTTTGGGCTTCTTAAGCAAGTAGCAGCTTAGGGTTCACGGGTTAGGGTCGGCCTGAGTGCCTAGGGGCCTACGGGTCCAGGGGGGTCAGCTCGGTCAGACTTCACTTCGTGCAGTGTTTAGTGTTTAGTGTTTAGGGTTTAGGTTGTAGGGTTTAGGGTTTAGGGTTTCGGGTTTAGGGTTTAGGGTTTAGGGTTTAGGGCTAGGGTTTTAGGGGTGACCCTGTCCTGCCGCGGAGTCGTCAAAACACTCGACCATGGCCGGGGGCCCGGCAAGCCCCCAACCCCTGAAGTTCTTAAACCTTGAATTCCCAAACCCCAATTCCCTAAACCCTAAACCCTAAACCCTAAACCCTAAACCCTAAACCCTAAACCCTAAACTACTCCCAAACACTGGACGCTCATAAACCCTAAGCTCCTAAACCTTCCCCTAAGGTTGTACCCTTGGGGTTGGGGAGCCTAAGGGCCATATCTGGTTTAAGAGCGTCTGGGGTTCAGGGGTTAACTTAGGTGTTCAGTGGCCCAGGGATAAAAAAAGTACATACTTTTCGGGTTACCTACCGAATATAGGCAACCCAGAACCCGAACCCTAAACTCCTAAACTCCTAAACTCCTAAACTCCTAAACTCCTAAACTCCTAAACTCCTAAACTCCTAAACTCCTAAACTCCTAAACTCCTAAACTCCTAAACTCCTAAACTCCTAAACTCCCAAACTCCTAAACCTTAAACCCTAACCCCTGAACCCTAGACCCTTAAACCCTAAACTCCTAAACTACTCTAAACCCTAAACCCCTAGCCTCCTAAACTCCTAAAACCTAAACCTTAAACCCTAAACCTTGAACCCCAAACTACTCTAAACCCTCAACCCCTGGCCTCCTAAACTCCTGAACTCCCGCAGCCAGTCCGAGCGCCCCTACTCGCGCTTCCAAACCACCCAGGAGCCTCAGGGTCCAAGGCATTCAGAGGGTTTAGGGTTTAGGGTTTAGGGTTTAGGGTTTAGGGTTTGGGGTTTAGGGTTTAGGGTTTAGGGTTTAGGGCTTGGGGTTTGGGGTTTGGGGTTTCGGGTTATGGGTTTAGGGCTTAGGGTTAGGGCTTAGGGCTTAGGGTTAAGGGTTTAGGGCTTGGGGTTTTGGGTTTAGGTTGTTTTTTTTTTTTAATAGGGTTTGAGAATTATATAGGGTTTGTGAGAGCAGTCGTTGCGACCGTTTAGGGTTTAAGGTTTAGGGTTTGGGGCGCTTCAGGATTCAGAGGTTTTATAGAATGAGGCTAAGGCATGAGATCTTGGGGTTTAGGGTTTAGGGTTTAGGGTTTAGGGTTTAGGGTTTAGGGTTTAGGGTTTAGGGTTTAGGGTTTAGGGTTTAGGGTTTAGGGTGGAAGACTTGAGGCTTAGCGCTTTTCACAAGGGCTTCGAGGGCTTTTTGGACACCAGCAACACATACTACCAGCCACCCTCCCCAACCCTAAACCCTACGCCGCCAACCTTAAGTTACTAAGCCCTAAGCCATAAAACCCCCAAACCCCGAGAACGCCGAGTTTAGGGTTTCAGGATTGAAAAGTTAGGGCGGGAAACGTCTCCCTAAACCCTAAACCTTAACCCTTAAACCCTAAACCCTAAACCCTAAACCCTAAACCCTAAACCCTAAACCCTAAACCCTAAACCCTGGGAAACGTCTCCTGCTGCAGCATGGCCAAGCATGGCATCAGGATCTGGAGTCCCTGGAGCACTCGAAGAATTAGCGCCGGCGGTCATGGAGATAAGCCTTGAAAAAGGGGACCCACTTAAATTGAACCCTTATAAACCCCGAACCCCCAACCCCAAACCCTACAAACCCTAAGCCCTGCACCGCAAGCCCCCCTGAACACTCAAACCTCGGGCGCCGGCGCACTGCAAGTTGTTCGTGACCTGGGTTTTCTTTCAGGCTGGTGTTGGGCACGCATCCTGCAAGCCCAGGATCCGCGGATTGAGGCTTCGAGCAGCCCCCCCCCCCCCCCTCCCCCCCCCCAGAATATCCGCTGCTCTGACTCAGGATCGTTTTCTGAGCAGCTTGGACAAACAAACTTTCTGACAAAGTCCCCCCTCCACCCCACCCCAGCTTGAAGCAATCTCCCAAAATCCCGGGTGCCCCTCCTTGACACGAGTGCAGCTGTGACATGTTGAAGATGGGATGATATACCCCAACAAACAGCACGTTGAAAGAGCTCTAAGTAACCGAAAAGCAAGCAACTCAAGCAAGAGTAGAACAATATACGCCTGAGGCAGGCAAACGCCCCGCCCAAACTAAGACCCTAAACCCTAAACCCTAAGCTTCACTTGTTACTGGTATACATGGGTTACTCTACCCCTGAGACCGACACCGATGTGTCAATCTCGTTAAGCCCCATATCCCCAAGCTGCAGATGGCCAGTACTTGAAGATATGTCTAAAACCCAGACCCTAAACCCTAAGTACTAAACGCTAGACCTTTTTGGATATTCTGCGTGTAAATTGTCGTACGAAAATAGGGACCAGCCCTATGAACCTAAACTACCAAAACAACACAAAATCCATAAAATGTCCTCTACTTACTCCCCTTACCCTAGAGAACCTTCATGCTTTGCCCTTCCTTTGGGATCCGTAACCCGTAGACCCTGAACCCGAAACCCTGAACCAGCGACCGCAGCTCGCGCCGGGCCACATTCTCACGGATGTATCCCCGCGGCATCGGCACTGGGTCTGGGCAGACTAACCTGCAAAGTTCAGGGTTTGCCAACGGGGTTTAGGGCTGAGGGTTCAGCGGCTCAAGAGGTTCAAGCAGGAGGGTTGGGCTGTTGGCAATGTTAAGGTTAAAGAACCCCTCACGAAGATCCTCTGCGATAAAGCACCCAACCCTAAGCTGGTGGCCACGCTTTGCCTCGACGACGTAAGTTTCAGTGAAGGACTTTGAAGATCCACTTCCGGGAATATAACATCCATCCCTACCCTCCTGTAATGAAGGAGGCCCCTAGCTATGCAGGGCTGAGTGGCTACACTCCACTGAACATGTGAGATGCCCTCTTCGGCTGAATTGACTCTGCCGCCTGAAAGGCACTCAAGAAAGTATCCGAAGCAAGATGACGAACCTCGAATCCCTGAGGAGAAGTCCGGAGCTCTGGCACAGTCTCCCAGCCTGCAACGCGGCCTCTGCCACTCCTGGCTTGGGGTGAGTTGAACAGTGAGTTGGGACAGGGTGGGGTAGGTCTTTGGGGTCGTTCAAGCACGGGTGTAGGGCGCAGGAGACTTTAGGCTGAGGGTTCAGGCGCTTGAGGTTCTGGTGTTGAAGCTTTCGGGACTTGGCAATATTAGCCAACACAATACAGTGTCGGATGAGCTGAATGAACACCAAACACACCCCACCCTTGCTATCCAAGAAGCAGGACCTCACGCCACGCATGCCCAAGGTTCGGCAACTATTGCGTGCAACCAATTTAAAAGCACTGGGATGGTGGGAAATTAGCGCTGGAGAGATGCCCTGAAACGCCACAAGCCTAGGCGTGCGTGTGACCTATCCGGTTTGGGGCCCCGAAAGATATCAAATCTGGATGGGTCAGTGGAGCTATATAGGGACCAGGGCTGGCCCTTTAGCTATAGGATTCTAGCAAGGGCTCAGGCGTGTAGGGTTTCAGATCGACCCAGGGCCCGCGACCCCAAGACGGCGCAAAGCGCACCACCAGCCGGTTCGGGTTCGTGTTCGACGCTTGGCAAATGCCTGGCGACAAGACGAGGTTTGGGCTACCTATATATTGGGCTTGGGCGGGGGCGCCGTGATTCTACAGCTCCGCAGTTTGAGAGTTCAGGGGTTTGCCATACGGAGTTAGCTCAGCACAGAGGTTCAGTCATCTTTTCGTCGCAATGGTGACCTGCGACGAACGCGCTGGCTTCCAACACCCAGCAGCCCTAAGGCACTGCACTTTGATTTCCACAGCCTTACCTTCTTTGCATCCTGAAACCCCTGCAACTTGACACCTCTGGGACTCTACAGTCTACAGGGCTCAGGCTTCGGGGCTGCTTTCGATCAAGATACGCCATGGCCCGTGGCTTGCCGGATATTTCTGATTTCTGCTTGCGCGCAAAATCTTTGTCCTGTCCTCAGGCTTTGCTGGGCTATAAAAAGTAAAGAACGGAGGAGAGAGGAGACTTGACAAGACCCCTTTCCCCCACCCTCCTCAATCAATCCCCACAGGAGGGGACCTCACTGCGGGGACTGATGATAGCTGGCGCTCCCTTGGGAAGCTGCCTTAGCCACCTGGGGCCGCCGTGGAGGCGGTGGCGGTGGCGGCGGCGTTTTACGCTTCCGACTCTCACCAAGTCCTGGGATCTGCACAGAGGAGCCCTTGGTAACACTAGTCTGACCGGCGTTTGGTCGACGAGGCGGTGGCGGCGGCGGCGGTGGCTGCCTGGGCAAGGCTTCAGGCTGCCCCTTACTGCCACTCAGCTGGAGACCTTCCTGCTTGTGGCTCACCTTCTCCAGGTCATAGGCCTGACCCTGTCGCTGCCACTTAAAGGGCCTTTTTGACTGTCTCCTCAACTGGCTTGCTCGGTACTTGGGCTTCTTGAGCTGCTTGGGATTCGGACCTGCAACGGAAGATGGCCCTGCCTCCACTGACTCCTCATATTCTTGCGTGGCCATGGCTCTGTGGAGGCTTGTCTCGTTTCAGACCTTTCGAGCTGCCAAGCTGCGCACTTTGGCTCAAGGCTTAGGGGGCTCAAAGTCTGCATCTGAACAGTGCTTTTTGAGGGCCTGGGGGGCTTCGGATTCTACTCTGGACCAGGAGGGAGAGAAGTGAAAGGGGTTGGGGTCTTGGAGCCTGGTTGAAAACCGCCGTTGGATGCCGATACGACTCGACGATCCACACGGAGGTTTCCGAGGTTTGTTCCCTTTCTTGGAGACAAGGCCCTATGATAACCCTAACCTCCGAATCCAGAAACCCTTACTCACCCTAGCGAACAGTCGGGAATGGCGCCTCCCGTGGGCGTGCCGTCGTAGTTCGTTGTGCACCGCCTGGCGTGCAGGCCTCTATAAGCCCTGCCTCAGCCCTAAACCCTCCCAAGAGCATGCGCGGTAACCCGAAACCTCATTGCAGCAACAAAAATCAGAAAGCTTGAGGCCCTTGCGCCGAGAGCTTGCTTGACTTTACAACCCGCAAAAACCTGAACCCTGCTCTTATAGAGGGTAACTTGATAGAATGGGTATGATGTGTGTTTGGGGAAATTGATCTTCTAGGCATATCTCGGGATAACCAGGGTAAGATCTTTATGGCTATGTAGGCTCCTGTGCAGACGGGCCGCGGCTCTCAACACCGTCAGGGACCGTTCGCCCCAAACCCGACTCGGCCCAAACCTGACAAACCCTAAGCCCCAAAACCCCAAGCCCCAAACCCCAAACCCTGAACCCTAAACCCTGAACCCTGAACCCTAAACCCTAAACCTAAACCCTAAACCCTAAACCCTACGTAAACCCTAAACCCTAAACCCTGAACCCTAAACCCTACGCACATCCTAAACCCTAGACCCTAAACCCTCAACCCTCAACCCTAACCCCCTTGAATCAGGACGTGACACTCCTTTGTCTCCGCAACACGCCCGGACGCAAGCGATTTCGTGCTTAGGATTTTCCAGGGCCGAAAGCCCTTAATCCATCCCTGAACCCTAAACCCTAAACCTTGAATCCTAAACCCTAAACCCTAAACCCTGACCTCCAATCCAGACCGCACCCTGACCTCCAATCCAAACCGCAAAATCCAAACCGCAAAGCCACACGTCGTCAAAGCCCTTCCCCAGGAATCCTTCAAAGCCCCACATCCTCGAACCCAAAGCCCGAAAACCCGAACTTCAGGACAAAACGGGATTCTCTTGACAATGGGCCGTTTTTGGGGAGAGATATATATATATATATATGTTTTTTATAATATATGGACATACATACATATATATATATATATATATGTGCCACGATTTAGAAGCCTAAACCCTAAACCCTGAACACTCCGCACACGAGGCTCCCGGCAGGACGCACACTTCACCCGGCCTCAGGACTTGCGGATCGATCCGGCCCCCTTTTCTATAGAGGTTTAGGGTGAGGGTTTAGGGTTTAGGGTTTAGGGTTTAGGGTTTAGGGGTTTATGGGTTTATGGGTTTATGGGTTTATGGGTTTATGGGTTTATGGGTTTATGGGTTTATGGGTTTATGGGTTTATGGGTTTATGGGTTTATGGGTTTATGGGTTTATGGGTTTAGGGCTAAGGTTTAGGGTTTAGGGTTTCGTTTTTAGGGTTTAGGGCTTCGGGTTTGGTGGTTTGGGATTATCAGGACTTCAGCAGATGAAAGGTCTTGGAATGTTGGAGGTGTGTGGTGAATTCGCTGTTGTTGAGCCGTGGCAAACCTTTTAGGGGTCGTGGTTTAGGGTTTATGGTTTAAGGTTTAGGGGTTAGGGTTTAGGTTTTAGGGTTTGGGGTTTAGGGTTTTAGGGGTCGTAAGAGGGTTTGAGAGGTTACGAGTTTAGCCTTCAAACGGTTGAGAGGAAGGGGTTTTGGCCGGGTGCCCTACACCCTCAACCCTAAACCCGAACGGTGGTTTAGGGGGTTAGTGTGTCGGGTCATTCTCAAAGCGGCCCTAAACCCTAAACCCTAAACCCTAAACCCTAAACCCCAAACCCTAAACCCTAAACCCCAAACCCTAAACCCTAAACCCTAAGCCCTGACTTTCCTTCTTGCCGGGCCCAGAGCCCAAGATTGTCGCAGTCGGAGGTGTCGTAAACCTGTCGCGGCCACGTGAAACCCTACATCAGGGTTCAGGGTTTAGGGTTTCGGGTTCAGGGTTCAGGGTTGATGGTTTAGGGTTTCGGGTCTGAGGGTTTTTGGTTTAGGGTTTAGGGTGTTGGGGTTCGGTGCTTCATGGCCCCCTAACCAAGAGCATCTCAACACCCCAATCCTATCCTGAAAGCATCGCCAACTCACACATGGCAAAGCCCTTCTCGGTTGCCCAGCAACGTGCCATAGATTTTGCTTACAGGGGCTTATAGGGGACTAACCCTTAAACTAAACCCGAAGCCCTACACCCTAAACCCGAAACCCTAAACCCGATACCCTAAACCCGAAACCCTAAACCCGAAACCCTAAACCCTAAACCCAAACAGGGACTGGGGGGTACTACTGGGCATCCTAGTCTTGACTAGGCGCGCAGTAGACCCAGGAGCACGTGCTACGAGATGAGTCATGCGCGGCAAGGGTCTGTATGCGGCAAGGGTCTTAAGGGTTCAGGGTTTTGGGTTTAAGTTTAGGGTTTAGGGATAGGATCGTGTAATTACTTCCAACTCTGAACATTGTGTACAAGAAGTGCGATGACAATCCGAGCAAGTTCCTGGTGCGTTGCTTGAAAGAATCCAAGTGGATACTTGGTCGGCAGCTGAGGACAAGGACAAGGCAACGTAAATCAATCCATCATGCTTCTTGATGGTGACCGACCGCCCCTTCTTTCTGAGGCCATCACCGATGCCCTCGTAGTGTGAGACGAGGTAACCACAGGCCTCTACCATGATGTTGGCGGTAGTGATGACAACGGCCCCTGGCGCTAGCTCGATGTCCCTCTCGAGCTCCCTAACGATTGCCCTCGCAGTCTCCGCCACGATCATGGGAGGCTTCGATGTGATACCTCCGGTTTTCTCGGTTGTGAAGTATCCTAACAACTAGCCTCAAAGTCCGAAACTTTAAACTCTAAACCCCTCCTTTCTGGATCTTGCGAGGATGGATTCTGATTGAGGCCATGGAAAATCTGGGAGGCGGGTCGAGGGTGCAGGGTTCAGGGTTTAGGACTCCAAACCCTAAACCCTAAACCCTAAACCCTAAACCACTTTAAACCCTAAACCTGTGGGCTTCCGGGATCCCACAACAAACCTTCGGTGTTCGTCAAATCTTACCGACGCTCGCGACCAAGCCACGCACTCGTCTGCTGACGGCTTGACGCAGCCGACCACGGGAAGGCAGCCTGAGAGGGGGTTTAGGGTTTAGGGGTTCAAGGGTTGAGGGTTTTAGGGTTTAGGGTTTTAGGGTTTAGGGTTTAGGGTTTAGGGTTTAGGGTTTAGGGTTTAGGGTTTAGGGTTTAGGGTTTAGGGTTGAAGCCCTCTCTCGCTCACTCCCATGAACCCTAAACCACCGGACAGGGAGCCCCCAAAACAACAAAACCCTCAACGGATCCGCCCAACGCAGCCCCACACCATTCATGGGTTCCCTACTACCCTAAACCCTAAACCCCAAAACCTCTCTGTACTACCCCCCTAGGTTCCCCACTTAAATAAGCTTAATTTTCCTTAAGTAACCTTAATTGTGGTGGGGGGGGGGGTGGGGGGGGACCCAGGGGGTAGCATAGAGGGGGGGCAGTAGCCCTAAACCCTAAAACCCTAAACCCAAAACCCTAAACCCTAAAAGACCCTATAGGAGGGTGGGGGTAGTTGAAAAAACCCCTGAACCATGAGCTCTGAACACCCTGCCCCAAAGAACCCGCTGTTTGGTAGGCTCTTGGTATGACACCCCATATCGAGTTTCTGAGGGAAAGTGAAGGTGAACGAAACCCTAAACCCTAAACCCTAGATATCCCTAAACCCTAAACCCTAGATATCCCTAAACCCTAAACCCCAAACCCCAAACCCCAAACCCCAAACCCCAAACCCCAAATATCCCGAACCCCTCAAGTAAACGGGCCTGTCAGCTGCGTAACGCTGCTGCAGTTGTCTTGCATGTTGATGGGGCAGCTCTCCACCTATCCCAGACACCCAAACCCCTTAGTTAAGGGTTTAGGGTTTAGGGTTTGGGGTTTGGGGTTCGGGGTTCGGGGTTCGGGGTTCGGGGTTTAGGGTTTAGGGTTCCGGGTTCCCATTAACAAGAAGGGATATTCCTTCATGAAGGGGTTTTGGAGCCTCTGGGTAACCATTCTCAGATCCTTTAGGTGTTTCGGGCTGAGGGGTTTAGGGCAAAGATATTTCGAAATATGATCCTAAACCCTGACCCTAACCCTAAACCCTAAACCCAACCCCAAACCCTAAAGAACAGGGACCCCCCCAAAAAAGGGTGCGCAACTGCGAGAACTGGTCAACTTGGTGGCTCAGCCTCAGCGTGTCAGAGCCATTCCCAGGGGGGGGGGAACTTATATATATATATATGCATTTTTATTTATTTGCTTATTTTTATTTGTACATTCATTGAATGCGTGTATGTCTTAAAACAGAAACCGTAGACGTACTGCATTGTCACATTCTCCCATATATTATCAATATGACCATATCGAAGTTCATTTATGTGTGCATTAGACGCGCTGCATTTAACAGAAACCCTAAGGAAACCCTGACCCCTTGAAACCCTAAGCCCCAAAACAGCCTACTACACCCTAAACCCAAACCCTAAAACCCGAATTGAACGCTAAACCCCAAAAAGCCCTACTAAACCCGAACCCTACAACCCTAAACCTGAAACCCACAACACCCTCAACCCTAAACCCCAAAAAGCCCGAGCGCCTAGACCCTAAACCCCCAACTCCCTAAACCCCAAACCCTAAACCCCAAAAAGCCCTAAGCCCAAAAACCCCCTCAGGATCCCACCGCGGTCCCTCCGTAGCCGGTGTCGCAAGTCCACTGCGTGGAGAGGACGAAGCCGGTATGCCTGGGGAAAGCTCGGGTTTTGGGTTTTGGGTTCTTAGGTTTGGAGTTTGGGGTTTGGGGTTTAGGGTTTAGGGTTTTGGGTTTAGGGTTTTGGGTTCTTAGGGCTTAGGGTTCTTAGGGTTCTTAGGGTTCTTAGGGTTCTTAGGGTTCTTAGGGTTCTTAGGGTTCTTAGGGTTCTTAGGGTTCTTAGGGTTCTTAGGGTTCTTAGGGTTCTTAGGGTTCTTAGGGTTCTTAGGGTTCTTAGTCTTAGGGTTCTTAGGGTTCTTGGGGCTTAGGTAGGGTTTGTAGGGTTCTTAGGGTTTGAGGTTTATATAGGGTGTTGGGGGTCTAGAATTTTGGGGTTCGGGGGTTTCGGGCCCTGGGGCTTCGCTCCGAGATTTAAGATTTTCTAGGCTACTGGCTGACGCAATGCACCTTGGGGCTTGCTTGCAAACTCCCTCTCTTGGGGTACCCGAAGCCCTAAACCCCAAACCCTAAGCCCTAAACCCTCAACCCCAAACCCTAAACCTGAAACTCTAAACCCGAAACCCTAAACCCCAAACCCCAACCCCTAAGCCCCAAACCCCAAGCTCTAACCTCTTCTTTTCGTTTAAACGAGCCGCGCCCTGGTACTAGGCATCCCAAAAACCCCAAACCCTCAACCCTAAACCCCAAACCCCAAACCCTAAACCCTAAACCCCAAACCCTAAACCCCAAACCCCAAACCCGAACACGAATGTCGACTCTTCCAGCTCTGGGATCCCCTGCGAGGTGTCTGGTGTCGGGCAGACGGAGTGGTTGCATCTCGGAGTTCGGATTTAGGATTTAGGGTTTAGCGTATAGGGTATAGGGTATAGGGTTTAGGGTTTAGTCTAAGGTCTATGGAATACACTTCGTGAAGCCTGAAATTGGGATCACCACTAACATCTCGGTGAGGTCATATCATGTTTTTTAGAGCTTAGGGCTTGAGGGTGCACGGTCCAAGGTGTGGTTCAGGGTTTAGGGTTGAGGGTTCAGGAGCCTAGGGTCAGGTGTCCTGACACGAACGGCTTTGGATCTACGGCAAGGAAGGCCTCAGATCATGGCATGTCAACCCTCGACCCTCAACCCTGCACGATTTGAGGGTTTAGGGTTTAAGGGCTAGGGTTTAGGTTTTAGTTTTAGGGTTTAGGGTTTAGGGTTCAGGGTTCAGGGTTTAGGATGGATGGTGCACAGAAGTCCAGTCAGATGCGTGCGGGCACATTGCGCCCTCGACAAAAACACGCGAAGACACCGGAGAAGCCAAATCCATCCATCCATCCTTGAAGCCTTGGTTTAGGGTTCTGGGTTTAGGGTTTAGGGTTTAGGGTTTAGGGTTTAGGGTTTAGGGTTTAGGGTTTAGGGTTTAGGGTGAGTGAAAGCCTTGCTCCCAGAAGCAACTGCACCCAGCGAGCCCGAGACCCCGCACTTCAGCTACACACCCGACTTCTTATACAGTTTAATGTGCAATCTTCCTCAACTCAATACCCCAAGCCCCAAACCATGGTCCCTAGACACTCCAAGCCTCTAAACCTATATCCTGAAACAACGCCAAAGCAGTAAACCCTCAACCCTGAACCAAGCCCTATGGGGGGGGTACCCTTGTTAGATCTTGTTAGGGTTGGTTACTTCATAGGCGAACCTTGAATCAAAAAGGGGGCAAACGGGTACCACCGGGCTGCCAAGATAAACCCTAAACCCTAAACCCTAAACCCTAAACCCTAAACCCTAAACGGCAGTGCGGCAGGCCGTGCACCGGCAGGCCGAGGGCTGCGCATCGGCGCAGCCCAAACAAGGGACCGATTCAGCTCCTAAGCAACGGAGCGTAGACCCCAAAAAGAGGGCTTTGGGTTTAGGGTTTAGGGTTTAGGGTTTAGGGTTTAGGGTTTAGGGTTTAGGGTTTAGGGTTTAGGGTTTAGGGTTTGGGGTTTGGGGTTTGGGGTTTGGGGTTTAGGGCGTGGAATTTTGAGGCGAGGGTTTAGGGTTAATAGGGTTGGCGGGTTTGGCGGGCCTGTTAATGGCCTAACAAGGGAGCCCATTTACGTCTAATGGTCACGACCGAAGAATGAAGAATCTTATATGGCGGCTCAAAGAAGCCGCAGGGTTCAGGGTTTAGGGTTTAGGGTTTAGGGTTTAGGCTTCAGGGTTTAGGGTTTAGGGGTTTGTGTGGAGTTCACAGTAAGGTTTGGATGCAAGGTCACCTGTCACTCGATTCCTGCCGAACTACTCGCCCCCAAAAGGAGCCTTAATAATAGAATAGGGGTTTGGGGGGGGGGGCGGGGGGGGGGCGGGGGGGGGGGGGGGGGGGGGGGGGGTTATTATAGTATAACTACAAAGGACCATCAGGGAATACTAGTATATAGTAATTATTCCGACCCCTAAATTGCAAGGGGATCCCAGGTAGACTGCGACACAATGGTCGGTCAAGAATGCGTCTCGGCAAGGGTTTAGATTCAGGGCTTCAAGTTCAGGGTTTAGAGCATAACGAGATTGGGACCCTAAACCCCAAACCCCAAACCCTAAACCCTACACGCTACACCCTAAACCCTAAACCCTCAACCCTCAACCCTAAACCCTAAACCCTAAGTCAAGACCTGTTTAGACTGATGTAACGGCCAGGCTTACGGTCTCCCTGTTTGTGCCAGACATTCCGCCCATACCTTTACATTTTTTTCGCTCGCTTTTTTTGAATATAAAAGTCGATTAGCACCCTACAATATTCTAGTTCTAATGCATACAAATAAGAGAGAGAGAGCGAGAGAGAGAGAGAGAGAGAGATATATATATATATATATACTTCCCTAAACCCTAAACCCGAAAAAATGGCAGATCTTCCTTCTTGGCACATCTGTCTGTCCTCAGATGGAGATGGTTCTCGCATCGTTTGTATGTAACACAGCTTGGCAAACGCCCGATCAGCACCTGCATAGGGTTTAGGGCTTAAGGTTTAATTAGGGATAGGCCGAATACTCGGCCCTCACACACAGCAAGGAATGGAATGATGATCTCACATGCATCAGTTACGTCTCCAGACCACAACCCTCAAGCCTGAACCCCGTTCAACCCTGACATTTTCTTAGAGAGCCCAAAACCCCTTCATTAAGAAATGTACGGTGCACAAGCTCAGCTACTAGCAATAGAACAATGATTACTGAGAACTCCAGAATTAAGGAGTGTCCACAACCTTAATTGGGTCACCAAACCCTAAACCCTAGGCCCTAAACCCTAAACCCTAACCCTAAAGCCCAAACCCTAAACCTCAAACCAGCCTGTGTCAGTATCTTGGGCCCACGACGGTGTTTCCCGCCGGACAGGCGCCCATGGTGGCCGTCCTGCGGGCACGTGGGGGCTGAAGCAAACTTGCAGGTTGGGGTTTAGGGATAATAATGGTTTAGGGTTTAGGGTTTAAGGTTTAGGGTTCAGGGTTTAGGGTTTAGGGATACGGGTTTCGAGATTAGGGTTTATGGGGATGAGGGACTAGAGTTAAGGGGTTTAGGGGTTCGGGGTTTTAGGTTCGAGGGTGCGGGGGTTGGGGTTAATGGTCAAGAGTTCCAAGCTCGGGGAAAAATTCACAGAAGCCCGCAAGCCCTAAACCGTAAACCCTAAACCCTAAACCCTAAAACCCTCCCCAAATGCCAACCTATAGAACCCTGAGCCGATACGCAGGCAGCCAGCATGGTCCCGACGTATGGGCTCTCGCAGAAGATGTCGCACGTCTCCCCGGGCCTGGGCAGAAACTCTAAACCCAAAACGTTAGACCCTACATCCTAAGCCCTAAACTCTTAAACCCTAAACCTTAAACCCTTAAACCTAAACGCTAGACCCTAAATCCTAAGCCCTAAACTCATGGGTTCCCCTACTACCCCCCTCCATACTGCCCCTCCCGCCCCTAGGTTCCCCAGAATTAAGCTACTTAAACCTGATAAACCCTAAATCCTAACCCCAAAATTCATGGGTTCCCCCTCTATACTGCCCGCCCTAAGTTCCCCAGAATTAAGGAGAATTAAGTTTATTTTAAGGGGGGAACCTAGGGGGGGGGCGGTTTGGAGGGGGGTAAAAAATCTCAAAACACAAGAGACACACATACTATATACAAATACATACATACATACATACATACATACATACATACATACATACATACATACATACATACATACATACATACATACATACATATATACATATACGTATATATATATATATATATATAAGATTATGTATTTGAAATTTATCTATTTATGTATATTTCTATTTGTTTTTGTTTATTTATCGGCTTATACCGTTTAAGGTTTAGGGCCAAACTTGAAGATCTGCCAGCACGAGACGCTCGGCTAAGTTTTGAAACTAAGGCGTTTTGGGGGCCTTCAGAAATTTTAGGGGCTGCTAGGTCCGGTTGGGGTCCATTTGTAATTTTAGGGTTTGGGGGTTAGGGGTTTAGGGATTTCGGGTTGAGGATGAGTGAGGGTTTAAGGATGAGTGAGGGTTTAGGACTCAGGGGTTTAGGGGCTTAGGGTTTAGGATGAATGAGGGTTTAGGGCTTAGGATGAATGAGGGTTTAGGAGTGTAGGGGTGTACGGTATGGGGTTGAGGGGTTTAGGGTTTAGTGTAGAGTGTAGGGTTCAGGGTTTACCCTACCAGGGTTAGGAATGTAATGCATACAGGTGTGTAGGGTGTAGTGTGTAGGCCGGAGCTTTGGTCGCTCAAGAGCATAACCCTCCATGGGTAGCTGTTTAAGCTAGTCCGTTTGGGTTTAGGGTTTAGGGTTGAGGGGGGGTTCAGGGTTAGGGTTGAGGGTTCAGGGCCTCGGTTTAGGAATTGGGGTTTTGGGCTTTTGGGTCAAGCTGGGTGCGCTGCATAACTCCTGTGCAGTTCGAGGCATCATAGAGGCACGTGCTCTCCAGTCCCTGGCAGGCGCCGGAGTTGCGCGGCTTGCGCAACAAGGCCCCCTTTTTTCTGGGGGAGAAAGGAGTCATCTGTCATTCTAGATCAGGGCCGAACATGAAAAAACTCCACTGATCACGACTCGCCACAGGAATGTCAAGCCCTAAACCCTAAACCCGATTATCCGTAAGCACTGTCGGGGGTTCTTGAGACATGGGGTCTCTTTTTTTTTTTTTTTTTTTGGGGGGGGGGGGGGGGGGGGGCATGGGAGGGCTGATAAGGATCCGCTATGTCAGGGTCCCTCTTTAGGGTTTAGGGTTTAGGCTTTAGGGTTTGGGGTTATCGTAAGTCTAGCCCTGAGGCCGAGAGGGTTCTGGTCAACGTTCAGGTACTTGGGTCTGGGGCGTTGGTGATAGTACCCAGATCTTCCAAAACCCCTTAATTAAGGAATATACCCTACTTCATACTAAGGATCATTATCGGGGTTTTGGAAGATCTGGGAAATAGTAGGCGGGAGGTGGCTGGTACTTCGGGGACTGTCAGGCACTTGAAACGCTTACATAACTTACGTAGCCTACAACAAATGCACGCAGTGCAGTCTGGAGTGGTGGTTTCCAGGGATGGCTCTCGAATGCATTTGCGCGTAGAACTCAAAACCCTAAGTCCCAAAACCCTGAAACCCGACATGCGCTTGTCCAGCCCTCGCCCCTAACCCCTCACGTCAAGTGGTGTTCCGATTGACCTTTCCCAAACTCTAGTGGAGAAATCTCTTAAGGCCCATACTTTTGAGCAATCCCCTGGAGTACCTGACTATGAGTAGGGTCTAGGGTCTATAGGATCTAGGGTCTAGGGTCTAGGGTCTAGGGTTTAGGGTTTAGGGTTTAGGGTTTAGGGTTTAGGGTTTAGGGTTTAGGGTTTAGGGTTTAGGGTTTAGGGTTTAGGGTTTAGGGTTTAGGGCGTAGGGCGCCTCGCAAGGCATGAGCTCCTCGCAGCCCGTGAGGTGCACATCCAGGGTGCAGTCCTGGGAAGGAAGCTTGTAAAAAAACATGTGGGTGGGTTCTCTACATTGGGGTTTAGGGTTTAGGGTTTAGGGTTTAGGGTTTAGGGTTTAGGGTTTAGGGTTTAGGGTTTAGGGTTTAGGGTTTAGCGTTTAGGGTTTAGGGTTTAGGGTTTAGGGTGTAGGGTGTAGGGTTTAGGGTTTAGGGTTTAAGGTTTAGGGACCTACTTGCAGCCGCTTCCCTCTACCCTCAGTGTTCTAAATTCGCAAGGGGACTTTTTGGCCTAAACCCTCATAAACCCCTAAACCCTAAACCCTAAACCCTAAAGTGGGTCGGGACGACTCCTGACCCCAACCCATCAGGGCTCCCAAGCCCTGGGCTACTGCTGCATGTGATGCGTCCACGACTTCATCTTCTCCAGATTCGGATAGGGGGTTTTAGGGCTAAGGTTAAGGGCGAAGTCTTCGGGCATAGGATGCCCTAAACCCTAAACCCTAAACCCTAAACCCTAAACCCTAAGCCGCAAAGCGTGGGGGTTTCGGGTTTAGGGTTTAGGGTTTTGGGTTTAGGGTTTAGGGTTTTGGGTTTTAGGCCGAAAGCCCAAACACGTAAACCCCTAACCCCTAAACCCCTATATACGCCTCAGCCCTTGCTGGTTTAGGGCTTTGCTTTTAGGGTTTGGGGCCTAGGTTGCGGACTTTGGTTTAAGGCGCGAAATTTAGGGCAGGGTTTGGGGTTGAGGATTGCCTCTAAAAACTCGAAAACTCGTAGAAAATAAGCAAGCCCCAGAATCAGAATGGGGGTTTACCATATGGGGGGGGGGGGGGTACCTTTGATTCGGGTCCCTTATTATCGTAAACCCCCAGAATTCCACCCGGAGGGTCAGGGAGTAGATGAGGCCCTTGCGGAGCGTGTGCTGCACGTGTGGGAGACAACGCCGATATACCTTGGGCAGCGCACAGAACCGCACCGGAATGGGGTTTGGGGTTTGGGGTTTGGGGTTTGGGGTTTGGGGTTTAGGGTTTAGGGTTTAGGGTTTAGGGTTTAGGGTTTAGGGTTTAGGGTTTAGGGTTTAGGGTTTAGGGTTTAGGGTTTAGGGAGCAAAGCGGACTGAAGCAGCCTTTGAGCAATTCCGGACTAGCCCTCAAGCTGCCGTCGACGGCGAAAATCTTACAAGGTTTAGGGTTTAGGGTCTATAGGGGTTTAGGGTTTAGGGGGTGTAGAGGTGTGTAGGGAAAGCCGAAGCCCCTAAACCCTAAACCCCAAAAAAACCCAAACCCTAAACCCTAAACCCGGTGGTGGCCGTGCCAGAGCACAAGCTCTCAGGGAGGGGGCCCCTCTGACTGCCCCAAATTCGGACTCTCCGCCCTAAACCCTTGACCCTAGACCTTAAACCCTAAAACCTAAACCCTAAACCCTCAACCGTAAACCCTAAACCCTGAACCCTGAACCCTAAACCCTAAACCCTAAACTACCCTGACCCGACCCGCTTCCCTCCTGCGGAGAATCTAGGCCCAGAACACTTCACAAACCTGAGGGACCCCCTCTTTTTTTGCCAGCTTGCTACAGCCTTAGGGACGCCCCTAAACCCTAAACCCTAAGCCCTAAACCCCAAACCCCAAACCCTAAACCCTAAACCCTAAGCCCTAAACCCTAAACCCTAAACTGTAAGTAAGGCGGGCCCTGAGAGGTTGCAGAGGGCTTGGACTTTATGGGGTTTATGGGTTTAGGGTTGAGGGGTTGAGGGGTTTGGGGTTTAGGGTTTAGGGTTTAGGGTGTTTAGGGTTTAGGGTTTAGGGTTAATTCCATGCTCGAAGCCCCAAACCCTAAACCCGAACCTATGGGGTCGAGGGGTTGCTTTGGCCTGATGCTATTCATTCGGCTGCCTTTAGGGTTGAAGGCTCTAGGGGGGGGGGGGGTTGAGGGTTTTTAGGGTTAAGCGTTTTAGGGTTGAGGGCTCTCTGAGGTTGAGGGCTCTCTAGGGTTGAGGAGTACTTTTTGGGTGGGTTTTTTTCGGCCTCATCGGAGCCCAGTCCCTACAAGGGGCTGTGACAAGGCGCCACTAGTGAGCCGCCACTCCACTGTGAAGACGTCAGCACATGCTCCGCTTGGGAGGGTTTAGGGTTTAGGGTTCAGGGTTTAGGGTTTAGGGTTTAGGGTTTAGGGTTTAGGGTTTAGGGTTTAGGGTTTAGGGTTTAGGGTTTAGGGTTTAGGGCCACTCTGGCTCTTTCTCATGCCTCCGGCTGCTGACCTTTATAGCCAAGGAGATTGGCCATCGAGCTTGCATCCCATGCACTCCCGCTGGCAGGGGCGTAGGGTTTGGGATGTAGGAGTTAGGGCTTCGGGTTTAGGGTTCAGGGTTTATAGGGTTTGGAGATGCAGTTTCGAGGCGACGAGGTTTAGAGCTTAGGGGCATTAGAGGCTGATTATAGGGGTTTTGGGAGTTGAGGGGCCTGGGGCTTAAGGTTAAGAGTTTGGGAAGTCGAGGGGGTTTTAGGATGTTGGGAGGTGAAGTTTCAGGGACCTTGGGGGGGGGGGGGGGGGGGTTGTCAGGTTTTAGGTCTTTCGTGTTTGAGGGATTTCTCAGCGCGTAGGGTGTTAGGGAAACCCTAAACCCTAAACCCCTAAACCCCTAAACCCCTAAACCCCTAAACCCCTAAACCCCTAAACCCCTAAACCCCTAAACCCCTAAACCCCTAAACCCCTAAACCCCTAAACCCTAAACCCAAAACCCTCAACCCTAAACCCAAAACCCTAAACCCTGATTCAGATGGCATTGGCTTGGGGCGCGATAGGGCTTCATGCGCCCGGTGCTAAGCCCAAGCTGCGCGTCGGTGCACCTCCAGCCGGTGCCCGTCCTCCCGGGGAGCTTTAGGTGAAGAGGGTTTAGGGTTTAGGGTTTTGGGTTTAGGGTTTGGGGTTTAGGGTTTAGGGTTTAGGGTTTAGGGTTTAGGGTTAGGGTTTAGGGTTTAGGGTTTAGGTTTCCTTAATTAAGGAGTATACCTCAAATTGTATAGGGATCCTTAATACGGCTTAAGGAATATTTTCCTTATTCAAGGGGTATTGGGCTCGTTGTGCTGCGCTGATGGCTTTAGGTCACTTCAGGGCATGTCAGAGCATGTTAGGGCATTTGGGGTGGTTTTTTGGGTGGTTCAGGGTTTTTCGAGCATTTTGGGGTGGTTAGGGTACATCTAGGGTAACATAGGGCACCTTGCTGGGGTCCTTACTATAAAGGAATCCTACTATTTGGGGCTCTATATGAAGGGGCTCGTATTTCGTAAACTCCCATTTAAGGTTAAGTTAAAGGGTGCAGGAGTCAGGACCCCCCGCGCTTGAGGACTTCGAGGTTTAATATGCTCCCTCGTCAAAAGTTTTGCAACGCCTGGTAGAGCCCCGCATTGGGGTTGAGATAACCCTGAACCCCAATACAAACCCCAAACCCCAAACCCTACAGTCCCTCAACCCTAAATTCCCTAAACCCTAAACCCTAAACTCCCCAAACCCTAAAATCCCTAAACCCTAAACCCTAAACCCTGAACCCTAAACCCCCCCTAAAGTCCTCATGTAGCCGACTGGCGGGCTGACGGGATCTGGGCATTCGCACTGGAAGTCCTGCGTGGTGTGGGGCTTCGGGTTGCGGATCTGAGGGTTCATAGGGCGTGGGGTTGCCCTAAACCCTAAACCCTAAACCCTAACCCCTAAACCCTAAACCTCTCTTTCATATATAATTTAAATGTTAAGGAGTTACTGGGCAAAGTCAATTTTTTACTGGGCAAGGTCATTTTTTACTGGGCAAGGTCATCTTTTTGCTGGGCAAGGTCGTTTCGTCCAAAAAAAACGACCTTGCCCAGTAAAAAATGACCTTGCCCAGTAAAAAAATGACCTTGCCCATGGTCATCTTTTTACTGGGCAAGGTCATCTTTTTACTGGGCAAGGTCATTTTTTTACTGGGCAAGGTTATTTTTCTACTGGGCAAGGTCATGTTTTTTTACTGGGCAAGGTCATGTTTTATTGGGCAAGGTTGTTTTTTTACTGGGCAAGGTCATCTTTTTGCTGGGCAAGGTCATTTTTTTACTGGGCAAGGTCATTTTTTACTGGGCAAGGTCATTTTTTACTGGGCAAGGTCATTTTTTTACTGGGCAAGGTGATTTTTTACTGGGCAAGGTCATTTTTTCTGGGCAAGGTCATTTTTTACTGGGCAAGGTCAGATTTTTTTACTGAGCAAGGTCGTTCCATAAGTGAAATATTTTCTTAATGTTGTGGGATGCTTTTGGGCGGGTGGGTATTTTTCTGGAGAAATTTCTTGACTAGTGAATGCTTGGACTTGAGATGCTGAACCCTAAACCCTAAACCCTAAACCCTAAACCCTAAACTCCAAACCCTAAACCCTAAACCCTAAACCCTCAACCCTAAACCCTAACCCTAAACCCTAGACCCTAAGCTGCTTGGGCTTTAGGGTCTGGGACTAGAGTTTGGGCTGTGGAGGAATCTCGTGCTCAAACCGTTTGTTGGGGAGGGTCCTATCCCAAGAACAGCAACAGAAAGGCCCTAAAGTTTAGAGTTTAGGGTTTATGGTTTAGGGTTTAGGGTTTGGGGTTTAGGGTTTACTAAACCCTGAACCCTAAACCCTTAAACTCCCGAACGCCCCCTAAACCTCCTAAATCCGCTGAGTCCTTTAAACCCCTGAACCCTTTGACTTAAACCCCTAAACTCTCAAACCCTAAACTGAAACAGTTAGGGCTTAGGCGACGCTGCAGTCTCATTCCATGACATCCTGTGTCTCGCCTGATTGAAAACCCAACCCCTAAGCTACCCTAAGCCCTGAACCCCAAAGCCTAAATCCTGAACCCTAAACTATCCTAAGCTCTGAACCCTCAAGCCTAAACCCTAAACCCTAACCTACCCTAAGCCCGAAGCGCTACTAAACCCTAAAGCCTGAGAGACCCTAAACCCGAAAACCCAAACCCTATACTCCCATCTGGCCTGCGGAATAGCCAGGCCGTTGGGGTCGATGTTCGTCTGGCCAGATATTTAGAGAATTCTTGGGGCTTAGTTCGGGGCTGGGACTTAAGGGTTTTGTGCTTCTTGGGGTTTAGGATTTAGGACTTAGACATTCGGGGCTTCTTGGGGGGCCTGGGCGGTTAAGGGCTTGTAGGGCTCAGGGTTTAGGGTTTAGGGTTTATGGTGGCCTGCAGAGCCCTCTGAAGATACTCCCTGTAACAAGATCCTCTTTGGCGCGTCCCGAGATCCGAGAGCGAGAGGGAAGCTGGGGGGATTTGGGGGTGGTCCGAAAATAAGGGTACCTTCTTGTGGGTCCTTATTATAAGGGAACCCTGCTCCCTAAACCCAAACCCCAAAACCCTAAACCCTAAACCCTTTATTTTCGTAAACCTCCATTCGCAGTTCGGGCACTCGAGGTTTCGGGAGTTTCAAGGGCTCCCTGCCTGCGAAACCCCCGGGGCTTGCGTGACCCTGAACCCTAAACCCTAGCCCTAAACCCTAAACCCTAAACCCCGAACCCTAAACCCTAAACCCTTCTTTGCACTGCAGAACAGCCGCTGGCCTGAGAGCAGGAGACCGTCGTGTTGCCGAGATAGTCCTCACTCGAGCTCAATTCGCTTGGCCCCTCAATGCCCCCTGAAGAATATTGCACAGTATGGGGGGTTTTCGATAGCAAGGGGCCCCCCAATATAGACCCCAGACAGCAGGATCCCCTGATAATACGGAATATCGTAAACCCCCATAAATATGATCCTCTCAAGCCCAATAATTAAGAGGAAATTGGTCATATCCTGGCGGCCTACCTAGCCAACAGTTCCGTGAACCCCCTCAGGCGCCGTCAAGAACTCAAAGGTGTCAGGGTGTTAGGCGACATGACTTTATCTTATACTAGTCTGGCAAAGATAGCAAAATGATGCGCAGCTCCGCAAAGAATCTCAAAGCACCGCCCTCCCCGTTCCCCCCCCCCCCCCCCCGCCCCACACACACACACCACACCTTGACGGCAGGTTTACGTGCTCTAGGATTCAGGGCTTGGGAGCGCTTAGGTTCTTAATGCTCTAAACCCTAACCCCGAAACCCTATTTGAACCCTTGACCCTATCAGCCTTACAAGCCCACTCTAAGCCTAATAAGCCCTACAAGCCCGGTAAGCCCTATTTGGAGGTTCATGGTACTTAGTAAGCCACTTAGAACTGTACTTATAACCTAATTGTAACCCCATTAGGGTTCGTATCAGCCATGTGAACTCTCAACCTTCCAGACCCTCTCTCGCCAGGGGCCCTAAACCCTAAACCCTAAACTCAAACCCTAAACCCTAAACCCTAAACCCTATGCCAGGGCCCCTGCCCCAAAGCAGGTCAGCACGCAGGTGGCGCCCGGCGGCACCTGGCTTCGTTGCTTTAGCGATGTTTTTCTCTAGGGTGGAGGGTTTAGGGTTTAGGGTTTGGGGTTTAGGGTTCAGGGTGTTGGGGTTTAGGGTTTAGGGTTTAGGGTTTTCGGTTTGAGAGCATTCATCTCCCAAGATTACCAGCCCAAGAACTGGTCCAGAGATCTTGCTGTGAGCTCTTTTCAATGAAGCAGGACGGAATGGCGGAGAGCGCTTGACTTCAAAAAAGGCTGGCTCACAGTATCTTTCTTGAACATGGATTCCTTCTTATTATTCTTCTTATTCTTATTATTATTAATCAATTAACTACGAAACTTGAAACAAACTAAAGTAGGTCAGCAAGCATCCTAAAAACGCTCAACTCTAAACGCCTCGCTCTGCAGCTAGCCATCGAACTACCGTGAACTACCAGCCTACTGCTTAAAAGAAGAGTGCCACCAATATGCATCAAACGTATGCTGCTGATACGCATGCATGAATCCCTAAACCACTGTGCTTTATCATGTGTTGGGTCCCTAGCCTAACCTCCCTACAAGCAACCCAGACTACTGGAAGAGGAGTACCCGCCTCGGTGCCGCAATCGCCTGAGCTGATGGCCCTAAATACCACTAAACCCGATAACCCTAAACTCGGAGGCCCTGAACCCTAGCCCCAAACCCTAAACCCTAACTTTGAGGGTGAGCCACCCTGCTAAAACCCAGACCCCTCACCCTCCTAAGCCCTAAACCCTACACCCTGGAACCCTTAAAGCCTTAAACACTACACCCTAAAACCTTTTCCCACCCTTGGCATCAGGCAGATTTCCTGAGTGAGGCATCCCTTCGGAGCCTTCGGGGGGGGGGCGGGGGGGGGGGGGACCCTAGCAAGAGTCTAAGAGTGCAGCACGGAGCTTCGTATTTCCGGCGAAGCCGGAAAAGGATTCCGAAGCTACTTGGAGGTTCATGGTACTTAACCAATTATAACTGTACTTATCACGGTACTTACAACCATATTGGGGCACTTAAGGGGCTTATAAGTGGGCTATAAGTACAGATATCATTGGTTAACAATAAGTACCATGAACCTAAGTAGCCCTAAACCCTAAACCCTAAACCCTAGATCCTAGACTCGAAGCTCCTGCCAGGTTGCTCGTGTCCACCACGCAAGGGTCCATGGTCGGCACCACGCAGGCGACGGTCTGGATACACCTCAGGGAATTTGTGTAGGGGTTTAGGGTTTAGGGTTTAGGGCTTAGGGTTTAGGGTTTAGGGTTTCCCAAACCCGAAACCCCAGCCCTAACCCCTACTGCAAACCCAAAACCCTCAACCCACCCTAAACCCGAAATCCGCAACCCTAAACTGGCCCTAAGCCCTAAAACCTAAACCCACATCGTACAGGCGTCTATTACAATGTAGACAAGAAAGAAGCCTCACGTAGTTTAGCTCGACCCCCATGTGTTTGAACATGATGTTGGATTGCATTCAATGGGTGCCGTATCCAGACCCTGGGAGGATCAAAAAGTAAATCCCCTGAAGGGTTCCTAGGAATGACCCAATAGTAGGGTACTATTTTCTGGGTTCTACTTTTTGTACCTAAACCCTAAACCCTAAAACCTCCCCTAGGGGTCTGGGTAGACTTGCATTTTGTCAACACACCAAGGCTCTAACAACGGTTCAAGTTCAGGAGGTGCATAGGTCCTCTAGGTTTAGGGGTTTAGGGGTTCAGGGTTTGGGGGTAACAACTGTTCAAGTTCGGGAGGTGCATGGGTCCTCTAATTTTTAGTGTTCAGGGCTTAGGGTTTAGGTGAATAGGTCCTGTGGGTTTGGGTGGGGGGGGGGCGGGGTTAGGGTTTGTAAACCCTAACCGAAACCCTAAACCCGAAACCCTAAACCCAAAACCCGAACCCTAAACCATACACCCTCACCCTGAACCGTTTACCCGAAACCCTAAACCCTAAACCTTACACCCTAAACCCCAAACCCATGGGTTCTAACATCAACCCGCCCGGCCCTTCGCTGAGAGGGTCTAGGATCCTCGCCCTTCGAACTGGGTCTCACCTCGGTTGAGGCTTTCTGGGCTTTCAGGGCTTTAGGGTTTCGGGGTACCCTAAACCCTAAACCCTAAACCCTAAACCCTAAACCCTAAACCCTAAACCCTAAACCCTAAACCCTAAACCCTAAACACACCGCTTCGAAGGTATTGGGGTAGTAGGGTTTTGGGGTTTCGCATCTCAAAGTTGAGGACTCTAGGGCTTGAGTGTTCTAGGGCTTGAGTGTTCTAGGGCTTTAGTGCTTTAGGGCTTTCGGGCTATCGGGCTTGAAGGAGGTTGAGGGTTTAGGGTTTAGGGGTTAAGGACTAACCCCTAAACCCTAAGCCCTAAGCCCTAAACCCTACACCCTAAACCTGACCCCTAAACCCTGAACACTAAACCCTAAAGCTCCAACGGCTCTCATGGCCAAGCCCTCAGGCATCCCCTACGACCCGCAAACCTCATCCCAAGTTCCCTCAAGTCTCGGGGTTTGGGGTTGGAATGTAGGGCTTAGGGTTTAGGGTGTAGGGTGTAGGTTGTAGGGTTTAGGGTTCAGGGTTTAGGGTTCAGGGTTTAGGGTTTAGGGTTTACTGTTTAGGGTTTACTGTTTATGGTTTAAAGTTTAGGGTCCTTAAGAGGGATTCTAGTACCCCCTACTATAATCCCGACTAAGGATTGTTAGTCTAAGGGGGAACATCCCAAGTTTGGGGGTTTTGGGATTTTGGGACATTAGGGTTTTTGGGGTTTAGGGTTTAGGGTTTAGGGTTTAGGGTTTAGGGTTTAGGGTTTGGGGGTTTTAAGGTTTGAGATTGAGGCTTTAAGGCTTCAGGGTTTCAGGGTTTGGGGTTCTTGTTCTTTAGGGCTTGAGGGTCTTAGAGGTTGAGAATTAGGGTTTCGGGATTGTCGTCTAGGGGTGCTAAGGCCATGCGAGGTACTCGGGGCATCCTTGACCTTTAAGGTGGCTGGGCATCTACAGCGACTTTGGGGCCCCAAAAAGGTTGGCTCTATACTGTTGAGGCACAACGGTCCTTCGGGAAAGCCCTTAAAGCCCCTAAAGTTCCCTAAAGCCCCTAAAGCCCCTAAAGCCCCTGAAGCTCGAAAGCCTTCCTGAAACCCGAAACCCTATAGGACCAAGCCAAGTCGCTCAGGCAAGCTTCCCCGGGCACGGAGCAGTTGGCCACTGCCTCGCCCACGTAGCCCTCAAGGCCTCGAAGAAGCAGCTGGGGCTGAAAGCTTCTGGGGGTTTCTACATGTGCAACCCGGAAACCCGAAAAAAAAATAGCCTTTTCCAAACAAACCGAAAACCCTGAAGATTAAGGTTTTAGAAATCTGGGTTTATCCCCCCCCCCCCCCCCAAAAAAAAAAATCCTAAACCCAAAACCCTGACATCTAAGAAACCCAGATCTGCGGCTTCCAAGGGGAGTTCAGCGTTTAGGGTTGAAGGCGCCGCTACACAGTCGGTGCTCATCGCGCCATCTGGGGGTTTACGAAAATAGGGGACCCGACAACACCCAGCAAATGGTAGAATCCCCTCAGAGTATGGACTGCAAAAAGGTACCCCCTACATCGGAAGCCCCCCCCCCATATTGCGATGTTGGATCGGTGAGATGTGCTTCGGAGGCCTGCCTAGCTTGACCATGCTAGCAGGAGAAGGGCGACCGTTATCTGCAGCATTTTTCTACGAAGTACTTAAGAACCCCCCCCCCCCTCCAAAAAACAACAAAGAGCATTCTTCCCAAAAAGGGCAATATAGGGACTAGGTTCTGAAGCAAATAGTAGTTTTCGAGGGTTTGAAAGATACGGCCCTTCGCCGGCTGCGCGGGGTTTAGGCTCTGTAGGGTCGGGGTTTGGGGTTTGGGAGCCCCTGAAGCCCTCTGAAAAAATCTTCCTAGGTAAGATCCTCTTGGTAAAGCAATCCCAATGTCCCACCTGCTAGGGTTTAGGTTCGGGTTCAGGGTTAAGGTTTAGAATTTCGTGGCCAAGGCCGACGCATGAGTAGCTCGTGAGGCTGTTCTGCCTGGCGTGAGGAATGAGATGGCATGAGAAGCTTCCTGGGTTGAGAGTTTCGGCCTAAACCCTAAATCCTAAACCCTAAACCCTAAACCCGAAGCCCTAAACCCTATCAGAAAGGAACCCTAAACCCTACACCCTAAACCCCAAACCGTTTATGCTGGGGCTTCGGGGGCACAACCTCGTGCTGCTTTAGCGGGGAAACCGTTCACTGGGGAGTTTGGGACCGACCTGTAGGGTCCTGCACCCTGCGGGAATAAATAGGCTGGTTTAGGGTTTGGGGCTTCGGGTTAATGGTTGAGGGCTTAGGGTCCTAAGGGAATAGGGTGGGTCTAGGGTTGAGGGTCAGGGTTCAGGGTTCAGGGTTCAGGGTCCGAAGAGATCACGAAGCGTCAACAGCTAGACGGTTCTTTGTCGGACGAGACATGTGAGTGGGATCCGTTTCGAAATTTGCCGATTCCAGATAAGTGAACGAGTCTGTTTTGGAAGACTAGGTACCTTCTGGCATAATAGCGCGGGAAAACCACAGCTCAGGTTTCTTAGGAATGCAAGTACCCAAAACTCAAAAGTCATTCCCAAGTATCTCTAAGCATAGGGCAACCTCGAGCCCCCTTTACAGGAAAATCAACCCCTGAAGCCTGAAGCTTCATAAGCCCTCAGCAGAAACAAAGCACATCGTAACTGCTTGTCGTACCTGAACTTAACCCTAAACCCTAAACCCTGAACCCTGAACCCTAAACCCTAAACCCTAGACCCTTTAAACCCTAAACCCTGAGGTTCAAGGTATCGGGGGCAAAATCAAAATCCTCAGGCCCCAGCACGGTGCGGCCGTATCCAGCTGGCAGCGTGGTCGGGCCCGGGCAGTCGCAAACGGGCTCGGTCCTCAATTGGGGGTTATATCAATAGTAATAACAATAATCATAATAACAATAAAAGTAATAATAATAATAATCATAATAGTCATAACAAAATTTTTAATAGTAATAACAATAGTAATGATAATAGTAATAATAATAATAATGACTTCAAGGTTACCTGTTCGGCAACTACGGCTGTCCTCGTTTGCTGGGCCGTTGGGTTTAAGGACTGTGGCAACGATGAATGGCTGAGGGTTTGGGTTTGGGGGTTGGGGGTTTTGGCTTTTGGGTTTGGGGTTTGGGGTTTCTTTTGGGCTTTGGGATTTGGGGGATTTGGGAATTTTGGGGGATTTAGGGGGGTTTGGTTTGGGCTGGCATTACAAGGCAGAGGGCTGTCGCAGCATAAGGCTTCCGGTCTTCGTCGACCCTGAACCCTAAACCCTAAACCCTAAACCCCAAGCCCCAAGCCCTAAATCCTGACTCCAAGAGAAAGCTCAGGGCAGGACCAGTCGATGACGGCGTTCGGGTCTGTGTTCGTGGACGAGCACGTGGCGAATGTGGTGCTCCCGATGAGGGTCTGAGGAAACAATGGAAACCGTAAACCCTAAACCCTAAACCCTAAACTCTAAACCCTCCGAAACCCTAAAGTTAACCCTAAACCCTAAACCCTCCTAAACCCTAAACCCTAAACTGAGGACCGGTGTTTAGGATCTGGGGCCGGAGCACACCACAGCGCTCACCCCCAAACCCGACACTACAATAGGGTCTAGGGCCTAGGGTCTAGGGTCTAGGGTCTAGGGTCTAGGGTTTAGGGTCTAGGGTCTAGGGTCTAGGGTCTAGGGTCTAGGGTCTAGGGTCTAGGTTTTAGGGCCAGGGTTTAGGGTTTAGGGTTTGGCTTTTTGGGGTTTGGGGTGTTGGGTTCAGAGCTTCATAGGCCTTACCTTGCACCCTAAAACCCTGACTGAATCTGAAACCCTCTAAACCTAGCAGCCAAAACCCTTGTGAACATACTATACCCTCTTGAACCTGTTTGAGCCCTGTTTGGGGTTTAGGATTTAGGGTTTGCGGCTTCGGCTTAAGGGCACCTATACTGCGGAGCTCTGCCTTTAAGGGGTCCCAACAAAGCTTTTTGGACCATCATGTAGATTTTCCTTCCAGGGGTCTGGGTAACGCTTGGTCTGCCTGTTTGTGTGCCTTACCCTGCGCCCGCCTACCCGAAACCCGAAACCCGAAACCCGAAACCCGAAACCCGAAACCCGAAACCCGAAACCAAGATCACCAAATCCTAAAGCCTCAACCCTGAACTCAAAACCCTAAACCCTAAACCCTAAACCCTAAACAATCTCTGGACCGACGCGTCGCTTGAGGGCCGGGCATATGGGGCAAGGCAGCCAATGAAGCAGAACTGCCCGGGCTGAAGGCCGTTGCATTCGGTGAGGTCGAACATCTGGCAGAGCTGCGGCTTTGGGGCTTACCCGGCATTTGGGTTTAGGGTTTAGGGTTTAGGGTTTAGGGTTTAGGGTTTAAGGTTTCGGGTTTAGGGTTTAGGGTTTAGGGTTGAGGGACTCCACCTACCTAGAGATTCTGATGATGGTTGCACCTAGAAGTCAAGACGCCGCTGCTGCTAAACTGCTCGTAGAGGGACTTACCGGTAAGGCTTGTAAGGGCTTGGGGGCTGTGTTCAAGGCTCACCATGCCAGAGATTGCGGCGCCTAGGAGCTTGGGCTTCTGGGGCTCCAGCCGGTTTTCGGGAGAAAAAAACACAGGGTCCCAGGGTATTCCAGGAATCTGATGCCTAAGGTAAAAGCAAACTATGAGAAAAAGGTTAGGGCTAGGGCTTGTGGGGGGAATATGCCCGACGCCCTGAAGCCGGCAGCCCGAAACCTACACCTCAAAGCTTTAAACCCCTTTATCCCCAAATCCTACAATGCGTGTGTTGATCAACCCTAAACCCAACCCAATCCCCAAACCTTAAATCCCCTAAATCCCTACTTGAACCCGACAAGCCCCAAAACACCTTCGGGGAAGGGAGATGCTCGGGAGACATTCAAGCTGTGTGCGTGAACTTGGACAGGCTCGCTATCACCTGCTGGCCACATTCCAGAAGCAAAGACCCTAAATCGTGAAGCACCGCCGGAGCCACGCACGTGTCAACATCGGGCATGATGCAGGGAACGATCGGCAGACAGCCCGACCTTGCCATGCGCTTCAGGGGGGTTCACGGCTCAGGGCTAATAGAGCTACTGGGCTCAGTCTGTAATGTGGGAGGCAGCACCTTATCGCAGGCTTCTTCTCTTTCGCGCAGCCAGGTCGGACAGTGTTCATGAGGCTAGTAAACCGTAAAAAAAATATAACTAGGCCAAAAGCCTAAACCCCACCCAAATCTGGGTTGGGAGGGTGTGCTTGGCGCATGACACACCCTAATTAAACTTAAACCCTGAAACCTCTAAACCCTGCACCCTTGAAAAATCAAGTAACCTTAAACCCACCCCCATCCCAAAAATGTGAAACCTGAAACCCAAGGGGGGGGGGGGGGGGGGGGGGGGGGGGGGGGTTTGGTCGGGGGTGGGGGCTAGGGTTCAGAGTTTAGGGTTTAGGGCTTAGGGTTTAGGGCTTAGGGCTACTTGGGGCTTAGGGTTTAGGGCTTAGGGTTTAGATTTAGGGTTTGGGGTTTGGGATTTTAGGGCTTAGGGCCTGGGCCATGGAATTTGGCGCTGAGGACCCTGCAGCTGCGTGATCGCCACACAGTTCTCGTCAATTTGGCAGGTCTCCACCACCTGCCATGGGTTTAGGGTACGTCTAGGGTTTAGGGTCCTGAAAACTGCCCAAACCCTAAACCCCAAACCCCAAACCCCAAACCCCAAACCCCAAACCCTAAACCCTAAGCCCTAAACCTCACTCTCAACAGACATCCCGACACCTGGCCTGACCCGCGTAGCCGTCGGCGCAGACAAAGTAGTCGCCATCTCCATCTAAGAGGTTTAGGGTTTAGGGTTCAGGGTTTCGGGTCTGGGGTTGAGGGTTGATGGTTTGGAGTTTGGGGCGTAGGCTTCAAGGTTTATGGTTTAGGGGCTTTTCCGGTTTAGGGTGTGATTCTGTGCCACCCCGCGCCCGCGCCCGACTGCGTACCCCCCTGCCGAGAGTCGGCGTTGACTTCGGTTTTGGAGTAACCGCTTTAAGGATCATGACTCTAGACTTGGGATGTTCCCCTTCTACTAACAGTGTCCTTATTAGGGACTATAGTAGGCGGTACTATCATCCCCAATTCTTAAGGACGGTTAGTACAAGGGGGAAGCAGCCCAAATCATCACTCTAAACGCCCCCAAGAGTCGCAAAATACAAGGCCCTGGGATGCTAGGGAGCTTCCCCACTTCTGGGGCTCTTCTCGCGGGTACCCTTTTGTGGGGGGCTGGCGCTACCTCTGCTTGGTAGCCCAGTTACCCATATTCCAACAAGGGCACCCTTTTTGGGGGTTGGTTCTTTTACAAGGGAAACGATTTGAAAAAAAGAAAAGCAAAACCACTGGGCTGCCAAGTCTATAAGGGCACCCAGTGCCCAAAACGGCCAAAGTAAAAAGGGTACCAGCGGGCCATCAAGAAGCTCTACCCTTCAGGTAGTTGCTCATGAGAACTCGTGTGTCGAAGATCAGCCAGCTAAACCCTAAACCCTAAACACTAAACCCTAAACCCTAAACCCTAAACCCTAAACCCTAAACCCTAAACTCTAAACCCTAAACCCTAAACCCTAAACCCTAAACCCTAAACCCTAAACCCTAAACCCTAAACCCTATAAACCCTGTACCCTAAGCCATTTAAAGTCTACATCTAGGGCCGGGCCCCAGCTGAGGCCGGGGCAGCCCAGGTTGTAGACGTCCGAGGCCCTGGCGTAGCCTGCTGGTTTAGGGTTTAGGGTTTCGGGTTTAGGGTTTAGGGTTTAGGGTTTAGGGCTTAGGGTTTAGGGTTTAGGCTTTAGGGTTTCTCAAGCTGACTTAACTGCTCTTCGCTAGGCTGGCCCTAAACCCTAAACCCTAAACCCCAAACCCTAAACCCTAAACCCTAAGCCCCAAACCCTAAACCCTAAACCCTTTCTGAAAATACTGGAAAAATAAGAGGTCCTCTTCAGCCCGGCAAAATCTCAAGCACCCGATGATTTAGGGTCTAGGGCGTAGGCTTTCTAGCCGTCGGGCGTACTTGCTACACTTCTTAAAATGTCAAAGGTTAACGAACCCTAAACCCTAAACCCTAATCCCTAAACCCTAAACCCTTTTTCTCTGTGGCTATGGTGCCCAAGAAGGCTTGCTATGCACCGAAGAGTGACAGAGGTAAGGCTTCGGGCTTCGGTCCGCCATTTCAGGGTTTAGGAGGGTTTAGGGCAAAGTGCATCATCTGCCAAACTCCAGATCTTTCTGCCGGTCATCCGCCAGCCGGCACAGCAAAGCAGGCGGCGATGCTCAGTTGGCTTGGCGCCCGTTTAGGCGCGAGCCGCTACCTCCCCCGTAGTTGCGGCAGCCGATGGGGGTGCGTCCCTTCGGCGACATTTCTGATCTCGTCGGAAACGGCACTTGAACGGCCCTACCCCAAACACTGGGTTAGGGTTTTGGGTTTGGGGTTTAGGGTTCAGGGTTTGGGGTTTCGGGTTTGGGGTTTAGGGTTTGGGGTTTAGGGTTTTGGAGTTAGGGCTTGGAGTTTAGGGTTTGGGGTTTAGGGTTTGGGGTTTAGGGTTTGGGGCTTAGGGTGTTGGATTTAGGGTTTGGAGTTTAGGGGAAACCTGCCCCGCCTGTGGGCACTGGACTTGGATCCGTGCAGTTGTACCAGCACTTCGGCGGGATCCAGTCGATGATCTTCCTAAGCAGCACTTGGAGGTTCATGGTACTTAGTTAACCAATTATAACTGTACTTAAAACCCAAATTAGAACTCTATTAGGGCGCTTAAGGGGCTGATAAGTACAGTTATTAGTACAGTCATAATTGGTTACGAAGTACCATGAACCTTCAAGCAACCATGGATTGCGGAGTGCAGGGTGTCAGGGTGTTTTGGGGCTGTGGGGTTTTGGGGGCTTCGGGATCTTTGGCATGAAAAGCCAGGGCCCTGGGGGGGTTGAGGGTTTAGGTTCGGAGGGAATTTTGGAGTGAGGTACCTTATTCTTTGGGGGATTACGTGAAGCACCTACTCTCCGAGGTTAAACCCCCGAATTCCCTAAACCCTAAACCCTAAACCCTAAACCCTAAACCCGCGCGCCCTTTCACTCCCCGCGCCGGCTATCAGACGTGCCCGGCGCCGAAATCAAAGCTGCGCGATGGCGTCCATCTCCTTGTGCTTAGGAGGGGTTCGAAGGGCTTGGGGTTGATAATTATGAGGGTTTAGGGTTTAGGGGTTAGGGTTTAGAGTTGAGGGTTGAGGGTTGGGTTGAGGGTTTAGGGTTGAGGGTTGAGGGTTGATAGGGTTTGGGGTTTAAGTCTAGGGCTTCTTTGTTTGAGAAGCCTCGTATACCGCTGGAAGTCCCTGCAAAAGCCTAGGCCTATATAGCAGCCTGGTGGAAGGAGAAGGGCTGAGCGTTTCGGGTTTAGGGCTTGCGGTCAGGGTTTGGGGTACCCTAATCCCTAAACCCCAAACCCTAAACTCGCAGAGCTCCAGGAGCTATTCCAACCGTGACTCGCAGCAACTATTGGGGAGTTCGGTACCCTACATAGTCCCTTCGAGGCTTCTATAGGGCTATAGGGGTCGACAAGGGTGCCTTGTGATTCCTTCACGCAATCCCTAAACCCTAAACCCCAAACCCCAAACCCTAAACCCTAAACCGTAAACCCTAAACCCTAAACCTCAACCCGTCAACCCCAAGCCGAGGCGCAACCGATCCGCCTAAACCGACATGGCTCGTGCCCGTGCAAATCCGGGCGGGGAGAGGGCGGGAGCCCCAAACCTCGCGAGCTTAATGGGGCCTCTTTGAGGAAGGACTTCTTGGGGGGTTTAGGGTTTAGGGTTTAGAGTTTAGTGTTTAGGGTTTAGGGTTTTTGGGGTGAGGTTGAGGGTTGAGGGCTAGCGGTTGAGTTCTTGACTGGGACCTGTCTGGGAGGGCGGGGCTTCTCAAGCTTCGGGGTTTAGCCTAATGGGAACTTCTTGGGGGTTCTTAACAGGGACATGATTTGGGGTTCTTAGGATTTCGGGCTAAACCTAGGGCCTTTCTGGGCGCTCTTAGGATTTTCATGCCCTAAACCCTAAACCCTAAACCCTAAACCCTAAACCCTAAACCCTAAACCCTAAACCCTTCTTGGGCGCTTCTGCTTGCGGCTCCAGGTCGAGGTCTTTGCTTGGTGGGTTCTAAGGATCAGTTAAGAGGTTCAGAGGGTTTAGGGTTTAGGGTTCAGGGTTGAGGGTTGAGGGTTGAGGGTTGAGAGTTGAGGGTTGAGGGTTGAGGGTTGAGGGTTGAGGGTTCCCCAAAATGAGTAACTTTTTTGCGCGGATGAGAAACATCAGCTGTTGCACGGAACGGATTGATTCCAAGCCCACGTCAACCCTAAACCCAAAGCCCGAAACCCTAAACTCCAAAACCCAATCCCTAAATCCCCAAAGCTTAGGCTCTAAACCCCGCACCCCTTTATAGAAAGCCGACACCTGCCTCCATGTACCCGGCGTTCATGGCTTGAAACCGCTCTGTCGTGTACTCCACAAGGAAGGCGTGCACCATCGTCACCTATCCCTAAACCCTAAACCCCAAACCCGAAACCCTAAACCCTAAACCCTAAACCCTAAACTTGCCCTAAACCGTAAACCCTAAACCCTAAACCCTAAACCCTAAACCCTAAACCCTAAACCCTAAACCCTAAACCCTAAACCCTAAACCCTAAACCTTAAACCCCAAACCCTGAACTCTAAACCCGAAACCCAGCTTGCAGCAGCTGTCGGTGGCTCAGGACCCGTTTTGGCTCCGAGAGTTAAAGTCCCCAACAGGCAATTTAAGGTTTAGTGTTTAAAGCTTTGGCATCTTTTTGTGGCTGTTTCCAAGGCCTGGGGCCCTGTTCGGCAACATGTAACCCCAACTATAACCGTACCTATAAGCCAGCCCCCTGAGTCCCAACTCCTCTAAGCAGGTTAGGAGTAGACTTCTAGGTTATGAGTAGGCTTCTCATTGGGGTTATCAGTACCCATGAACCTCCAAGTATACTCCCTAAACCCTAAACCCTAAACCCTAAACCCTAAACCCTAAACCCTAAACCCTAAACCCTTCAGTTCCCAGTCGCATGTTCAAGGCCGGCTCCACAAGCGTTTAGGCACGCCTCAATGACTCGCAGCGTCTGCACTGCCTCCTGGTGGAGACGCGTGGGGTTTAGGGTTTGGGATTTCGGTTCAGGGTTTAGGGTTTAGGGTTTAGGGTTTAGGGTTTAGGGTTTAGGGTTTAGGGTTTAGGGTTTAGGGTTTTGGTTTAGGGTTTAGAGTTTGGGGTTTTGGGTTCAGGGTTTAGGGTGTAGGGTTTAGGGTTTTGTGCTCAAGGTTCAGGGTTTGGGGTCCAGGGCCTCACGGTGTAGGGTTTAGGGGTACGGGCTAACCCGGCTATTATCTTCTAGATTTAGGCTTAGGGTTGAGGGATAAGAGTCAAGGCGGTGGAGGGTTCATGGCTTCGGCGGCGACGAACACCATGCTTCAAGGGATGCTAAAGCATGCAACTTACAAGTTTCGAGGGTTTGCCGTGCCGTTATCCCGGGCCGGCATGCTGTCTTCGCCGTACCCATTTTTAAACCCTGGCATCGCGAAGCTCCCAACTCCAAGATTCCCGAACCCGATTTGTTCAACTCTCCAAGTTCTGGTTCCTTTCAGACAGCGGATGTCCACTTATCACGCGGAGCCTTAAACAACTTAGGGTCAGAGCTGCGCAGTTTAGGGGTTCGAAGACAAACTAGCTTCCACAGGAAGCTGGGAATGGGAAAACCTGACCCCCATGTATCGAATCGGAGGGATTCAAGTTGCTTGGAACCCGTGTGGATTTCAAACCGCAGGAAGCTATAGAGCAACCGTGTTCTTGCCGCTCAATAAGACGATCAGAACACTGCAGTGTCGCGAGTAGACCTCCTAAACCCTAAACCCTAAACCCTAAACCCTAAACCCTAAGCCCCATGAAGCCCTGGAGAGTCGAAGTCAAGAAAACGAGGCATCAAAGGGTTTAGACCTTGGAGTTTAGAGTTCAGGGGTTGTGGGGCTTCTACGTCTTAGGAGTTCGAAGCCGTATAAGCTCTACGTCCACTCCAAAACCGAAACCCTGAATCCCCCTAAACCCTAACCCTAAACCCTAAACCCTAAACCCTAAACCCTAAACCCTAAACCTATACCCTAAACGCCCTAAACCCTAAACCTTGAACCCTGCTTCCTTCTCCGGGCCCCCAGGGACGATGGCCGGCTTTCCGTCGCTGCCTTTCCGGGCGCCGACTGCGCCGGAGACGTAGATGGTCCCAGTCTCTGTAATCACCGCGGAACAGAAGGGCAAGCGAACCTTTGGGTTAGGGTTTAGGGTTCGGGATTTAGGGTTTAGGGTTTAGGGTTTAACACCAAATCTTTTACAAGGAAAGAATTACAACTGAGTCGAATTTCTGCGCTGTGACCAAAATTGTGGGACCTTCTTTGAGGGTTTCACGTTCATGGCAAGCACAGCCATGCAAAACCACTGCACACCCCGCGCGCAGACCCTAAACCCCTCGACCTTCGAGCCTGCGAACCCACATGAACCCCACAAAACCCTGCACCCTAGGGTTTAGGGTTTAGGGTTTAGGGTTTAGGGTTTAGGGTCTAGGGTTTAGGGTCTAGGGTCCAGGGTTTCGGTTTCCCTAAACGCCCTCAGTCGAAGCAAGGCGGCAGGAATGCCCAGCATGGCATTCCAGTCCAGGGTCACGTGCGTCTTACCGCCGCTCACCTCGCTCTTCACTGCGATGTTGCCTGGGCTGCATGTTGAAAGGGTTTAGGGTTCAGGGTTTAGGGTTTGGGGCTCCTAAGTTAGGGTTTAGGGTTTAGGGTTTAGGGTTTAGGGTTTGGGGTTTAGGGTTTGGGGTTTAGGGTTTGGGGTTTAGGGTTTAGGGTTTGGGGCTTAAGGTTCAGCACTCCGGATCGAGCAGTTTTATGGTAAAGCTACATATTTACGGCTTGATATAACACCCACCCACCCAGAGAATCCCATAACATTGAGGAAGCAAAACTCGGCCCAATTCTGAAAATAAAGCGGCCCAATTCTGAAAATAAAGCGGCCAAATTCCGAAAATAAAGTGGCCAAGTTCCGAAAATAAAGCGGCCAAATTCCGAAAATAAAGCGGCCAAACTCCGAAAATAAAGCGGCCAAATTATGAAAAAAAAAGCGCCCAAATTATGAAAATAAAGCGGCCAAATTATGAAAATAACGCGGCCAAATTATGAAAATAAAGCGGCCGAATTCTCAAATTCAACTAAGGTTTAAATATACGGTAGCGAGGGTTTAGGGCTTAGTTTCAGAAAAAAAACCAGAATCCAACAAGGGGGAAGGGTATACCCCAAACCCTAGGCCGTTTCTAGGAACCCCCGAAACACCCAAGATAAAAACCCCAACCCGAAACTTACCCTAAACCCTAAACCCTAAACCCTGAACCCTGAACCCTAAACCCTAAACCCTAAACCCTAAACCCTAAACCCTAAACCCTACCCCCCCAAATTGAGTGCCAGGCAGCCCAAGCCTGGCACTGTCACGGTCTTCGGGATGCGGATGCGCGGCTTCCGGAGGTAGCCCACGAGCCTGGGGCTAGGGTTTAGGGTTTAGGGTTTAGGGTTTAGGGTTTAGGGTTTAGGGTTTAGGGTTTAGGGTTTAGGGTTTAGGGTTTAGGGTTTAGGGTTTAGGTTAGGGGGTTTAGGGTTTAGGGTTTAGGGTTTAGGGTTTAGGGTTTAGGGTTTAGGGTTTGGGGTTTGGGGTTTGGGGTTTGGGGTTTGGGGTTTGAGGTTTGGGGTTTGGGGTTTGGGGTTTGGGGTTTAGGGCAAGGTTTAGGGTTTAGGGTTTAGGGTTTAGGGCCGGCCAGGTAAGGCTTGAAGACGTGAGGGCTGAATAGCATCTGGCAGTTTGGGTTTGGGGTTTGGGGTTTGGGGCTTAGGGTTTGGGGTTTTGTGGCGTCTGGGTTCTCAACTACAGGCAGTTGCTCATGGCCCCTTTTGAGTAGAACCAAGTGGCTCGAAAACCCTGGACCTCTTGAAGCCCCGAGCCCCATGGAGGGATTAGGATGAGGGATCCGCTCATTGGAGAAAAAAGGAGCGTACCATGGCCTCTTATACGCGAAAAAAATGGGAATGAACAATTTAAAAGCGAGCCCGAAACGGTCTTGTTCAGAGTGTTAGTTAAGGGTGGGGTTTAGGGTCCAGGGTATCTACATCAGCCCGGGAGCAGCGCGGCGCCAATACCAGCGGCGGAGGCCAACGAAACCATGGCCACATCACGCGACGTCATGGCTGGAAGATGCACCGGAACCTACACTGCACAGCACCCCGAAACCACACGCAGCCCCTGACATTGCGCCGAACCTCCAGAATCTCCATGAAAAAGCCCTTGAAATCCCCTTCACGTTGAAAAGCATCCCCGTTGATCCTACACACTACTGTAGCTGAATGGTTTTAGGGCTGACTGCTTTAAACCCTAAACCCTAAACCCTAAACCCTAAACCCTAAACCCTAAACCCTAAACCCTAAACCCTAAACCCTAAACCCTAAACCCTAAACCCTAAACCCTAAACCCTAAACCCTTACGTTGACGGCTTACGGGATCTTCATGCATGCACCTTTTGCCAGGCTCGGCTGAAGCAGGCAGCCGAACAGCACTGCTCTTCGTCTAGGCCCAAGAGTAACCTAGGCATAAAGAGGGTACCCCTTTCGGTTTAAAGTGGCCCCTAAGGGAACTTCATAGGGTTTAGGGTTTAGGGTTTAGGGTTTAGGGTTTAGGGTTTAGGGTTTAGGGTTTAGGGTTTAGGGTTTAGGGTTTAGGGTTTAGGGTTTAGGGCTCCTTCCTTTCCGAGGAAGCCGAGAACCCCGAAAAAGGGGGCCAAAGGGCACCACCTGGGTTCAAACCCTTAAGCCCTTAAACCCTAGGCCCTTAGACTTCCAAACGCTTAAACCCTTCAACCCATGGGCCCTCCTTAAACCCTCCAACCCTTAAGGCCTTAAACCCTTATATAAGCCCTCAAGCCCTCAAACCCTTAGACCCTTCAACCCGGCTGCAGCCTGAACCCTACAACCCACCCCCCCCCCCCCCCCCCCCCGGCGCCCCTTCGACTTCAACAGAGAGCCCTAAAACCGTCTTGGGTCTAGGGCCTGGGGTCTGGGGCCTAGGGTTTATTGTTCAGGGCTTAGGGTTTAGGGTTTAGGGTTTAGGGTTTTGGGTTTAGGGTTTAGGGTTGTAGCGTTGTCGGGCTTTGGGCGCTGTATAGGCCCTCACCCTATACCCTCAAGGGAACGTGGGTGCCGCTGAAGGTCTCAAGATGGAACTGCCTCGCCCAACACCCTGACACCCTAACACCTACCACCCTAAACAGCCTACACCCTACCTCTGAAGCTCTCCACGCCTGAACCCGAAAACCTAACTTTCCCTAAGCCCTAAAACCTGAAAACCCCAAACCCTAAACCCTGAAACCCCAAGCCCTAAACCCGAAAACCTAAACCCTAAACCCTACAACCCAGAACCAGCCCCACACACACCCACACTTCCGCACCCCAAACTTACTGTTGGTTAGCGGGGATGAGGGAATGAGGTACCCGTTCTTTCCCTTTCAGGGATGATATAGGGGGACCCTAAAACCTAAACCCTGAACCCTAAACCCTAAACCCTAAACCCTAAACCCTAAACCCCAAACCCCAAACCCCAAACCCGCACCCACACTCCCAAAAGGACGCTGAGGCGGCGTCTGCGGGTCGATGTTGTTGAACGGACAGGAGGCCAGGGTGCTGACACCTTCGTAGGGCCTGGGCAGTGATGTAACGTTTAGGGCTTAGGGTTTAGGGTTTAGGGTTTCGGGTTTCGGGTTTCTGGGGTCTAGCTCTGTTGCCCCTAAACCCCAAAACCCAAAAACCCCAAAAACCCCGGAGCCCAGCTCCAAATCCCCGGCCCTTGTCCAGGGGACCCTGAACACCAGCCGGCTCTGGTGTTGAGGAGCTTGGGGGTCCTTGAGGTTCAGGTTTAGGGGTCCATAAGGGTTTGAAGGGTCTTGCGCAAGATGTCATCGAACGTCCTCTGCGGGAAGAGGGTCCAGGAGTTAAAGGGTTTCTTTGGGGAATAAGGGCTTCGGAGTTATTTCGCGCTTTGGGGGCTTTGGGGTTCAGGGATTAGGGTTTGTGGTCTTTGGAACCTTGACCGAATCCTTTCGACCCAAGCTGGGGTCAATTTGGGGGGGGGGGCGGGTTGGGGGGGGCCCTTCAACAAAGCTAACTGTGGTGAACTATGTGAGTTTGTGCAGAAGGGGGCGTCGAACTGTAAGGCCAATTCCAAATCAACCCTAGCACATCCTGACTAAAGTCCTAGACCATCCTGAACTAAAAAACCCTAAACCCCAAACCATCAGAGGATTCTCACAATCTGGCCGAGGCGACGGTCTGCAGTCGACCATGCAAGACTGCCCACCCATCAGTCCTGGCTGCCAAAAAAAATTGGCACCGCCATAGAGCAGAACAAAGGGGGAAACAAATTGTCAAGTGTCCCCCTGACCTTCCTCAACCCTAAACCCTGAACCCTAAACCCTAAACAACCCCCAGCAGCTGGGTCCCGTTAGCGAGACTCGAACTACCGGCCCCTTCTTGTGGAGGGGAGGAGCATGATTTGAGGCTTTCATGCAGTCCCTCGGTTTTTCAACCTAAGGCTGAACTTCCCTCCCCTCCCCCCCCCCCAAAAAAAAAAAACAATTGAAGGGCTGAGGGTTTAGGGTTTTGGGCGAGGCATGAGCTGATTCTAAGCCCCACACCCGATTCAACAAAAGTGTCCTAAACCCTAAACCCTAAACCCTAAACCCTAAACCCTAAACCCTAAACCCTAAACCCTAAGCCCTAAGCCCCAAGCCCTAGGCCCTAAGCCCCAAGCCCTAGGCCCTAAGCAACAGACCAGAGCTGGACTTCCACTTGAACCTAACAAACCCGCTTGCGCCCAAAGAGCCCCACACCCCTTAATTAAGGGATATTTCCTAAATCATATTGAGGTTTAGGGTTTAGGGTTTAGGGTTTGGGGTTTGGGGTTTAGGGTTTAGGGTTTAGGGTTTAGGGTTTAGGGTTTAGGGTTTAGGGTTTAGGGTTTAGGGTTTAGGGTTAGGGATACCTTAAAAAAATGTCCCTTAATTAAGGGATGTTCCTTAGTTTATATAGATCCTGCATATGATTTATGCAATATTCCAAGATTAAGGGATATTGGGCTCTTTGGGCGTGAGGGTCCTGTGCAGTTGTCAAAAGCATCGAAGTCGTAGAGGCATGGGTCTCCCCCTTCTGGAATCACCTTCTTTGTGCTCCGGGGCTTTTGGAGGGCTTATGGCGGTTTATGCAGGCTTTGGGGCATGGGGTTTAGGGTTTAGGGTTTAGGGTTTAGGGTTTAGGGTTTAGGGTTTAGGGTTTAGGGTTTAGGGTTTAGGGTTTAGGGTTTAGGGTTTAGGGTTTAGGGTTTAGGGTTTAGGGTTTAGGGTTTAGGGTTTAGGGTTTAGGGTTTGGTTTAGGGTTTTAGGTTTTAGGGTTTAGTTTTTTGGGGTTGCGGGCTATATGGACGTGCGGGAGCTGCGGCTGAGGGCTTCGGGCTGCGGGAGTCGACTGCTCGAAGGCTTGAAGATTGCGGCGTATGGCTTATGAGATGGGCACTTCTCTAGACAGGGTCCCTTTTGGGGGGTTACTATTACAAAGGCGACCCCTCGTAGTTAGACTACCCAAAAAGGGACCCTAATTTTGAGAACTCACCATTTGAGGTGGTGTTATAAATTAATTAGTGGTAACGAGAACTGCCTAACTCCAATGCCTAGTGGGGGACTGCTGGAAACCAGGAACATTGGATCAGTTCTACCTGACAGGCCGTCTGAACCCCAGAAACCCCCTCGCGCCTACGCGTCAGACCCACAGAGGAACCCAAAACCCTGAACGCCCTCACCCCAAAACCGCTCATGCTTCGGTGTTGTATTTGGTTCCTAAACCCTAAACCCCAAACCCTAAACCCTAAACCCTAAACCCCAAACCCTAAACCCATCCGGGTCCCCCACGCAAGGCACAAGCTCGTCACAGCCGGAGAGCGACGACGTCACGGACTGAGCGACAGAAGGGGCTTGGGCTAAACCTCCACCCGGATGTCTTGTTGCTTGCTTTTCCTTTTTTTCGTTTTTTCGGGTCGAGAGTAGGAAAGTTTCGAGGAGTTCCGCTTTTGTGTAAGAAAGCTTTGTAAAACTTTGTAATAGTCGAACCGTGCAAGAATTTGCAGTTATAGGGGCTTGGGGTTTAGGGTTTCGGGATTCGGGGAAGCTTCGGGCTTAGGGTTCAGGGAGGGGGGCTCCTGGAAGGGGATTGCAGTACTTTGGGCTGTATACGAGGAGATCCCTACCTTTGAGAAATACCCGTAAAGGAAGAACAATGACTACATGCCCTTCACTGTTGTCTAAAACCTCATGAAGCCCGCGGACCCCTAAACCCTGCACCGAAGCCTAATCCCTAAACTCCCTAAACCCTAAACCCCCCTAAACCCTAAACCCCCTCAACCCTAGAGCCCCTAAACCCCTAAACCCCCCTAACACCCTAAACCCTAAACCCCAAACTCTAAACCCTAAACCGAGCTCCCAGACGCAGTCGTCATGCAACGTGCAGCTGAGCTCTGCGAATCCGATCTCGGCGCAGGAGTGGTTGGGGCATTGGGGCTTTTGGGTGGGGGTTTTAGGGGGCTTTGGGGGCTTGGTGGGCTTTAGGGGGGGGGGGGGGGGCCTTAGAGGGCTTTGGGGTTTTAGGGGTTTGGGTCTTTAGGCCCTAAACTTCAGGGCTTTAAGGCTTAAGGTTTCGGGCTTTGGGGGGTTTGGGGTTTAGGTTCTTCGGATGTCAGGGGGCGAGGGAACGTGGGGCTTGCGGGAGTGTGGAGTCTCAACTCGGGGGAGGGGACTCATGTAAGCATCACCTGGGACTCTATCTACCTAAAGTCTAATTACCCCTTAACTAGTGGGTATAACCCATGAGACTCCAGGTACCAGGCAGGGCTTGGGTTATCTGATTTGGGGTTTAGGGTAAACACGGGTCTTCTGTCCAGAGTTGTTTAGGGCTTAGGGCTTAGGGCGGTTGATTTAGGGGTCAGGTGCTTAAGAGGCCTCCTGTCTGCAGGCTGAGTTCCTTAGCTTGGGATGCTCGGCTCCAATTCAAGTCTGAAGCCTCCACCCCTTGGTATGGGCTTTGAGGGTTTAGGGCTTGGGGTTTAGTGGGTTTTGGGGTTCTTGAGTGGTAAGCATCAGGCTGTCAGGGCCAGATGGTTGAAGGTTGATGCTTCTTGGCCAACTTCGCATGTTGAGCTTGAACCTGCTGAGTTGGTCTCACCATGAAAGATCGTTACAACGTCCGCGCTCATCACGCTTGGGTTTAGGGTTTGTAAAGTTTAGGGCTACCTCTTCATGCCTGGCATCGATGACCTGACCCTCAGCGGCTCGCCCTTTCACCACCCCCTCCACGCCCCTTCCCGATCACCGAAAGCCACAACAAGGCTCAGGACACCCCTCCCCTTAAGCACGCCCACCTTCTTGCTTACCCCCCAAAGCAAACGAGACACGAAAGTTGCGTAGCAGAACAACCCCCAAACCCCCAAGCCCCAAGCGCCTAAACAGCACCCACAGCAGCGCGCATGCACTGTCACGCAGAGTCTCGCGCAGACAAGGCACGACGGGAGCCTTGAGTTCCTCTGCAATCCCGTGGCTAGGAAGAGAAAGCATATCAATTGCTCACGTGAGCACTGCTGAAGCATTCAGCATTATGGTAGTACACATATCTGGATCAATAGCATGAAGCCATTCTGCCAGATGGTGGTCGGACAAGTACGCGATGAAGTGATATCTGGGGCTGTACCTCTCCACCTCACGACGCCTGCGCCCTCCGGTACCACTGACAGGTCTGCCGCCTGCTTTGCCCGGAGCTGCTGTCTTTTGCTAGAAGCACTGTACGAACTCTCAACCGCTCATCTTTGACCTTCCGGGGCCCCCGGCGTAGCCTGGCATGCACCGCCATTGGTTGAAGCCCAGGGGGTCCCGGTAGCCTGACGCTCAGTCTTCGCTAGCTTTCAGGGTTTAGGGTTTAGGGTGCTAACTACTCATGAGGTTTCAGGATCTCTTGCCCTACACACTAGACGAAACTCCCCGGAACAAGGACCTAGGGTTTGGGGTTTAGGGTGATCGGGCACGCTTCCAGATTCTTAGAGTCTCGTGCATGGGTTTGCCGTTCGTAACAGTGCCATGGCAGCCCCATTCAGGCTTTTCGGCTTAGTTGACAAAACCCAAACCGTAAACCCTATACCCTGAACCGTAAACCCCAAAGCCCAAAATTCAACCTCAACCCTGAACCCCAAACTCTACACCCCGTAAACCTGAACCCTAAGCCATCTCAGGGTAGTTCCATGGTCCCTTAGTATGGGCCTTTAAAAAGGTATCCCTTACGTGCCTCTTATCTGCCCTATACAATTAAAGGCTACATCAGAACCCTTGAAAGGATGTTATATTAAGGGCCATGAAACTACCCTTAGAGGTTACCATAAACCCGAAACCCTAACCCTAAACCCAAAACCCTAAACCCTAACCCAAAACCCTAAACCCCCTGACCAAAAAGTCCTGCAAGCCCTAAGCCCATGGCGCGCCTGGCGGCACGTAGCTGGGGTAGGGGCATTGCAGGACGCACTGCGGTGCCGGACCTGTCTGCTTAGGGTTTATTTGGGGCTTATTTAGGGTTTCAGGTTTAGGGTTTTGGGTTTAGGGTTTAGGGTTTGGGGTTTAGGGTTCATTGGGGGGGGTTCCGAAATTAGGGGTACCTTATTCGGGTCCTTGTTTTAAGCGAATCCTACTCTTTGGGGGTCTGTCTTACCCTAAACCCCAAAAGCCCTAAACCCCGCGAGCCCTGGACCCGCTTAAGCCACGCACTTCCCAGAGATTGCAAGGGTTTAGGGCTTAGGGTTTAGGGGGGTTTAAGGGTTTAGGGTTTAGGGCTTATCCGTAAATCGTATTCCTAATATGGGTTTAGGAGTATTTCCTTGTAGGGCTCGGAGTTTAGGGTTTCTGAGGGGTGTCTTGCGGTTTTTGCAGCTGTGGGTCGAATGGTTTTCGTGTCGTTCGGGGGCCTTGGTTTGGCGATCTTCGGCATTTGGATCTTCACAAGTGCCTCAGAGCCCCAGCCTTACTGAACCCTCAGCGCACAAACCCTAAACCCCCAAACCTCCACAGAAGCCCTAAACCCTAAACCCTAAACCCAAAACCCAAAACCCCAAGGAGGGACCGGGACCCTTGATCTTATATACCTTATAGTATATACCTAAGTAGCCACTAAATACCCCCCCCCAAAAAACCGCCAAGGTCCCTTTATAAGGGTCCCTCCTTTAGTCCTGATAAACGCTTTCAGCAGAACAGGGCCACGGCTAAACTCCGCCCCAGCGATCTTAGGTCCGGGCTGTTCACGGGCGGTAGAGAAGCCGTATTGTCTCGGCGGTTTAGGGTAGGGTTTAGGGGGTAGGGTTTAGGGGGTAGGGTTTAGGGTTTAGGGTTTAGGCTTTAGGCTTTAGGGGTTTAGGGTTTAGGGGTTAGGGGTTAGGGGTTAGGGTTAGGGTTTCGGGTTTAGGGTTGAGGGTTGAGGGTTTAGGGTTTAGGGTTTAGGGTTTAGGGTTTGGCTTCGGACTTATGTCTTTTGTGCAGATTCGAAAGGCTACCATGTGGACCCCAAGAAGGACCCAGATGTCAACGTCACACGCCCTGCTGGTACCCAAAACTAGACGCCATCATCGGGCCGTTTGGGATTCATGATGGGATTCCAAAATATTTGCCATCCTCTTTCATTCTAGGAACCCGCAAGAGAAGTAGTATAGGGGCCGACTTCATGTTCATGGGTGCTTCGGATGTATATTGGCAAATATTCTGGGACTGCAAAACGGAGGGCGTTGTCCACTAGCTTCTGGAAAGACAAAAAGCGAATAGACTATAATACAATACATTACACTGGTTCAGGGTTTGGAGCATAAGGTTTTGGGGTGCCAGATCCGATTTGACAGATGTCCTTCTCTCCCCCCTAAAGCCTATGGAAACCCAACCCTCAGCCCTAAGCCCTAAGCCCAAACCCTAAGCCCTAAGCCCAAACCCTAAGCCCTAAACCCTAAACCCTTGTGAACCCTAAACCCTAAACCCTAAACCCTAAACCCTAAACCCTAAACCCTAAACCCTAAACCCTAAACCCTAAACCCTAAACCCTAAACCCTAAACCCTAAACCCTAAACCCTAAACCCTAAACCCTAAACCCAAATCCCTAAACCCTAAACCCTAAACCCTAAACCCTAAACCCTAACCCTAAACCCGAACCCTAAAACCCTAAACCCGACCCGCTCCCTCCCACCCCCCCCCCCCCCCTTCCCAAAAAATTCCGAGACCCCGGCCGTCCGGGCACATGGCCCAGCCATGAGGCACGCGGGAGCCCTCCCGCAGCCACTCCTTTCAGACAGGTCCAAGCTTACTTAGCGCTTGGGGCTCTGAGACTTGGGGCCTTGACTCTTTTTAAACATGAAAACACAAGCAGACTAAACTCCAAGCCCTACCTGCGACCCAGTGCCTATGATGACACAGCTTGTCACGGGCTCCTCTGAATCTTGCGCCCGAGAAGGTGAGGGTTGAGGGCGCAGGGGTTTTGCCCTAAACCCCCCTAAACCCCAAACCCTAAACCGCGGCTCTGCACTGATTGCCGAAGTCTGGTACAACCCTCAACCCTCAACCCTCAACCCTCAACCCTCAACCCTAAATCCGACTTCCAGACCTTGCGCTCTAGCAGGAAAAAAGGAGCTGTCCTGAAATTCTCAGGCACCTTTTGCGAATCCCCCACCGGCACCCAAGAGTGACCTAGGAATTACAAAGCTGCCCTTTCTGGTGTAAAGGGCCTCAATCGTTCCATCGCCAATGCCTCTAAACCCGAAACCCCAAATCCTAAACTCAAGGTGGAACTTCTTCTGGGCTGTGCCCTTAAACCCGTGGCCCTTGAGAGCATGCCATCACCGTCATTCGCAGCTTCCTTGTCTCCAACGCCTAGGACGCCCTGAATGGGAATGTGCCAAAAATAGTGCCCCCCCCTCCATTACCAGCGTTTACCCCCCTGAAGAACCCTAAACCCTAAACCCTAAACCCTAAACCCTAAACCCTAAACCCAAAAACCCTACCCCTTAAATGGAACCCCAGGTTCAACTTTCGGAAGTCGCAAAAAACCCCAAGCTCTACAGTTGATCTCACGGGAAGCCCAAGTAAATCCTTGATTTCGCGCTCAGGGTTTCGGGTTACCATAAACCCTAAACCCTAAACACTAAACACTAAACCCTAAACCCTTACCACGATTTAGGGTTTTGGCTTCTTGCCAAGCGGCCGGTGCCACTTGCGTAATGTTTGGGACCTCGTCGTCTGAGATGGTGACCTGAGGTTCAGGGTGTAGGGTGCACCTTTGCACCCTAACCCCCCCCCAAATCCCTGAACCCTTAACTACCCCTAAACCCTAAACCCTAAACCCTAAACCCTAAACCCTAAACCCTAAACCCTAAACCCTAAACCCTAAACCCTAAACCCTAAACCCTAAACCCTAAACCCTAAACCTACGGGAACCTCTCCTGCCCAAGCCTCTGAAACATCAACCGGCCGAAGCTACTGCGGACTGTCCGGTCTTGTAGGGTGCGAGCTCAGCCCAAAACCCTTTACCCTCTGGAGGGTGGAGGGGCTGTCAACCTTACGCGCCCCGATTCACATGAAAGAGTTCTATAAACGGCGCGGCATGGTAAGCAACCCTAATGAACGCAACCCTGAACCCCGAGATTCAACCCCTAAACCCTGAAAACCCCTTTCTAACCCCTAAGCTCTGAATCCCAGAACCCCTCCTGAACCCCCAAAACCCCTGGCCCTAAACCCTGAACCCCTAAACCCCTCCTAAACACTGAACCCCTAAACCCCTAAACCCCTAAACCCCTAGACCCCTAAACCCCTAAACCGCTAAACCCTAAACCCCTAAACCCCTAAACCCCTAAACCCCTAAACCCCTAAACCTCTAACCCCTACCCTTAACCCCTAAACGTATACACCCCCAGATCCTTTAGGAGCTGTGAGGGGCTACGAGCCCGGCCCTGGGGAACTGTTGGCTGCTCTCGTCTATCCGGAAGTTGCGGGCCTGGCGTTTGGTTTTGGGGTCTGGGACTGGAGCTTTGGGTTTGGGGCTTGGGGTTAAACCCTAAACCCTAAACCCTAAACCCTAAACCCTAGAGCCTAAACCCTAAACCCTAAACCCTAAACCCTAAATCCTAAACCCGTTGGGTTGAGTTTGGGGTTTAGGCTTTGCGGCTGAGGGTGGCTTGTAGGGCTTGCGGGGCAACAAAGGCTTGATGGCTTCATGGCTTAGTGGCTTAGTGGCTTACTTGAAGGTTCATGGTACTTAATAACCAATTGTATCTGTACTTATAACTGTACTTATAAGCCCCTTAAGTGCCCTAATATGGTTAGAATTTGGGTTATAAGTACAGTTATAATTGTTTAATAAGTACCATGAACCTTCAAGTAGTGGCTGAGATCTGAGGGTTTAGAGGCTTTTAGGGTTTTTGGCGTCTTGGGGGGTTTAGAGGGGGATGTGGGGGCAGGGGGCCTTGAGCTGAAGGTGTAGGGTTTTAGGGCTTCGTCTTCAGGGCTTTGGGGCTTGAGGGGGGTTCTACTGCCGAGGATTCTACGGCTTAGGCGTGGGGCTGTGCACTTACTTGAAGGTTCATGGTACTTAGTAACCAATTAGAACTGTACTTATAACTGTACTTATAAGCCCCTTAAGTGCCCTAATATAGTTATAATTTGGGTTATAAGTACAGTTATAATTGGTTACTAAGTGCCATGAACCTCCAAGTAACCTAAACTGATGCTTTGTATGAAGCCTCTCCGAGGGTGCCCAGGCAGCGTTTTAGGGTTTAGGGTTTAGGGTTTAGGGTTTAGAGTTTAGGGTTTAGGGTTTAGGGTTTAGGGTTTAGGGTTTAGGGTTTAGGGTTTAGGGTTTAGGGTTTAGGGCTTTCTTGCGCAGCCTCGTCACGTAGCATCGGCCGTTTGACACTGCTAAGGTTGATGGGAAAACTGACAGTTGCCTTGTACTAGGAGAAAAAAAGAAGATGGTTTTTATCTGTCCTGGGGTGCCCCAGTAGTATATACCCTTATTCCCTTTTTGGGGGGGTTCAGGTTGCCCATGTTTCTCAATAATCAGATCATTCTTTCGAGCTCAACGAGAGCCATGCAAACCCCAAAAAGCAAACCCCCTAAAACCCTGAGACCCCAGAAACCCGAAAACCACCCTAAACCCTGAGATGACCGGAGGAAGCTAGACCGATGCCCTCCCCCGAGAACGCTAACTAAGGCTCTAACCCGACCCCAAACCTAAACTCGAAATTTTGTGGTTTCGGAATTGGAGGAGACCCCAAACCCGGAAAATCCCCAGGAATCCATGCGGGCCCCCCCAAGCCGCGGCGGCCGCGCGCAGAAGACATAGCAGGACGAGCCGGCGGGAAGATTGGAGCAGTCATCCTCGGCGATTTAGGGTTTAGGGGCTTAGGTTTTTCTGGTCAAGGGTTTAGGGTTTAGGGTTTAGGGGCTTAGGTTCTTAGGGTCAGGTGTTTAGGGTTTGGGGGGGGTAGGGTTATGGTTTAGGGTTGAGGTTTAGGGGTTCAGGATTTTGGGAATTTAGGTTTTTTGGGTTTGGGGTTTAGGTTTTCTAGGGTTGAAGGGTTGAGGGCTTCAGGTTTAAGGCGTCTTCCCGAGCAGCGGCGGAGGATCTCATGGACACATAATGGCACCGCCACCCAGGGGCTGTCTGCATCGAAGGTGCATTGGAGGAGGAGAGCGGGGGCGGGATTGTGAACACCCTAAACCCCAAACCCCAAACCCTAAACCCTAAACCTTAAACCCTAGACCCGAAACCCGAAACCCGAAACCCCAAAACCTTATAAACCTCAGCCCTACACGCCCCCTGAACAATGCTGCATATGCTGGGGCCCCGCGCCGGCACATAGGTGGAGCACTGGTCTACCACGGGCGCCGTGCACCTTGAGGGTTGGGAGTTTAGGGTTTAGGGTTTAGAGTTTAGGGTTAAGGGTTTAGGGTTTAGGGTATTCGGGTTTTCGGGTTGTGAGGGAGCGCAGCTGGGGCTTTGGGTGGTTGAAGGGGGAGGGGGGGAGGGGGGGAATCCAGAAGGCTTCTAGGGCTCAACAGTTTAGGAACTCAGCAGCCGATTTCATCAAACATCCCAGTCATCGTACCGGCAGAACCATAACCGTGATGACGGGTGACGGCTTTTGTGCTACCCCCGAAGCCAGAAACCCGGCAGCGTGTCGAGCTTAAATGGGGGGACGAGGCGTCAGGGCTTGGGACTGGGAGAGGAAGTATGGCTTTATGAATTACGAGCACTAGCATCCCCAGAAGGACACCAGCTAATCTACACTCACCAGTATTTGCCAAAAAATCGCGATACAACCTCGAATCATATCGCAAGCCATTCCCTAGCTTGCTTGCAAAGGGTTTAGGGTTTGGGGTTTAGGGTTTAGGGTTTAGGTGTTTAGGGTTTAGGGCGGGGGCGGGGGGGGGAAGGGTAGAATAATATAGGGCGAGGCAAGGCCCAAGATCCCTCAAAAACAGTCAACCCTAAATGCCAGTGGATCAGGCCACGTATCCACAAAACCCTAAACCCTAAACCCTAAACCCTCAACCCTAAACCCTAAACCCTAAACCCTGAACCCTAAACCCTAAACCCTAAACCCTAAGCCCTAAACCCTAAACCCTGAACCCTAAACCCTAAACCCTGAACCCTAACCCCCTCGCACTCCGAGCCCCCCGCGGCTGCAGCGGGAGGCAGCCACTCAGCGTGATGTTCAGCCGGCAGTCCGTGGGGTCATTGCCTGGCTTGGGACTAGGGTTTAGGGTTTAGGGTTTAGGGTTTAGGGTTTAGGGTTTAGGGTTTAGGGTTTAGGGTTTAGGGTTTAGGGTTTAGGGTTTAGGGTTTAGGGTTTAGGGTTTAGGGTTTAGGGTACTACTGTAGGGTTTAGGGTACTAGGGTTTAGGGTTTAAGGTTGAGGGTTTAGGGTTTAGGGTTTAGGGTTTGGGGTTTGGGGTTTGGGGTTTAGGAAGGTTTAGGGGTCGAGGCGTTTAGGTCCAGGGCTCCAGAGAGGGAGGTTTCAAGCTTGCTGAGTCGCTATTTTACGACATGAAGGATACTTATGGAATCCTACTATTTGGGGATTTATATTAGGGGTCCCTGGTTTTCGTAAACCCACATATAGCAAAAGATATGGTGTCCTGCTGAAATATCAGGCTCCTCAACAGCAAATCAGTTGAGTCTATGCAAACTTCGCAGCTGCATTGCGAATGTGAGACAGAAGAACGACCCCAACCCTGAACTGTAACTTGCCCTTCCCCTGTTCTGGGCAAAGAAGAGCCGTTCCGCCCCAAAACTCTCAGAAATATTCTGAAACCATGGCCACTTCTGAACAATACACCTCGAACCCTATCGACCCTAAACCCCAATCCCCAACAAGACCCGATTTAGGGGAATTTAGGGTTTGGCTGCCAAAGGTACTGGTTCCTTGGGCTTCGGGCTACATACTTCAAGGCTTCAGGCTTAGGGAGTTTAGGGCTTAGGTTTAGAGTTTTGGGTCCCGAGTCCCAGAGTTCAGGGGCCTAAGCCCTAAACCCTTGAATTAGGGTTTAGGGTTTAGAGTTTAGGGTTTAGGGCTCCAAACAGGGTGTCCCAGGCTGGGAAAGCGGCTGGTTCGCCAGCAGGAGATCGAGGCTGTACCTTGGGGGGGGGGGGGGGGGGGGGATAGGGGGGCTTCAGTGCGTTTAGGGTTTAGGGTTTAGGGTTTAGGGTTTAGGGTTTAGGGTTTGGGGTTTAGGGTCCAGGGTTTAGGGGGGGCGGGGGTCGTAGTCGTAGTCTCTATAGGCTCCTCTGATCTACATATGTCAGATTCGGGACATCTGAGAAGAACACAGGCAACAACTTGCACATCAAAACAGCTTTGATTTCATGGCATTGTATCTCTTCACCATGAACAAGCACATCCTGTACAAACGGTACCAACCTCTGCCCCATGTCCGGCAATGTCCTCAAGCGTATACCCATCGATCCGCTTCCCTCCTTCTCACGCAGCTTCCGCTTTCCTACTTACCAATATCTTCCGGGAAGACCCCACAACCTAGTTTTTGTTTTTTGAATCTGCTGTTCATGGGCAAATGGTAAAAATCTCCCCTTGTAAGACTCTGAGGTAAGCTACACAAAATAAACCTTGGGAGTGTTAAGCCCTGCGCCCTGAAATCCCGAATCCCGAAACCCTAAACCCTAAACCCTGAACCCTGATTACCCTAAACCCTAAACCCTAAACCCTGAACCCTAAACCCTAAACCCTAAACCCTGAACCCTAAACCCTAAACCCTATACCCTAAACCCTAAACCCCGACACCTGCAACCCGGGCCTCCATAGCCGGCCGCACACACCCACCGTCCGTCCACCTGCTCTCGCTTTCTGGGCTTCTTGGGTCTTGGAAAGCTAACCAACTATAACCGTACTTAGCAGGTTTTAGGGTTTAGGGTTTAGGGTTCAGGGTTTAGGGTTCAGGGTTCAGGGTTTTGGGTTTGGGGTTATAACTGTACTTATACCCCACTTACAAGCCCCCCCCCCTAAGTGCCCTGAGATGGTTATAAGTGCAGTTATAAGTACGGTTATAAGTACCATGAACCTCCAAGTAGTAGACCCTAAGCTCAACATAGGCTCAGTCTTAGGGTAGTTACATGGTCCTTCAATATGGGCCCTTAAAAGGGTACCCTTATATGCCCCTTATATACCCTGTACGAATTAAGGGCCCACACATCACAACCCTTTAAAAGGTGGAGGTGATATATACATATATATATATGTAGATACATACATATATATATATATATATACACATGTATACATATATATATATATATACATGCATATACAGATCTGTATGTTTTGAGGGCTTAAGGGTTTAGGATGGTTTGAGGCTTAGGGCCCCAAACTTCAGGAAATACACTGGACAGAACAAGGGCCACGGCCTGTAAGCTATCCGGCCTTTGTGGCTACAGGGCTCATGGCTGACAGCTTGAGCTTGACTGGTTTTGCCCTAAACCCGAAACCCTAAACCCTAAATCCTAAACCCTAAACCCTAAACTCTAAACCGGGTTTTGGGCCTACCATTTCAGGAGTTGGGAATTGCGCCCCTGCAGGGCAGGAAAACATCTACGAGCCTCGGGGGTTGGGGTTACAGGTAAAGTCTAAACCCTAAAGCCTTCGACGCCCTCTAAGCCCTGAAGCTCTAAACCTCAACCTGAAACCCCAAAAACCACTCCTGAATTAGGGCTCCGGGGCCCAGGGCTTCGGGAAAGTTTAGGGGCTAAACCCTAAACCCTAAACCCTAAACCCTAAACCCTAAACCCTAAACCCTAAACCCTAAACCCTAAACCCTAAACCCTAAACCCTAAACCCCATAGACTTTTCGTTTCGCGCTTTTTGGGTTGCGCTGGGCAGCCTAGAGTTTCTGGGGTTGAGGGCCCTAAAGCGGCGCCTGTAGGGTATGAGTCTAGACCAGGGTCTGCATCGGCAACCCGAAGCCGTACACCCTAGCATGTGCACAGGAGCTGGGATGCCAAGGTTGGCTCAAAGGGCTGCAGCAGCTTGGCTTCTAGCACACTGCTCCAGAGGTTCTCCTGCAGCCACGCTCTGTGTTGTTTGCACTGCAGTCTCGATCATTCCTTCCAGAACGTTGGCAAGCTGGTCTGTGATCTTATCGCAATTCCTGCTGCACTCGCTGGAGAGGGCTGCAATAGAACTGAAGAAATTCATGAGGTGCCCTTTGACTCCTGGATCCAGCTTGTTAATGCACTCAACCCTCTAAACCCCCAGAAACCGTAACCCTAGCCTAAACCCTAAACCCCAAACCGAGCACTGACTTATGAATGACCCTTTGACCTTGCGCCAGACACCAAACCTGAAACCACAAACTCGAACCCTGCAACCCCAAAACCCTTGAACCTCACGACTGCTAACCACCTGAAGGAACCCCCAAGCCTACTAATTGCTTGAGAACCCCGAGAACATATAAGATGCTCTTCCTTAAGGGTAATATAGGGATTATTATTCTTCTTTTGGGGTTCTTAAGCATATAGTAGAAGCCTAAACCCTGAACCTGTAACCCCCCCCCCAACACACTCTAAACTGCTAACCTGCTGAACCCTTTCCAGCCCTCAAACCGCAAAACCGCAAACACCCAAAGGCGTAGACTGCTAGCCCCCCCGAACCCCTGAACCCCAAAATGAACGCCCTAAGCCACAACAAAAACCCAACAACCTCCTAAGTCAAAGCACCAACCCTAAACCCCTGATCCAAACCCTTAAACCCTAAACCCTAAACCCTAAGCTTAACCCTAAACCCTAAACCCTAAACCCTAAACCCTAAACCCTAAACCCCTGGTTGGCCCTTCCCATCTGGCGCCTTGGCGTAGGCCTCTGGGGTCACTTCAGGGTCTGGACCTCGGTGCGGCTCTCCGCCCCACTCTCAGGGTTTAGGGTTTAGGGTTTAGGGTTTAGGGTTTAGGGTTTAGGGTCTAGGGTCTAGGGTCTAGGGTTTAGGGTTTAGGGTTTAGATTCCGGGGTGTAGGGTTTGGGTTCGGGTTTAAGGACCCCGTTGTAAATGCTGAGGGGTTCGGGCAGGGGAGTTTAGAATTCGGCTCCGGGGTTTCGGACCCAAGAGCACCCAAGGAATGAAAAGGGTGCTAGGCTTCATGGTTCAGAGTTTCGGGCTCAGCGTCACTGAGCTCGCTGGACTCGGGGGGCAAAGTGAGCTTGCATCGAGCGTAGAAGTTGGCGCGTCATCCAACGCGACGGTCAGGCTACTGGCCTTATCTTCACGCTGTTTCTCTGCAGCACAGACTGCTGCCCACGCCTGACGCAAGCGTGCAGTCTGCAGCGCCTCGTTGGTTAGGGCCCTCCCACTGGCTGCAGAAATGCCTTCACTGACTCGGCATCATTGGCCACAAAGTAGCGAAACTCGCTCAACGTCGTGACCCCCCCTTTTTGAGGATCTCTTCTTTGATGGGCTTTTCTAGCTTGAAACGCTGAGCTAGCTACGTGGTCCCTTAGTATGGGCCCTTAAATGGGGAGCCCTTATATATATAAATATAAATATAAGTATAAATAAATATATATATATATATATATATCCCTGATGTACATACCCTAGAAGACCCAAGGGCCCATACGACAGAACCCTTTAAGGAAGGTTTGGGGGCCATACATCAGAGTCCTTTCCAGAAGGCAAGCATCAGAACCTTCTAAAAGAAGGCAAGGGACCATACATCGGGAACCCGTTAAAGGAGGGTAAGAACCATACATCAGAACCTTTAAAGAAGGTAAGGGGCCATATTGGGCGTCCATGAAGCTACCCTTAGAGGGGAGATGTCGAGGCGGGGAGTTGGAGATGTCGAGGTGGGGAGTCACTGGGCGGCCCCTCCTTGCCTAAGGATCGCAGATTACATCAGACTTCTATAGGGCGAGTCGCATCTGCAGCTTAAAGTGTGCCATAGAGTTTCGGGCTTGGGGCTTCGGGCTTAGGACTTAGGGCCCTACACCCTAAACCCTAAACCCTAAACCCCAAACCCTAAACCCTAAACCCTAAACCCCCCTTCCATTGGCAAAACGTAAGTGCAGGGCAGGCGAGGCTGCATTGCGGCAGGCCGTCCAGCAACTGTTCGGAGAGAGACACATAGCCGCCCCTAAACCCTTGACAGTGTTCCAAAATGAGGTTTAGGGTTTAGGGTTTAATTAGGGTTCAGGGTTTAGGGTTTAGGGTTTAGGGTTTAGGGTTTTAGGGTTTAGGGTTTAGGGTTTAGGGTTTAGGGTTTAGGGTTTAGGGTTTAGGGTTTAGGGTTTAGGGTTTAGGGTTTAGGGTTTAGGGTTTAGGGTTTAGGGTTTAGGGTTTAGGGTTTAGGGTTTAGGGTTTAGGGTTAGGTTTAGGGTTTAGGGTTTAGGGTTTAGGGTTTAGGGTTTAGGGTTTAGGGTTTAGGGTTTAGGGTTTAGGGTTTAGGGTTTAGGGTTTAGGGTTTAGGGTTTAGGGTTGTGGACCCTACGCCCTATAAACCCTCCAATCCCTACAGATCAACCCTAAGCTCGATCCTAAAGCCCCCCCAGATCTGGACTCTCAACCCTCAACCCTCAACCCTCAACCGCCAACCCTGAACCCTCAACCCTAAACCCTAAACCCTACCATGGGCTTACCCTAAACCCTATGATGAAACCCTGCGTAAACCCTCAACCCCTATGGCACGGACGACTGCAAACGAAGCATGACCCCTGGGGTTGCCCTAAACCAATATCAACTAGGGTTCTGTATTGTGGCATCTTACTCATAGGGTTTATTTACGGCTTGGGGTGGAGGCTTGCGTGTTTAGGGCAGGGTTTAGGGCTTAGGGTTGAGAGTTTGCCAAAGCCACCCAACAACCCCCCAATTGATACGGCGATTGATCACCTGAAACCTGAACTCAAAACTGGGCACAAATGGGCCTTCGGGGCCGTTATCTAGACCCAGGAGTACCCTGGGAATAAAAAGGGTGCCCTTCTTGGGGTTTTAAGGGGATTATAAGAGAACCCCATAAAAGAAGGAAATAAGGGCCTACTCCGGGTCCTATAGTTATTGAACCTCAATCACAGGGGGTTTATGGTTTAGGGGGTCTCGGGCTTAGGGTCTAGGACCACTGGACATTGATCAACGCGAAGCCCTTTTTGCTTTTGAGGTTTAGGGCTTATGTCGGGCTTCGGGCGCCGAAACCCTACACCCTACACCCTACACCCTACACCCTACACCCTACACCCTACACCCTACACCCTACACCCTACACCCTACACCCTACACCCTACACCCTAAACCCTAAACCCCAACCCTAAACCCTGGACCTTGTGGGTGCTTATGGCACCAGCCGGCTTTGCCTGCACGGGACGGCCAGCGTGCACATTGTCGGGGTGACAGCCTCTTCGGGGGCCACTTAATGGTTCCCTAGAAGGGGGAGGGAGGCGAGTTTAGGGCTGAGGGTTTAGGGCTTAGGGTTTGGGGTTCAGGGTTTAGGAATTAGGGTTTCGGGTTTGGGGTTTAGGGTTTAGGGATTAGGGTCTAGGGGTAGGGTTTAGGGTTTGGGTTTCGGGTGCGGCGCGCATTTGGGGCTTCAGGCTGCTTGGGTTTCAGGGCTTTTGGGGATTCAGGGGCTTAGGGGGTGAACTTCGGGTGAACGTAGGTACTGCTCTCGGAGCGTATTGGTTATGATTAGAGGCAAGCCCCATCCCAAGCTGACAAACCCTCACCTCCCAGGGTTTAGGGTTTAGGGTTTAGGGCTTTGGATTTTGGGTTTTGGGTTCCCCCGCTTTCCTGAGCGGGGTGGACGATCAATCAATGGTTCCAACTCTTTGGCGTGCCATTGCGTGTATGTGCTCACCTGCTCAACTGCAGAGGCAGGGTTTCTTTAGGTTTTTAAGGAGGGAGTTCTAATCTGTAACCCCCATATACACCTTACACAGTCTCTATATACCTAAGTAGTCGCGAAATAACCCCTGGGGTCCCTTATCAGGGTCCCTCCTTTAGTCCCTTGAGTTGAGGGCCTGGGTGGACGTCCGAGTCCACGACTGCAACTACGCATTCGTGGTTAATCACGAGTAGGGTTGCAAGTGCCCCCCCCCCCCCACTGCCTGGCCAATATATCTACAGCTCAGCTGCTTTCTCTGTCCCCACATGAACCACTACGCGAACTTTAAAACCCTAAATGAGCTAAGCCCGATAAGCCCTAGATCCTGGGAGGTTCATCGGCGGCTCTGGAGGTTCTAGTTTCTGGTCATGCAAAGCGCTTTAAAGCAGATCGCCTTAACCCTGAATGGTGCCCTCTTCTTGCGACTGCTTGCAGCATGTTACGTCTCGCTGATCTTGCTAAAGACCGCTAAGGACAAGGGACTCTTTGACAAGTTCAACGCACATCTTCAAGACTGGCGGGTACGCGGACAGCATGAAAAGACTGCCGAAGCCGATGAAGCTAAACCGCATCCAAGCAAACAGCTTCTTTCGAAAGGTAGCACCAAGCGGAGGCATTCCAAGATCATACACTACGACACAAGATAGTGCATAGCTGTAAGAAAGACAAAGAACTGAAAGCAAGAATGAGTAAGGGTGGAGCTCGTTCGACCAACCATCGCATGCGAATACGATGAATGCTGCAAAGGCAGAAACCATAAGGACGCAATGCACACACTTCACGAAATTGACCGAGATGTTGAACAGCCGCATGCCCAAGACCTGGAACAACGCAAAGAGTGTCCAAGCGAACCAGTCACGCAGCGACCTCAACATAAGCTCATCAGATGCGGTGCTGGGAAAGCAACGGTAAAGAAGCAGCGCGCAGCTGGTGGACATTCCGCAAACAGAAAGACACAGACTGGCAAGAAACCAACAATAAGCGCCTCGAGGTAGCTGCTGGAAAGTCCTGTTACTTGCAGGAGCATGGTAGCACATGTCGCACAGAAGACTTGCGAAAGACACGTCGGTTTGTAGGTCGCCCTCCAACCAGTGTATGCTCAGTATCAGGAGAGTCATGTGTGCCCAGGCAAACTCATCAAGAAGAAACAAGTCCAGCAAAATCTCGCCGCTGCATGGCTCACCCAGGCTCTCCCAAAGCAGCGAACAAAGAATAAAGTGACCACACCACAATGCCTTGGTAGCCCAGTAACCACAACATAATCGGGTTTCTTGTTTGGGTTGGTTGCCTTCTAAGGGAACCTTGAACCAAGAAAGGGGCAAAAGGGTACCACTGGGCTACCAAGTCGCTTGCAGCGCAAAAACCACAACGACAAGAGCACGGAAGTCTCGCAGACCATCTCGAACTCGTGCCCAGTACCGTGACTCAAGATGCGACAAGACTGGAGACCCTATATCACCAGCTGCAATTTGTCGAGAAGTGGTTCGAAGATGTAGAAGGTCCCTCTGGGCGAGGTATGGCCGAGCGAGGTCAACTACTGTAATCACCGCCGCTGGCACCGGCATTGTGACCCCAATGACCATGCACTTGATTTGATGAACAGTTTTCTGTGCAGTGTCGGCCCATCTTGCGCAGAGTGCGGCATGTTGAGTAAATTGCCGCGTCTCCTCTGTGTCCCCCTGCATTGCCAGGAGTGGAACAGATGAAGCCATGGTGCTAGAAGGCCCGAGCGTTCCGATATGTGATCTTATCTCCTGAAAAATCAGTCATCTAGACCCTCCATGTGACGATGGGCTTTCCCCTTCTCGGTAGCCCAGTAACGATATCATAATAAGGGCACCCTGGTTTGAGGTTGGTTACTTTACAAGGGAACCTTAAACCCTTAAAACTAGAGAAGGGTGCCCCTGGGCTGCCCAGCCTTCAAACCCGCAATGCTCACAAAGGTCATCGGGTTCAGAGTTTGGGATGTAGGGCTTATAGGGCTTACAGGGTTTTTAAGGGTTTAGAGGATTCCTAGGACTTTTTTATAGGGTTTATGGGGTCTGGGATTGAAAAGAGGGTTGAAGGCTTCCCCTCGCTAGGATGCCATCACTTTCACATCATGGACCCATGCGTGAACGGCAGTTCAACTTGGCGCTTCAAACCCTTAAACGACTATTTGCTTCAGAACCCCAAGAAATACAAACAACAATGAGAGATCCCCGTTTCATGCTCGCACGATAACACCAAATTCATGAGGAAGGGTTGTGTTTCTAGATGGGCGGGGGAGCGGCTTTTTCAAGGGGGTGGGGGCTTGCTTCGGGGTGGGGGGGGGGGAGGCGGGTTCCTGGGCGGGGGGGGGGAATAAATCCCTATACTGCCCTTATATGGCGTGCGGTTCTTTTTTTTTTGGGGGGGGGGGGTTCTCAAGCACATAGTAATAAACCCTCGACCTTGGACCCTTAAGGTGGTAATCTTGGGTTTTTGGGTTTAGAGTTTAGGGTTTAGGGTTTTTGGGACCCCTTTTAAAGATCCTGAAGGCAGTATACGGGCCACGATAGGAGTATCGTACGGCAAACCTGAAAGGGAGGAGTGGGAGCCCTGGTCTCTTGACCAAAACATCCCTGAACCCTAAACCCTAGACCCTAGACCCTAGACCCTAGACCCTAAACCCTAAACCCTAAACCCTAAACCCTAAACCCTAAACCCTAAACCCTAAACCCTAAACCTGAACCCTACATGCAAGGCCCCTGAGGCATCCGCCGGCAGCCACGTTGTCTCCCACCTCGCGACGCTGAGGGTTCTCGACATGTGCGGGATGGTCGAACTACTTTAGCGTTGAGGGTTTCGGGTTTACGCTGTACCGTTTAAGGTTTTGGTCTTCTTGCACCCCTGCGCCCCTATTTGCCCTAAACCCTAGCCCTAAACTCTAGCCCGAAACCCTAAGGCCCCAGGAACAAAAGAAGCCCACGACGCCGACCACTGAAACCCGAAACTCCTACCGTACTGAAGAGCCCTGTGAACCCTAAAGCCTAAAATCCAACTCAAAACGTGGACCCAGAGACCGTTACTACCTAGAGCCCGAACGCCCCAACCAAAAGCCTCAACAACCATACTTGGACCCTGTAAACTCGCCTTGAAACCCGAAGACCCGACGTGCTCAACCCTAAACCCTAAACCCCGAACTCTAAACTCTAAACCCTAAACCCAAAACGATACACCCTAAACCCTAACTGACCTGCCCCGGCATTGCAAGTCTACGGAATTTAGGGTTTGGGGATTGGGGTTTTAGGGGCTTAGGGATTTAGGGTTTCAGGATAAGGGTTAGAGTTTGTGGTTCTAGGGGTTTAGAGATTTAGGGTCTCAGGGTTAGGGTTTAGAGTTTGGGGCTTTAGGAGTGGCTTAAGGCCTCAGGTTTAGGGTTTGGAGTTTAGGGTTCTTAGGGGTTTGGGGATTTAGGGTTTCAGGTTAAGGGTATAGAGTTTGGGGTTTTAGGGATTTAGGGTTTCAGGTTCAAATAGGGTTCAGGGTCTGGGGCTTTACGGATTTTCGGATTTAAGGTTTCAGACTTTGAGGTCTAAGTCTCAGGGCTTAGGATTCTGTAGCGCTTCGGAGGTTAGGAGTGTTGGGATAGGCACTTCACTCAGGCCTAAACCCTAAACCCTAAGCCCTCAGCCCGAAACCCTAAACCTTAACCCCTAAACCATCTCTGGGATCCGGGCATAGGGCGTGCGGCACGTCACGTTGCACTCCCTGAGAGAAGTTGGGATGGGCTTAGGGTTTAGGGTTTAGGGTTTAGGGTGTAGGGTGTAGGGTTTAGGGTTTAGGGTTTAGGGTTTAGGGTTTAAGGTTTAGGGTTTAGGGTTTAGGGTTTAGGGTTTAGGGTTTAGGGTTTAGGGTTTAGGGTTTAGGGTTTAGGGTTTAGGGTTTAGGGTTTAGGGCTAAGCGCTTAGAGCTTGGTGCTGAGGGCTTAGGGTTTTTGGGCTTCGGGCTTAGGGTTTAGGGTTTAGGGTATAGGGTTTAGGGTTTAGCATAATGGTCTTGGTTGGGACTTGAGGGTAGCCTACATGGACCCTTAATCGGGGGTCCCCTATATGTTAGGGTTTAGGGTTTAGGTTTAGGGTTTAAGGTTTAGGGTTTAGGGTTTAGGGTTTAGGGTTTAGGGTTTAGGGTTTAGGGTTTAGGGTTTAGGGTTTAGGGTTTAGGGTTTAGGGTTTAGGGTTTAGGGTTTAGGGTTTAGGGTTTAGTCTAGGGTTTAGGGTTTAAGGTTTAGGGTTTAGGGTTTTGGGTTTTGGGTTTAGGGGCCCTGAAAAGGTTATATACCGCTTAGATACCCTATGCACCCCAAGGGCCCATACTTCAGAAGGAGGTAAGGGACCATATTAAGGGCCCATAAACCTACCCTTAGATTATATACCCCTTATTTCCTCCAAAACCCAGGGGCCAGACGCCTTGAGAGAGAAGGTCAGGGACCATATTAACGGACCATGAAACCCTAAACCCGAAACCCGAAACCCTAAACCCTAAACCCGAAACCCTAAACCCGAAACCCTAGTTTAGGGTTTAGGGTATAGGTATAGGGTCTAGGTTTAGGTTTCAGGGTTTAGGTTTTAGGGTTTGGGTTTAGTGTTTAGGTTTAGGGTTTGAAGCCTAGGGTTCTAGGGTTCTAGGGTTGTAGGGTTTTAGGGTTGTAGGGTTTTAGGGTTTTAGGGTTTTAGGGTTTTAGGGTTTTAGGGTTTTAGGGTTTTAGGGTTTTAGGGTTTTAGGGTTTTGGGTTTGTTTGGCTTTCAAGTCTTACCACTGTTTCGCCTTGTAATCGTGAAGCCCTCAAGATACCTAAACCGTTTTGGATTGGTTTAGGGCTTAAGTTAAGGGTTTGCTTCTCGGGGCTTAAGCTTAGCAGGTCAATTTTTCTTAACCCTAACCCCTAAACCCTCACTACAGGGTTTAGGAGCCAGGGGTTTTGGGGTGCAGGATTGGGAACACCAAACCGTGACGATGGTTTAGGGTTTGGGCTAGACCTGAAGGGCCTCAAATGCATTTAACCCTGAAGCTAGAGAAACCAAGCTAAACCCCGCCTCAGATGCCCGAAGCGCTAAGCCACAGGGACTTCAAGGCTTCTCAGGTTTGAACATCCACGCGCCCTGTTGCTCGAAGTATCATGCAGTGTCAGCACCCTTCGTCGCCTCGTGCTGGAGCACGGAGATTCTGTGTAAGTCGGAACTCGATCTGCTGTCAGGGAGGGACTAGATAACGCCGAGCGACGACAAGGGTGGCGCACCTCCGTCACCATCGCTTCTGGGTGGAGGGCAGGAGGACACTGCCTTGTTCAGCCCACGTCGCCATGCACTTCAGCCATCCGCATGAAGGGTCCGGGGGGTCAGGCCTATATAGGGTAACCCTTACAGCACTGGAAGACCCCAGCCCAAACATTCCTACACCCCAAGCCCCCTAAACCCTAAACCCTACACCCTAAACCCCAAACCCTAAACCCTACACCCTACACCCTAAACCCCAAACCCTAAACCCTAAACCCTATTCCCTAATCCCTAAACCCTAAACGAACCCTGAACTCTCGAGCCCTAAGCCTACAAACACCCTGAACCCCCGTACGGTAAGGCCCTTAATCGCCCCGAAAGCCTAAAAGAGCCCAAACCCCTAGCTGCCCACGACAGCCCCAACAAGTCCAGGTAACCCCTGAACCCACACCGCAACCCTCACTCCCTATACTAGTAGAACCCAAAGGAGAATCCCAAACCCCTCCGCCCCTAATCTCTACTGAGAAACCTGAACACACGGAATCCTACTGAGAGACTCTAGAGCCCGAGAACCCTAGTGAGAACCCTAAACCCCCTAAACCCTTCTGCAAAACCCTAAACCCTAAAAACCCGCATGAGATCCCTAAACCCCTAAACGCCTCAAACCCATCTGAAACCCAAACCCCAACTAAACCCTAATCAGAACCCGAAACTCCTAAACCCTTCTGAATGTAAACCCTGAACTCTAGCCTCTAAATTCTAGCACCCTAGGCCCTAAACCCTAAACTCTAGACCCCTAAACCCTAAACTCTAGCGCCCTAAACCCTAAACTCTAGCACCCTAAACCCTAAACCCTAAACCCTAAACCCTAAACCCTAAACCCTAAACCCTAAACCCTAAACCCTAAACCCTAAACCCTAAACCCTAAACCCTAAACCCTAAACCCTAAACCCTAAACCTAAACCCTCAACCCTAAACCCCAGCAACCTGGCCCTAAACCCTAAACCTAAACCCTCAACCCTAAACCCTAAACCCCTGCAACCTCGCAAACCCAAGGACCCCGAGATGCTAGGATCCCTGGCTCACTGGGCAGGGTCCCCTCGCAGCCTGCAGCTGCTTGTTGGGGGGGGGGGGGGGGGTAGGGTTTAGGGTTTAGGTTTAGGGTTTAGGGTTTAGGTTTAGGGTTTGGGGTTGGGGGTTTAGGGTTTAGGGTTAGGGCTTAGGGCTTAGGGTTTAGGGTTAGGGTTAGGGTTAGGGCTAGGGTTTAGGGTTAGGGCTTAGGGTTAGGGTTTCCTGCGGCCGCTTCGCGGGGGGTTTAGGATTTGGGGTTTAGGGTTTTGAGTGTTTTTTTTTTTGTTTTTTTTGTTGTTGTTGTTGTTGTGGTGTTTTTTTTTTTTTTTTTTTGGGGGGGGGGGGGGTGGGGGGTGGGTGGGTTAGGGATTTTGAAGGGTTAGGGGGGGGGGGGGGGGGGGGGGGGGGGGGGGGGGGGGGGGGGGGTTAGGGTTTTAGGGTTTAGAGTCAGAAGGTTTAGGGGTTTAGGGCCTGAAGGGTTGTAGGGTTTATTGTTTAGGGTTTTAGGGCATTTTGATTAGGGCTGTAGTGTTCTAGGGCGTTTGAGCTTAGGGTTCATGGGTGTATTGAGGGTTCTGGGTTTTTGGGGTTTAGTGTTTTAGGGTTTCAGGGTTTGATTTGGGTTTAGGGTTTAGGGTTTAGGGTTTAGGGTTTAGGGTTTAGGGTTTAGGGTTTAGGGTTTAGGGTTTAGGGTTTAGGGTTTAGGGTTTAGGGTTTAGGGTTTAGGGTTTAGGGTT